>SRMA01027193.1:0-338672 GCA_007224835.1 Danionella cerebrum | reverse complement strand
TAAAGGTTTACACCAAATTTGCTGAGTGGCCATAAATTATGCCAGTAATTTCTAAGATGCATGATGAGGCGTAAAACTGTTATTTGTATCTATAGCAATCTATACACGTGTGGACCAGAGGTACTCAAATATAACTGAACGAATAGTAAAACTTTTCTAAATATATTATTATTAGTGTAGAATAATAATAATAATAGAAGAAGAAGAAGAAGAAGAAGAAGAAGAAGAAGAAGAAGAAGAAGAAGAAGAAGAAGAAGAATCCTGTATTACTACATATACGATTTCAATCAATTTAACAGAGCACAGTTGAAAAGCGGTTAAAGCACCTATTTCACGCCATGTACCTGGCTTTATCTGCCTTCCCAGCAAACATCCACTGAGCCAAATACATCAAAAAGATATTGTAGCAGTTTCTCCTGAACCAACAAGATGTTAAAAAGATGTCTCTCTGATATTAAATGGTTCCACATGACAGTGGTGGAGGTTTTTCTATGTGGTTTAGCAATTTGTAAACAATACTGGTTCAGTGTACCCAGAATTTCAGAAACCCCAAGCCAAAGTGATTTTTTTTAAATGTCTGGTTCTCCATTACCATACAGTGCAAAATAATAATAATAATAATAATAATTCTCGGCCATGTAACATTTTAGGACCCATAAAGGTTTGGAAAAATCATTTATTTTTACAATATTTATATTCTTAAATTTGATCAGATATTTTTCTAATACACAAAATTAACATGTATTAAATGTACTTTTCTGAAACATTTCTAGAAATGTTATTGGTAAAAATGTGAATGAATTGTGAATGAAAAAAGATTTCAGTCCTTTAAATTTTCTAATGAGTGTTGGAACTGTGATCATACAATTTGTGGGTAGCACTGTGTCAAAAAACTAAGGTCTTACTGGTTTTAGTGTGGATCGCCATTTTTAAAAATATGCTAGTGTGGTGGTGATTGTTTGAAAAACAGAAATTAGCATTTCATATACATTAATCATATCAATTATCATATACATTTATGTATTTGGGTGATATAAAGTTAGCAGTTTAACAGTAAGGCCTTTATTTTAATTTGTTTCAACTATAGTTTTGGATTGGCCAGGGAGGTCATACATCAATGACATCATTTACAGAAAGGTGATGTCCGCTATTCATGCGCAGCACCAGCAAAACATAATACAAGAGAACCCAGGGCACAGGCTTCAAGTGCCTGCGAGTTAACCATATATTCCAGGATTACAATACAGAGTCTGGGACCATTTTGTTGACCTCCTCATCATTGTTGGCACAGTGGAACAATTTGGAAGTAAATTTGTGCAGAAGTCAAATGGAAAATAGAGAAAGAGGCACCAAGTAATTATGCCAGTGGGTGTGCCAATCACAGCGCTGTTTTGAATGAAGTAATGACGCAACCGACCTATTGTTGATTTTTGATTTCGAATATATTGTGTAGGTGTCAAAAAATTTTGTTTTTATAGTGTTTGGTTTTAAACAAAAAATACAATAGTTATGACACCTAATTTGCAAGGTAATTAAAATTGAAATGTGAAAAAAGTGCGCTATTGTCTTTCAGTTTCCCCAAATCAGTGCCATCTGGTGGTGAAAAGAAGGGATAACCTTTGAAAGTACAAGACCTGTGATAGGGCTTGTATTTTTCAAAGATCTGGCTTAAAAGAAGCACAATAGCACAAAAATGCTTGGAACGGTGTATAAGTTTTAGAAGAGGTTTGCCTGTTTTTTTCGTAAACAATTTTCATTGTTTTGCCTCTGCCTTTCTAAAAATAATTAAAACAGGAAGCTGTGGTTTTACGAAATGTATTAGTATTTATTAAAGTTAATTGTAAAGTAGTAGAAAAAGGTAAAAAAGACCCCAAACATCTACAGATAAAGATTCTCAGCGTAAAATTAACTACGTATTTGTAGAACATTTGGTCCCTCTCTGAATATTTTGCTTTTCTTGCCTCCTTTTTTTTTAAAAAAAAAATATCATAGGATGAGAGGATGAGAATTTAAAGCACTTTTTTTAGAACTAAAGCAGCAGCAACAAGTAAAAAATATTTAACATTTACATTTAAGAAATAAAACACATCTTTGTATGTGACGTTTCTCTCCTATGGAAAAATGCACCAGCCTAAATCTCAAAAGTGACGAGGTCACGGTGATAGTTGCTGAAAGCTCAGCCGGTCAAGGCTCAAAGAACCGGCACTGGAAGAACAGACCCGAGAGTTTGTGAGAAATATAGCACGAATCAAGACTCTCACACATCTTAAAAACCGGCGAGCTGGAACGCTTTCCTCTTCTCTTGTGGCTTTATTGAAATTGTTTTTATTTGGGAGACTATTCATTGTCTTGTCCAAGCCTTCATCAGAAAAGTCGGCGTTCCTGTAAGGAGCATCTGTACTTGAAAGAGACGCTCACCTCCAGACTTGCTTTTCTTCTTCTTCCTTCTCCTCTTCTTGGCGGGGTCCAAGGCTTGTTTCACGGTGTCGCCGTTAACGACTAACAAGTCTGCGAGCGGCTCCGACAGAAGCCCGTTCGTCTTCTCCATCTTCGCGAGTGAATAGTGCGGCGACACCGGCGGAGTGAGAAAAGCTGCCGAGTCAGCTGAGCTCAGCATGACGCGAGGTAACGGTCATACCGCCGTGGCGTGGAGAACTAGTGGACGAACACGGACAAGGTCGAGTTGAAGCTTGCACCATTTATTCTTGAGAAGGAATTCGTTGATAATGCTGAGCTGAAGGATGTGTTTCAGCGTGAAATGAATATTCATGAGCTGAACGTTTGACATTGTGAAGAGAAGGCAGCTATCAGTGAACGATGAAGCCCGATTATACCTGATGCGTAAAGGCACAACAAAAAAAAGTAAAAAAATAGATCCAATTTATATATATCTTTTTATGTTTAAATAAACAAATTTGAAGATAAAAGTATTTAATTTTTGTCTTGACAGTTTTCTAGCATTGCCTCCGTATGGAAAAATGCACCAGTCTAAATTTCAAAACTAACAAAGTAACGGTGATGGTTTTTGAAAGCTGGTCAGAGATAAAAGAACCGCACTGGTAAAACAGAAGGGAGAGTTAGTGGAGAGGAGAGTTCTGTGAGAAACAATACGAATCAAAACTCACACACATAAGACTGTCAGACTCACACACAAAGAAAATAATACACTTGGTCTGAAATATCCACCTTGTGTTGATGTGCTAGGTTAAATATTAACAAATCATGAAATAATAGTAACTAAATGGCTAAACTTTGCACGCAAATGTTCATGTTGGCTTGTACTATTTTTAAACTATTTTTTAAATGGTGCCAATATCACAATGAGTAAAAGAAACCAACTCCACATGCCTCTATGACTTCTAAGTTGAGATAGAGATATGACAAACTGGTTGCTATGGAGCGGTCAGTGCAAAATATATCCCCTTTTTGACTCTACATTATATAAACCCCCCTGTCTCAACTACTTTCTAAAGCTGAGATAGTAATCTAAGAATTTGGTTGTTAGGGTAAGAAGTCTGGTTGCTATGGGAGACATAATATAATGCTCACCATGTCAATACGAGTCAAATCAAGCCATTTTGCTAACCTGAGATAGAGATATGCCTAATTAGCTGCAATGGTCTATTTGATATGAAGGGTTCAGAGACAATATGATTTTGACTAAGTGAAAATCATATTGTATTAATTATAATGTATTTTAAAAATTATAATATATTAATGGGGGGGGGGGGGGTGTACACCCTGGACAGGTCGCCAGCCCATTGCAGTCAATTTACCATAAATTGTTTATTTAGAACAGCATTTAGGTACTGAACAAAATAAATATTGGAAACTATTAATTCCTGTTTGAGAAAATAGAATATAACTCATGGAGGTTTAAGATATAGGAAGATTTATTCAAAGAGGCAAGCTTTCAGGGGTATCATGAATGTAGCAGTGTTTGCAGGAAACACATTGAGATCTTTTCACGCTTCAGGTTTTTGGGTTCGATGCATGAGTCTGTGTTTCTGTGACACATTGCAAGGAGGAGACAGGCAAGCACACAAACATATTCTCTTTCTCTCTCAGAAACGATCCACCCCCCAGATACATTCAGTGGCATCCGTGACAACCACCCAAGCTCAATAAATAACACCAGACAAATTTAAATGCACACCACACAATCTATCTCACTCCCCCTCGCTCTCTCTACTCTCCTCCGGTGATGTCACTTCCTCTTCATTCTCAGAGTCCCCATAGGTGCTCTCTTTCATGCTTGTGAAGTCACAAGAGCGAGCTGCCACCTGAGCTGCCAGTGCCGATGCAAAACTGACAACTTCAGATCCATGTAAATCCACCAGTCTGTCCATCACAGAGAGAGAGGGCACCTTGAATGAATGTATCCCATCATTCCCCTGGTCTGCAAGTCCATCTGACTGGAATAGCAGGGTTTCCGCTGGCCTCTCATCTTTTTTATCCCATCTGCAAACCTCAGAGTCCCCACAGATAAATTCAGTTACTCCGTCAGGCTCTTGAGTTTTAGGCTCTGTCTCCTCATGGTTCAACTTGTTGTTCAGGGGCATTAATGAAGTGTCCATCTCATTTGGAGCCGATTCGGATGTGTCCTTTGCACATGGAACCAGCGCAGCTATCAAAATCAAACAAAAACAAGAGTGCTTTAATGGCTGCAGAAAGTGATTAAACCTGGAAAAGAGGAAAACGTCAATAAAGCTGCGAAAAGGTATTGCAGATGATTAGGACTATAAAAAAATAAATCAATAAAAACAGGTAAAATGTACTATTTTTAAAGGTAAAAAATAATATATGTTTTATTAAATATACTGGAATAATTGTAAAAGGACAATCTGAAAGCTTTGCCGACATCGAGAGAGGACCTTCTCCTAAACAAAAAAAATAGAATTTTAAACAAGACGGCAAAGTTTGTTTCCAAATAATTAGACATCCAAAAACTATGCAGATGCAGCCTTTCTGGAGCGATGTGATCTTACAATTGGGGACGAATGAATTTGATATTTTTCCTTTTACTTTCAGAAGAGCTGTCTGCACGCACACATGCACACACACCTTATTTTGTGTTATCGGTTTGTGTCATCACAGATTTGTGAACAAAAAAAATACTTGAGCAAAAGTATATTTAATAGGGATGTATTGATAATCAGTACCCGTGATGCAATACCCATCACAATTTGATGGCCATGAGATTATATGCATCATGATATCAAACAAAAGAAAGTGAAATGTATTACCAACTATTTTAAGTTAGTTTAAACTGCTAAAGACATAAAGATAACTTAAAGAAGTTTCAGAAATGACTAGAAGCACCATCACTCAGCACCACCTTTGGCAGCTCTAGGGTTCCAGGACTCCAGGATCCCCTTTGAGTCAACACAGAACTGAACCAGTCCTCTCACTTCACATCATTGCTATTTTCATCCATAAACTTCCATTTTAGGATTTAATATGCCCAAATGCGGTTTCGCTCACCCATATTTGTAGGAAATTAGCTTTACAAATTCAAGCCTGCGTTCTCTCTACATTCTCTTCTTTAAAACAAACAAACAAACAAAAAGTGACAACTTTAAGAAGTGATTACATTAACATTTATGAAGAATTACCTTGACTGAACAGACCATCTTTACAGCAGAACAGATTTAAAGTAACAAAAGATTTTTGTTTTATTAATCAGTTATCTTTACTGACATCATAACTGTGGTGGGAAGTGGTCATTAGTTTAAGTATACCGGTTTTTATTATTAAAAAGAAATGTTTTATTAGTTTACGTATATTAATTATTAATGATTCCTTACTGATAATACGCCCTCTGGAAATTCTTTGTGCCTATTAACATGTAGTGATGCACTTCCATGGCTGACTGTGGTCAATTTAAGGCTCCCGCTACTTGTTTTATTACACCTTGTCTATGCTGGTTATAAATATGGGGTGTGGCCATGAGTGAGAGCGATAGACCAGCACTGGGATGGTAGTATTAAGGAATTGGGACAAGTCAGTTATCTGGTAATTAGACCACATCCTGCCAAAGTGGGCTCTCTAGTGGTGACCATATGGAAAATAATACAATAGCACTTTTGGTTATAGATATGTGTTTACTGCAGTACCATGCTCGCTGAAGAGCATCCTCTTGCGCTTGTCTCTCTCATCATGGGATGCCCTGAACCCGAGCACAGTCTTGAGCTCCAGTAACACCTGTTTGGACTCATCTCTCCCACGACGTTGTAGCTCAGACAAAGACGAAATGTCTGCACCAAAGCCACGTTCCGAGTCGGAGTCAGAGTCTGATACATATGCCTCCAACTCCTGCAAGTGACAAAATACACGCAATTGTGATTATAGCTCAGGAAACATTTTCCCTGCCACTTTTCAGTGAAATGGGGCTATTTCCCACTTCACATTCAACGTTTTCTCTAAGCAGCAGAAAAAATAATGATGGAAACTGAGTTTGGGAGTAGTGTCAAGCATACTTTTCACCCGAAGTGTAGTTATTGTATTTTAAAACTGTATTCATTAACTTTCCTTTATACATTTTTTCTCCATTTGTTTACATTTTGAAGAGACTCTAACATGCTTACTCTAGCTTTTAAAAATAAGCCAACAGCAAGAAAGAACGCATTGTCAGTCACTAGAAGGAAATCAAATTTCTTCAAAATAAGCCAGATTTGCCACTTAAAATGTGTAATTTTCTGTTTGTGTATTACTTTTAAGGAAATTTGGGGGCAATTTTTTGTAAAACAATGTTAGATCTCTGATAAAATATGCCAATGATGTAAATCACTTGAGCTTCCAGAAACAGTTCCTGTTAATAAACAGCATAAAATGTTAAACGTAACAATACATTTGATTTATCGCCTCTATAATAATAGAAATGATAGAAATGATGGGATCAGCAGAGAATCTTGAATGATAATGCAAAATAAAACCAAGATTTGAATACAAAAAAACAAAGTCTTAAGTAAAAAAATGCTTCTTGTCAGATAACAATATTCAAAAAAGTGCAAAAGTAAAGTAAAATATTTGACAATGTTTCTCAAAAGGACATTTAACTTAATAGATTTTGTTCCTGAATTGAATTACTTCTTTGTAATGAACATTGAGTGAAACTTTTTTTTTTTTTTTTTACATTTTATCTGCCGAATTTCTTTACAAAATTAGAAATGTATAAATAAAACAACTCTTCAGATTCTGAGATTGCCTCACCTGCTCCTCCGGGACGGGGTCTCTGTCTTGAATGTGTGTGATAGTGGGAACAGGACAAGGGTCTGAGACGCCGGATTCCTCTGGTTGATCTGAGGTCTCTTTCAAAAAAAAAACAAAGTGCTCAGCATAAGTGAGTCCACCCCACTACAGATGTCAGAAAGCCTTAATTATAGTCTTAGGAGAAAAAAAAAAAACACTTTTAATACAAAATTCTAATCAACAGCGGTTCAACCACTGGTCAGTATAATGATCACTTATGGCATCACTTAAAGAGAAAACTCATATCCCTTAAGATAAGACTGTTGGAGTTTGGGGGTGAACAGATAAAATCTCTAGGAGTTTATTTAAGTACGACAAAAGCAAAGTGACCAATTTTAGAGGTTTTTGCAAAATAACAGACTTCCTGTTGAGTTTGGAAATGTAATCCATATTTCTTATATTTAAGTCTTGGTACCCTACACGTGTTTGCGTACAACAAATTGAGAATGCAACACAAACTGAAACACATTAGGTGGCACTATAGAGCCCCACAACTTTTTGAACCAGAATCAGCTGCAAATTTTCATCAGTGATGAGATGAAGTTTTAGGATGGTTTAGTTGCTTCTTTAGTTTATTTCACTGTAAAAATGACGTTGTCATACCAGAGTTTGTATTTGTTCTGGCCTTGGGGCGTAGCAGGTTTTCCAGCTGGCTAATTGTATGCTCCCAACAGCTTGAGCAAGCCTGAACGTGAGGCTCCAGCATCCTTAGACGCTCTTGAAGTTCCTCCAGAAGATCCTGGATGTCCTCCTGACAACTTTCTTTGCTTGCATTCTGCTCAGTCATCTTATCCAGATCATCCTCTGCAATGATCACTCTGTAGGAGACACAGAGATGTGATGAACGTTGCTTTTTATAATAATAACTAGCAAAAGGGTTGAAAAGATGCTTAATTAGCAACACTGACAAAACCAGTGTTTAATATACAGTAACTCGCAGAATTGAGCACACACCTCATATTTCTTGTAAATATGTATGATATCTTTTTATGTAAAAACACTAAAGAAATGAAATTCTGCTACAGCTTGTGCACCAATTTGTGGTCAAACCTTAATGCAGCCCTTAACGTCTAAACCCCTGGTAACCGCTTTAACCCCCTTTATATGGAGTTCAACAGAGCCACACAGGTGACCACTGGAATCGTTTTGCATTCCCCATGATGACACCAAAGGGCTGCTAGATGTTGGAGACCTTGCTCTCCTCTCCTGCTTTTAATGATTCACTATAAATGTTCAATAAGGTTCAACTCAGACCTTTACCCCCAGGGTTGGGAAGTCTGTGGTTGTCTTGGAGGTGTGTTTGGACTCTCCAAAGGGATTACTCTCTCGATTTTAGAATTGTCAATATACATGTTATCATTCCTTGCATGCCACCACAGAGCAGGACACTCCCACCACCATGCTTTACCATAGGTAAAACAAGACAGTCTTGTCTTTGTTCTTCTCGCCTGGTTTTCTCCATACATGCAAGACACCATCTGAATCAAACAACTACTTTTTGGTTCCACCAGAACATTGAACATGGTACCACCAATCCTTGTCATTAGCCAGAATGTCTTCAGTTTGTGGGCTTGCCTGAGCAGTAAAAGACAGAGAGTCCACAACACCTTTTGGATGCCGAAAGGAATGAACCTTTTAATTTTTGGTTGAAATGTTTTTGGGTCATGGTCTAATGGACTTTTTTTGTTAACCATAGTTATAGTTTTGTTGTCATCTCTGCTCCAGTCCACACCCATATGTATGTATAGCTATGATATACTGGAACATGTAGAATTTTAGAAATAGGGATTTAGAGATAAATGATGGCGTTTATTTTTTTTTTTCACACAAGCTGTTGTGCCTGTACTGCTTTGCCTTGCAGCAGAGTTTCATTTTGTTTGTGTTTTTACATGAAAATATATTTACAAAGATTCAGAGGGGTGTACTTACTTCTGTGCCATACTGTATAAAAGTGAAGAACCGACTGGAAGTTCTTTAATCACCAGCTATCAAGTATTCAGGCATCCAGTGCTTTAAAACCAATTGAAGGGAGCAGACCATACTCGTGAAGAAGAGTTTTGAGGTGCAGCTGGAGGCTCCGGACCGACGAGTGAAGCAACTCCATCTCTCGGTCTTTCATCCTCTTCTGGCTGATTGATCCTTGAGGCTGGAGGGACTGGCGCTGCACCTGCTGGCTCTGGAGCTCTCGGTGGAAGCTGAAGCTGCGCTGTAGATCCGCCAGGCTGGCTTCTAGAGTGCGCTGGAGGGTATCTGTGATGAGAGGCACACTTTTATATCCCAGTTGAGCTGGAGAGCCTGAACCCTCATGAACTGGTGATAAGAGAAGAGCCAGACGTCGAAAGAACTCCGAGCTCTGACCCAGCCACAGCTGGAATAACATCTGCAAGACAAAAGGCAGAATAGACTCTATATTAAAGAGAAGAAGCTTTGGACAGGCATTTCATATTTCACTGACATATATTGTACATACATTTATTATTAGTGTGATGCTGAAATAAAAAAATCCCCTCTTTCAGCTTTAACTATTTCAGCATACTTTTAGTTAGAAACACCATTCACACTTTTGTACCATTCACAAAATTTGTGAGTTCTGTTCAGAGTACCACTTGTCAAGTCACCTTGAGTCCAGGCAAGCTGTAGCCATTGGTCAATTCCTGGGCCTCCTCATCAGAGAGAAGCTCGGAACCCAGACCTAAGCCCAGCTCTTTGATTGGCACAGTTGACACATAGTTGGTGACATTATCGATCTCTGAATTCAGCGGGAACATGAATGCAGGGTTAAGGACACAATCCCATAGATTAGTTTAGCCAACACAACTTGAAATAATATCATCTTATATACAACACTTAAAATATCATTTGAAATTTGTCTGATCGTGTGTGAAAAGCAGTTTAAAAAGGATATGATTTGAGCATTATACAGGTGGCCGATCGAGAGGCTCGGAACGCACAACGGAGGCTATGATAGGCAGCCTTTCGCAGACCAATCAGCTGCTGGCTGCGAAGATGTCCCGCCCTGTTAAAGCCACAGGCTCCACTCACCCTGTCGAATAAACTTGACAAGTGAAACATGATACAACTGTGCAGACGTCCCAGAACCATTAGGGCAAACACAGAACACACACTTGGACACACTGAACACACAGATATGTGTAACAAGATGTGTTTTGTCTCTTACAGTGTGTATCCACGCGAGATGACTTCTGTCTCCTGAATAAGCCGCAGAGTTTTTCTGGAGAGGACGGTTAGGGCTCGCGTGTTTTTTACCAAACTCTCAGTCTGATTGGTCAAATCCTGGACGTGACGCCTGAGTGCGACTCGACGGCAAACAGAGATGATGGCTAACACACACCACACGGACACCACCAGCAGCAGCAGGAGGTACGGCCATAAAGCCAACTCTAGTCTGGGCTGTGAAACACACACTCCAAGCAGCACGGCGAGCAGCCCGAAAATAACAGAAAAGACCCTCCTAGAGAGAAACACATATTATAATTAACAATTTATTTAGGCGATCCCGATGTTTATTAATTGATTATTATCAATTGTGTCCCCACTGCCACCGCAGGACTAGATCATATTAATGTAGTGAAATTCAAATGAGCAGGTCTTGAAAGAATTTCCACTAGATGTTTTTTTTTTCCACAACTGGACAAAACTTATTTATGACTTGCAAACGTTTATAGAAAAAGACGTAACACATTAACCTTTAGAAATGAATATGAAAGGTTTAATCTTTCAACAGGGTTTCCAATTGTTAAGCCAAACTTTTATTTTGGTTATTTTGCTTTATCGACAATTTATTTGTGTATGGTGTTTGTAACAAATATTGTTAAACTTTCAATATTTTATGGAAAGGTTTTTGTTTTTTTTTTCATTATTCTTGGTAATGTTTTATATTATTTATGCAAGCAGCTCATGGCTCTTCCATTTCTGTTTCTCATTAAGCCACATTTACTTTTTGGGACTTTTTCTTACTGTACATTTACAGTGTCTGTAATTTAGGTTAAAAGTTCAATATTTATTGGATTTAAGGAATGCAATTCTAAGTTTTGATTTACTTTACGCAATTGTTTTGTTTATACTTTGTGTTTGATTTCGTGGCAAAAATAAAGAATATTTTAGATCAACAGTGACCATGTAAGAACAATCTTTAACCCACCGATCATCGATCTTGAATCAAGTGTGCAGGGATGACATCACAGCCGTCATAGCTCAGTAGTCTTGCTCTCAAGAAAGAGAGCCATGTTCAAATCCTCATTCAAGCAGTGACTGCTTTTTCTGTGGCTCAGTCAGTAGAGCATCGCACTAGCAACGAAAAGGTTGTGGGTTCAAACCCCAAGGAAAGCCAGAATTGACGAACTGTATCCATGCCTTGTATGCAAGTCGCTTTGGTTAAATGCATGATTTTTTTTTATTTTAGATTAACACAAAAAGCAGGGAAGTTGAGACTTTCACGTTTATAGATGTAAACCTAGGTTTGTGTTGAAAAGTTCCACTTTAAATTAATAGCAATTTAAATCTGGGTTATAACTGGTATAAAAGGGGAAGACCTTAATGAATTACATTTATAAAACATTCACTTCTTTAGATGCAACAACCAATTTGTTATGGAGTACCTCAAGGTTCAGTCCTTGCACCTCTCTTATTGAACCCATACGTGATCCCAAAGGCTCATGAGAAGAAACTAAATCTCTTGCCACAGATATGCTAACATTGACTTAGCCATCTCTCCGAATACCTACAAACACATTAACTCTCTCTGCATGCGTCTTGATGAGATTAAACTGGACTCACCAGAACTTTATTCAGGTAAATAAAGACAAAGTCGTTACATTTGGAAACAAAGACGAGCTTCTCAAAGTGAATGCATGGTATTGAATTCAAGAATCTTTGTGTTGTTCTGTAATCTGACCTTAGGTCAATGCTAATGTGAGGGAAATCACTAAATCTGCTAATTATCATCTCAGAAAAAATACAAAGATCATGTGCTTTGTTTCCAACAAGGATTTTGAGAAGCTTGTCCACACTTTGCTTACCAGCAGGCGGAAATACTGTAATGGTTTCTGCTGGAGCTGGAACCAGCTTCCAGAGGGAATCAGGGTGATAAAACATAAGCCTGAGCTCTGATGACAAAACAGTGCTGTGATTACGAATGTAAATGATTTTTTCTAGCTATATTTAAATCAATAATTAATGATTGATGTCAAAGTCTCTGTAAAGTTTTTTCAACTACGAATTGCATTTTCTTTATAAAGTTATGATTATTGAACAGCTGACCCCACATAAGATCAAATATGCCCAGTTAATGTTCTTTTCGAATGTTTTCATGTACCATGTAGATGATGCTGAAAGGACGGGGGTTCTTGACAGTGCAGCAGAACTGGCAGTTTGGCAAACAGCATCAGTTGATGCCAGAGAGAACAGAGCTGGATCCAGCAGCTCTATCAGCTCCACATCTTCCTGTAGAAGAATGTCCTGAGAGAGGAGACAGCGCAGGCACGAGCGACGAAACCCGGCATCCTGAAAGCAAGAGAGAAGAGTTTCTTAGACAAACAGTACAATTCCTGAAATGTAATTAGAATCAGTGAGGCGTTTTAAATTAATTCAAATGTATATTTAAAGTGATTCTCTGGATGATATCACAGATATTGAAAATAAAGTCTTACAACATAAACATTTTATTAATTCATTCATTCATTCATTTCCTGCCCGCTTATTCCTTTTTGGGGTCACAGGGGTCTACAGCTCATATCGGGCAAGAGGGGGGAATACATCCTAGACAGGTCGCCAGTCCATCACAGAGAAACACACACATTCACACCTAAAGTGAATTTTGATTATTCAATTAACCTAACCGCATGAGATTGTGGGGGAAACCAGATAAGTCGGAGGCAACCCACACAAGCACAGGGAGAACATGCAAACCAGCCACCTTCTTACGGCCAATATAAACATTTTAATCTTTAAAATTAATTAAATGCTTTCAAAAATGTGTTTTGAAAGCAACTTTTATTTATTTATTTTTTTAGAAATTGACTGGAAAGTGTAAACGTCAGGCCGTGAGAATGCCTCTGTGGTGACTACAACCCAGGCCCATCCTTCTACTCTGGTGGTTAGCAATCTGTGCTTGGTTTGTGTGTAGGTTGAGTGAGGCTCTAACCAGCTCCTGCTCCTGCCAGCAGGTGGCGCCATCCTGATGCAGAGGACTTAAGCTGCGCAGGGCATCCACGAGCCTCCAAACACCACCCTTCTGCGAGCAAACACACAAAGATTGATTTGGATTTCAAATTGGATTTCATAAGAGACATGAGACATTTTTTTTATTTCAAAGCTACAAAATTATCCTTTTTACATATGAAAGAATGCATCAGTCAAACGTTGAGAACCAATTTTTTATGACTGCATATGTGAAAAAAAATATATAAAATACAATATTCACTACCACATGCCAGTATTTTCAAACACCACCTTATGTGGGCAAGCGCTCCATAGTAATTTGAAGAACACTCATTTGAGAGAAATAAGTAATAAACTAGGCACATTTTTTCAGACTTTGAATTTAACAGTTTAAAATGAAGACAAGGAGGATCTTTTTGCAACTTTTTCTTTCTTCACGTGTTTGTCATTCTGAAAGGGTTCAACTCACATTCTTTCAGTGTGTCAGACAATGAATGAGAGAGAGAGAGAGAGAGAGAGAGAGAGAGAGAGAGAGAATCAGATAAAGAGATGTCTAAATACTAAAATATAAAAAATATATAGGTATAATCATTCAAGCTTAAAACCTGTAATTATTTTTTGGGGAATTCCAAAAATGTGTACGCTTTTTCAATTGATTCATTCACTGATCTAAAAAAAACCTTACAGATGATGCTCAACTCCATAAATGGTCACACTGACGCTTCATGCTTCTGTTACGGTTACTGAACTGTTACTCTTAGAAGCTTCTGGGTGAATCCCCAAATGAAATAAATGATGGTGAACAAATCATGATGAGAACCATTCATCCTTTGGCGCATGTAGAGAGCATTTGAATTACTTGACCGTGTATTCTAAAAAAGGCCATGTTTCATCAGTATTAAAACAAAATTTGATATTTGACAGCCCTACCTGAACTCTTTTACCGCGTGTGAACTCATGAAATTAAAGAAACGTCTAGCTCCTCACTGCTGAGACTTGAGTGCCCCGTACCAGGAACTTGTGTATTATTTACTTCCTTTGCCCCATTTCAGATCAGTCTGGGCTTAGCATATTATACAAAGAATGCCAATAAAACAGATTAGCATATAATCTACTTGTGTTCCTTCGAACAACATTCTTATTTTGTTTACATGGGTAGAGCCGATTCATTTAACAAAATTCATGAATTACACCGGTTATATTACATACTGATATTTGGCTCTTATATTAAGCAAAGGTAAAGTTTTATTCTGAAGGAAGCATTCCCAGTACCAGCGCCAGACATTGATCCTCTGTGAGACTGTACTTGATACTATAGTTTTCCCCAGTGGAAAGGAACAACAATACACTCACTCTTGGCCTCACGTGGATTTCCTGAGGAATCAGAGGCTCGTTTGCTCCAGCCCCAGCTTCATCCTCTAGAGATATTGGGGAGCATGCCTCAAAATCTGTGTGTCCCAGATCCTGTAAGTACTGGAACAAAGGAGAGTTCTGGAGAAACCAGAAAAAAAAAGATACAGATATTATTATTCAAGGAAGAAGAACAAAACTTCTCAAGAGGATGCAACTACATGAGAGAGAGGAATTCAGTATTTTTATTAGTGAATTATGTCATTGTTTCATTGGCAAAATCAATGGTGCATCTACAGAGAAATAATTTGTGTTAATCGTGTTTTCCTGAGTACTAGTATCAAGGTATACCTAGGGTGTCGTTTCAAAATGTCTTCAAAGCAACAAAATGTTCCTTCAGACCATAATTCCTAAAGTGAAATCTCGATTTGGATTTCCCTTATTCTAAACACAAAAAGAAAAGGCATCTCTCTACTGACGTGGTTGAGACACCATATAAGTTCTCACTAGCAGGAAAGAACGCACAAGAGCAGGTACACGACAGTGCAGCTCCTTATGTGTTTAACTCAATAAACAGCCTTATACAGAGGCGACAAAAAAACATGTAAAATGTGGATGTTTTCTGAATAAATTAGTGAAACTGTGATTTGTCTTTCTTGTGTTTATTGATAACACATAAATAACCTCACAGTGCTTTTTGGAATACTAAATGAACCGGTGACCCCAAAAAGCAAATTTGAGTTTTTAGTTTGAGGTTAGCACACCCAGAGTCTTTTCAAATAATAAGTCTGGAGGTGTGTACTACAGCAACTTTGACTGATAAAAAAGTTGGAGAAGGTTACAAAGGCAAACAATCTGCAAATCTTGTGACTTGGAACTGACCTCTACATCACACCTGTGCTCACTTTAGATTAGAATTTGCAATATCTTCGCACATAAAGACAGAGGTCACTATTAAACCCCATATCACCATTCATTTTCTAACCCACTTCTTATTCCATTTCGGGTCACGGGGGTCTGCTGGTGCCTATTTCAGGCACACATCGGGTGAGAGGCGGGGGTACACTCAGGACAATTCGCCAGTCCATCTGAGCCATGTCATTATTTTAAAGTTAATTTTTGGGTTTTTGAAGTCTACAAAAACAGGTTTAAAGTGCTTCCAAGGTCAAAAAAAACACTTTAATCATCTTTTAATACATGTTTATTTTTACCAGATTTTTAAATGACTAATTAATCATTTTTATGACTCGTTCATACAAAACCTTTACACGACGCAACCTGTGGTGATTGGTAGTTTTAACTATCTGCTCTCTTTGGATACTGCGCGTCACACGAATCTCCAAAACGGAAGTCTAAAAACAAATATTACACTACTGTAACTACTTGTATACTTCATATAGTCAACAAAACATTGAAGCTGCCTTATTAGTATGAACCGGTTATGATGCGGGGAATTGAGAACTCAAACGCGGGCGCTGAGGATAAAGTGCTTAAAGAGTTTACAACACGGGCAGAAGGCCTGGTGTGCACTAATACGTAAACAAAACCCCAGGAAGAAGACCCACAAGTGTAACAGAACCTGTGTCCAAGGAGGAAGAGGGATCTGTTACTGATGACACTCCAAATCAAAAGCATTTGGAGCAGGATTCCTCTCAGCGGTAAATATCCAGTTACATTAATGGTTTACCACTTCGACAAATTTTTTAAGCGTGCTACATTTTTACTCGAATGTATGTAGATGCACATGTGGAAACTGGAGATTTGTTTTAAAAAAATTATTTAAATTAGATTTAAAGTTTCTGCGTTTCAGAGTCGACTCTTTAGAATATAACTGGTTACACACAACACTTTCACATTTAAAACTCAAAACATATGTTTCTTCATCTTAGAGCTATATTTTATACACTGCATGAAAAGTTTTTTTAAAGAATGATATGGGCACTTTAATATAAGTACAGAGGGGTATATAACATGATTCCACCAGCATTCTCCCCAAATATGGCAAGCCACACCCACTAAAAAGATAATTACAAGTCGAAAGCCTAGGATACAAAAACATAATTGAACTCAAAGCTCATAAGGGGAAAATGCATGAAAAAAGGATGCAAAACATTTCTAATTTACACAAACTTATAGCTTACTTCAAAGTGGTAAAAGCTCTGAAAAATGTTTTCTTTGGCTATGCAATTTACATTTTATAAGGGAAAAAAAACAAATTTGTTTCTAGCAAGGTCTTTCCCCATCAGACATGCTAGCATTTCTCCATAATAATAAACAGAACAGGCTCATCTTTACATCATGCTTTACACACCCAAAACATGCCCACCCTATGGACAAAGGCAAAAGAGAGCTGCATTTGTGCTGTCGTGCAATCGCTACTTGTCTCAAGCAAAAAAAAAAAAAAAAAAAAAAAAAAATATTAATTTCTATTAATTTGTTCATGATGAGTGATTTAGTCTGCCTTCACTGCAGGAAGATTTAAAAGCAAAACCGAAGCACTTTACTTAATTGTATGAGGTTTGTGGGATGACATTTAAGAAGTCCTAGTTGATTTCAGACCCTTTGTTTATTACAATTAATCAAACTCAATATTTAAGAATTTCTTTATGGGCAATTCAATGCAAAATTAGATTTTCCCAGAATATTTTACTGTATTGATGTGTTGAACTTCAGAAAATGGCAAAGCCACATAACAAAATATCTGAATTTGGTCTACTAACATTTTGTGCATCCCACCAGAAATTGGTTTAGAGTGTAGCTAATATATAATGGAAGATGCCAGAAAACAACACCCTTCATACCAAGTAATGTATGAATGCCTCACCTCTTTTACGTCGCTTCTAGATATTCTCAAACGCATCATCACGCAACATCCAATTCAGATCCCACTGACACGTTGTGGTCCCGCTTCACAACCACCTAATTTCCACTACTGAATTCTTTGGACTCTGGATTTGAGCTACTAAAGAGGTTTATAACGCTCATTTTCTTATTGTGCTTAAGCCCCTGGCAGTGAGGTATAACACCAATAATGAACTTCGGATCTTTCGCCTCTAAAGCCCATTCGGGCAAGAGGAATTTGTCAGAAAGTGATTATGATTTTTAGGGAGTAACAAATATTTACTGCAAGCCTACATAAAGGGATGACTATGATTACAAATTAAGAACGTGCAACAATTAAAACCTTTATAAACAACAATTTGCAGTACAACAGAGGACACATCTAATATGCAAACAGCATATTACAAAAGGTTGAGATTAAAAGGGCTGTACTAATGGTATGGGTTTTTTTTTAAGATTTATTTTTATACTTTTTGCCTTTATTAGAATAAACAGGACATTACAAATGATGGGAAGAGAACAGTTGGGGGGGGTAGACATTGAGACTTTAATTTTTTCATGTAATTAGTGGAGTGCACAGCACAACTTTGTGGATCTGACACTAACTTAGTTACACAGAAGAAGAAAGTGCGTGCCTTTGCGCGAAAAGTTTGAAAAACACGGCTCTATTTAGACCAATTTCTGTCTCATGTTAGTTAAAAACTCATAAACCGTTTCCATAGGTGATAGTTTTTCTGGAGTAAAAAAACAGAAGAGCATCATAATAACAGCAAGCATAACTACTTTCTTTAGTTCAATAAGACATTATTATTGCCCACCATGCTGAAGATGTCAAACTATCTTTAGCATCAGAAATATCTTCTTGATCTACATTTGAGTTCCATTTAGATGCAAATGTGTCAAGATTGAGCTTGTAAAAACCCAAAGATGAAAACATATCTTAAACAAGAGACCAATAACACCACCCTGGGGCCCTA
This sequence comes from Danionella cerebrum, assembly GCA_007224835.1. Lineage (NCBI taxonomy): Eukaryota > Metazoa > Chordata > Actinopteri > Cypriniformes > Danionidae > Danionella > Danionella cerebrum. Next base: position 320,073 of record SRMA01027193.1, on the reverse strand, counting down.
TTCAGAGAGGCTTGCCACATTTGGCGTTGTCGGCAGGATCAGGTTTGTAAAAACCCAAAGAAAAAAAATATTTTAAACAAGAGACCAATCCCACCCTGGGGCCCAATCCAAGGAGGTAGGGCTTTACAACACAACGTATTGACTACATTCAGCCTTTCATCTTCTTACTGGATTGTTCCCTTTTGGGGTTACAGGGGTCTTCTGGTGCCTATTTCCAGCGCACATTGGGCAAAAAGCGGCTGTACACCCTGGACAGGTGGCCAGTCCATCAAAGTGACTATATTGGATCGCATTCAATCATGAAACCAATTGTGGACTTGTGGACCAAAATCTAATTGATTCAGGAAAATGTCAGCAATTCCAAGCCCTAAATAGACGTGCCTACTGTATGATCCTAAATGCAGGGTTGATGCAGAATCCTGCTTGATGTCATGTCAGCATCCGAATCCTGTTCCATCAGGCCTCAAATGACCCAATGACAGAAGTCTATGACATATATTTTTAGTCTGTGGTACATACTCATCCACCTTTATGACAAATACTGCCGTGCAGCTTATACTCAAACCTTTGCACACAGCTTTGACACCGGGTTATGCTAAAGTAGTGGTGACAAAGTAGGAAAACTACAAACTGCCCCTTTAACTACCGCTTAGCATTTGTTTCAGCTTTGAATGAACCACAATACTTCTAAACTCTTTAGGGTATGAGTATTTTGCCCGTATTCTTCACGTTTTTTTTTTTTACCAGACTATTAATCTTTGTGCCTCAATAGACCATTGACGAAGCCTAAAGAAGCTGTGGCATTAGTCTTTTTGCTGTTTTCCACCATGAACATATACTAACTTTACAACGTGACCTGTTCTATTAAACCCACATGGTAGGGCATTGCAGACGTTCATATAAACAGTATTTGTGCTCAAAGCAGCTAATGACGTCTAACGTTAGTAGCTGCTGCGTCTGTTGTCTCCCACTACGCAGAATGGATCCGAACTCACCTCGAAAACAACTTCCTCATCAAAGTCCTCAGACATTGCTCTTCTCCATAAGCGTGGATTCGCTGTGACTGGGGAAGATTATAACAAGATCTAATTGCTAAAGCTATCTGTACTATAGATGTTCCGCTAAATGAGCATGGACACGCCATTACTCGAACTACACTTCCCATTAGTCTGTGTTTTCTTCTTCATCTGTTACTTGAGGTGCACGTGATCGCCCCTTCAGTATGACAGTGGTATCACTACTTTTTTGTAAAATACAGTAGTTCCGCTTCAATTACTAACTCATATTTTTTTTAATTCTGTATATTTGTTTAAGACGTAATACACCTATAAAGTATTGCATCTCATAAAAACTTTTAATTAAAAACTGAAAAGTGAATAACTGAAAAATTAAAAGTGAATAGCAGGAAATTTGAAAGAAAGGAAGCAAATATAGTTTTTATACAGTGCAAAATGTAAGAACATTTCTGCATAAGAAAATATATTTAGAACAGGTCGCACAAAATTAGGCAACAAAAGAAACATATTGGTGGAATTATATACATCTGCAGGAATAATGTAACTTTTAAGAACAACAAATAACGTAGAGACTATTGAGGAATATAAGAGTAACATAAGTAATTTCAGGCGAATGTGTCTCGCATGGTTGGTGGAGCAAAGCCAAACCATGGCGATGACCTTCAAATGGCTGGCTGCAGAATGATTTCCACCCAATACAAGTATACTGGGAAAAAATTATTTCCTCAAAAACTACATTTTTTACACAAGAGGTTTTAGTTATTTAAGAAAGTTATCTATACAGTGAACTAAGTTCAATAGTTTTATTTTTGTTTGGCTCATGATGGCACAACCCTAAAAAAAACTAGTCAGGGCCATGTGATTGTAAGATGCGATTGACAGCTTCACTGAACTGTGCTGACTGACTGCTGCCATCAGAGCGTGAGAAAAATCATTTATGCTGCCAGTGATCAGATTGGAAGTAATTCTCAAATTCTTATTTATGTTGTAACGTAGTTGAATATAACAGGCTGTGTGTGTGCCAGACTCAAGCCAGAGCTCTGAAATCATGACCGTCAGAAAGTGTGCAACTCTCTAATTGTCACATTGCAGCGTCCACGTCACGCTTGTGGTTGCCTCATATCAGCCCAATGGCAGTGAGCAGTCACATCATCCATATTTTTAATAGTCTATGATGTATTCCAACATAGGCAATAATACAGATTGTGTAAAGTCCAATTTTGGTTTCAAGAACAGGACAAAATTAATGTAAAACAGGAAAACACTAAATGTGATTAAGATCACTGCTGAGTGAGATTAGTACACTGCTGACTTCTTGTTATGTGTGGGCTTTGTCTGCACCGTTACAAATTCAATTATCTAAATGTCTGCTCAGTCATAACCACAGTGTTTGTCCATTTAGAAGACAGCCTTTAGTAAATAATGTCTAAATTATTTTCAATATATTTAGAATTTGGTCAATAATATAAAAATGGTTTACAATAACCTTTCGTAAAACATTTCATACTTTGTATTCAAAAGAATTAGTATAGCATTTTTTTCAAAGGTTGGTCAACAAAAACATAGTTCATAGTTTGTCATTTTAACTATTTATAGAGTTATTACAAATAATTTCACATTTAATTACAAACTCAAATAAACCTGCCATTTCCTGACTAACCCGTTTCGAAGGAATCCACGCATGCGCGGATGTGACTGTCTTCTCGATCAGGTCGCGAACTCTGACCTCCGGTAGCAGCCGCGAGCCGTCAGTTTACCAAAAATTACAAACACAACACATTATTTGGATAATAACTCACACGTTAAAGGTAAGAATAGCCGTTTACAAATTGCGGTAAAACCCATGCGTTTTTGCAACAATTATATAAGATGGACAATGCAGCTGAACGTTAACACTGTTGTTAGCCGGCCTGCTAACACGCGTTAGCCCGCACAGCAGCTATGCTAACAAAAAATGGCAATTAATCATAATGATTTCAACATTGAGATCCAAACGGTTAACAGTAAACATATTCATCTGTTTACTCACAAAAAATACACAAATATGTCACAGAAAATGTCTCGCATACAACGCTGTAAGCAAGCTAACGCTACGAGCTATTATGATACATTTATCAGCCAAACACAATACACGCCGTCAACTAAGTATTGAAACAGTTAATTTGCCAAGTGAACAGGTCGTTAGCAAATGTGTTATTCTTGAAGTATGTTTATGCGGCAATTAACCCATGCGCAAGGAGCCGCGGCGGTGAGTGTTTGTGGTGAGCCCTTTAACTCCTCAATCGTGACCTTTAACCCACAGGAACAGATCCAACTTTATCTTCCCGGATCACAAACGCTCACAGCACAACGCTCCTGTTTTTGACCCTCAGCTGTCTTTAGAACTCGCTCGTGATCTGTCATTAACTCGCTTTCATTAAAACCACAACAATGCCCGTTGTTTCAGCGAATTTAGCTGTCTTTGAGATTTAAGGGTTTATAATCGTAGTTTTTAAAAAAGTTAGCTAGTTTGAACTTTTCTAGTATTATCATGTGCACCGGTAATATTGTATCATTAAACCCATAAACGTTAATTTCCATTGCATTTCCTACATACGGAATTTATTGAGATCCTCTGGGGCTCTGTTTGCTATCCCTGGGCATACCAGGGGTACAAATATGCCCTATGGCTCATAATTAATAGACTATTAAGTTAAATATAGCCTTTTCTCCACATCATCTTTTCGCCTAACAAAGTCAAGGCACCAAAGTATAGCGAGAATGAATGACCTCCACTTAAATGGTTCTTTCTTTTTATTTGAGGTGGTGTGTGTGAGTGACTGATGGGGCATTGATGAGCCACTCTTCGTTCGTATTGACATCATGGCAGGAGAAAGCCCCAGAATTCAACTGGTGTCTGCAGATGGAGGCTTACAGGTGACCCACACCCATATTTAAGTTTAAAGAGGAATCAAACAGTTGTTGTCACATGTTTCCATTTAATCATTTGTTGATCTTTATAGAACACAAAAAAGTGTGACTAACTCCTGACCACTACATTCTCTCAAAGTTTGACAGGACTGCCTTTGGAAAGTTTGTATATTTTCATTAGATGAACAGGGCTCAAGACTAAAACTTTGCTCTCATGGGTTACCAAATATATCATCATGCTTTTTGTTGACCGTGTAAAAGATTAAATATGACTTCAGTGCTAATATGATGTCTAGAGCTTTGACTTACCTTTCTCTCTTTGCATCAGGAAGTTGTGTTTAGGTTTTTGAGCTTTTAATTTGTACCTTCAATGTCATGTCTAGTGATTAGTGAAAGTGACAGATGGAATTCGGGTTATACATTGGCTCAATAAATGCTCACTTTCTGTCATCCTCTTTTCAGATTTTAACAGAGCAGCAGTTGGCTCAGAAAGTGCAGATTGTCACAGCGATCGACCAGGTTGGAGCCAGCAAGCAGCAGTTTATTTTAACCAATCTGGATTACCCCAACCAGGAGAAAGTGTTTATAAAACAGGAGTCCTCACCAGCCAAGGTCATTCTAACCTCCTCTGATGGATCGGCTGTCAACCAACTGCTTTTTGCCTCACCTGATCTCACAGCACAGCAGATCCAGGTGAGTTAAAAAGTACTAATTGAAGCCTACATTTATGAATCTTGTCGTCTGGTAGATTTATTTTGTTGAACCTCAGTTCCCTGTTTGGTTTGTTTTTTACGGAGGATGTCTGATCGGTATTTCAATGCTAAGTTATCTAGTAGTAGCATTGAACAGTAGTAGCATTGTGCATGTCCAGCTACAGACAATTTGAGTCTCCAAACCCTCGATCCGTGGTATGGCTGATATCACGAACGCTAATGCCAGTTTTTAAGCGATCTATGGTTTATGCCCACAAGCAATATGGCACTTTGGTACTTTGATTGTGTGCTAATCTGGTCATAGAGAGGAAGAAATGATTGCTTAGTCCATTCCTGCTGCTGGACACTTCTTTTGATAGTCGAAACACAGTTGATTGGTTCATTGCATGGCATCAACACTCATGGATGCTGTCCCAAAAATATTTTGCATGTCTGTTTTTCAGTTTGTAACAGAGGGCTCAGATCAGGGCTCTGGGAGGCCTTTGGTGGAGTATTGTGTCGTTTGCGGTGACAAGGCCTCAGGTATGTGACCGTTGCAGCACAAATACAGCAGAGCTTTTCAGATTGGTAATTTTTGGGATGTGCTTTTCCTTTAACAACTTTTTTTTCTGTTCAGGTCGCCATTACGGAGCTGTGAGCTGTGAGGGCTGTAAGGGGTTCTTCAAGCGTAGCATCAGGAAGAATCTGGTGTACACGTGCCGCGGCTCCGGCGAGTGTGTGATCAATAAACACCATCGTAACCGCTGTCAATATTGCAGATTACAGCGCTGCATGGCCCTTGGCATGAAACAAGACTGTGAGTCAACAAGATCACCTTAAACCAACCTAAACTATAGAGTGGGATGTGATTATTAAAATGGCACAGCTAGAGAGAAAATATTACAGTTCAAATTGACTTAAACGTTTTGGTAAAAAACCAACAGTGATGTTGAATTTAATAAGAATAATAATATGTGTTGTGAGCAGTGAAATGATGACGATGAATCATGAAATATATATGCACACCACACACTAAATAAACGAAAGTAAACCTTATCAAAAACATTTTCTTGTAGGAAATTAAATCCTTCACATTCTCAAATTTATAAAATCAGAAATCCAACATCACTCTCATTTAATCAAAACCATAATCAATGAAATCAAGTCTTGTTCCTTCTGATATCTCTTCTGCAGCTGTTCAGTGCGAGAGGAAACCAGTTGAAGCGTCTCGAGAGAAACCTCCAAATTGTGCACCTTCCATTGAAAAGATCTACATCCGTAAAGACCTCTGCAGCCCCCTTGCCGCCTTGCCGTCCTTTGTCAGCCGTAAAGAGACAACGACGGGGTAAGAGTTAGAATTTTTGTCCAAAGAAACTGTTTTTTATATATATATATATATTAGGGGTGTAACGGTACGCTAAAATTGTATTCGGTTCGGTACAGTGTCTTGGAGAGCTCGGTTCGGTTCATTCGGTTCGGTACAAAAAAATAAAAACTTACATAATCTTTATTTTGAAAAGCTGCCAATACACAATAGAATTCTTGCATAAAATAAATAAAAGTGACACATTTGGGTGATATTTTAAATAAATTGCACTCTTTATAAGGAAAAACACATTTTTAAAATAAAAAATGAGATACTGCAACTAGTTAGGACCTGAAAACTTTTAACACTAGCAACAGCTTCAGCTTGTATATAAACAAAACTAACTATTCAAGTTTTAGGCTAAAAAGATTAACCTATCCACATTTTCTGAAGAGAGCACAGATCTGGTTGCAGTGACAATATCTCCAGCAGTAGAAAATGTTGGATGTGTTGCCTGCCCGATCTCCATGGAACAATGTCGGCATACAGCTTTAAATTTATCCACTCGTCTATCCCCGTTATGTATTTTAACAGGGAAGCCAAAGGCGATTTTCCGCACGGACGCTATTGAGTGTCGCACAGTAGAGCTGCATGTCCCTCAATAGCGTCCGTGCGGAAACTCGCCTAGGAACATCGTTCCGCTGCGCTTAATATCGCGCTAATAATACATTTATTATATTTAATACAAATACCGAATACCGAAACGGTACGCAAGTGTCCCGAACCGAACAGGCTGTACCGAAACGGTTCAATATACAAGTGAACTGCCGTTACACTAACTATATATATATATATATATATATATATATATATATATATATATATATATATATATATATATATATATATATATATATATATATATATATATATTAAAACCTGTTTCTGATCTGTACTCTGTTTCTTATCTCAGGTCCACAAGTTTACTAGACTCCAGCATGCTCCTGAACATCCAACAATCTCTCTCCAAACTTGACAACTCAATTTTGGTTCCTTCTTCACCGGATCAGGTACAATGGTTCGAGTTATGCTCAGAATTGTGTGAAAAAAGTTTTCTTAAGTGAGGCAGACCATTCATTTCAGCAAAAATACACATTTTACGCACAAGATTTTAATCAGTTAAAGGTTTAAAAAAAACCAAAGTGAATATAATGAAAAAGGAAAGAGAGGATGGTACTTTTTGCTGCTGTATTTTCCTTCCATATTTGTGGCTATTCGCAGATTTCTCAACCAGGTCTGTTTCTGTCTTGTGTATGTCACTTCAGAATGTCTCCAGTCAGGGAGATCTGGGCACTTTAGCGAGTGTAGTCACCTCTCTCGGCCACCTCAGCAAAAGCCGGGAAGCAATGGGGAGCAGCACCGACCTCTCTGTAATGGACAGCATGAGCAATGATGACCATGTGATGCCAGACATTCACAGTGAAGACAAGGCCAATGATGTCACACGGTTTGTAAACGAATCAGTTGACCTTTGACTGAATGTTGGGTAATCTCTTTAAATCTTCAGGGTTTTTTTTTTCCAGTGCCATTGACTCCATTTCAAAAGTGATGAAACCTGACGAAGGCTGTGGGGAAGAAGTGCCTGATGGGATTATTTCTGTCAAGTTGGACAACCAGACCACTGCACTGCTGGAGTTGGAGGGGCCACTGCTCTCTGAAATACACGTGCCCTTTAAGGTTAGAGGCTACTTTGTACACTACCTAAAAATAGAGTTCAGGAACTAAATACTGAATGTTGTGTTCAGCTGATGATGCCGCTGCCTATACCAGACTTCCTAAATCTGAATTACATCTGCGAGTCGGCTTCACGCCTGCTCTTCCTCTCCATGCACTGGGCACGCTCCATACCAGCCTTCCAGGCTCTTGGGTAAGTGTGAAATCAGTTTAAACTCCTTCGATGAAATCTTTGTTCTAAATAGCCATGTTTCCATCCAAAGAGGCATATCAAAACAATAATATGAAGTTTCTATACAAATGTGGGATGAGTGGCTCTTTTACGTCCCACTCACATCATCAAAAGAACCAGCTTTCATTGGTTGTTCTCTTTGCAAAAAAAAAAAAAAAAAAAAAGATCCGATATGGCAGTGCAAAACTCTTTTGTTGTCACAACTCATTCAGTCTCCCGTTGGCAGCCATGGTTTTCGATCGAAGGGCACAAATCTTCTGACCAAAAACTGTTTGCTGTAAATCTTGCTACCATTAATGTGGAGCTGTTGGGTTCCACAATTCGTTGTACTTCTGTTAACCCTTTATTTGCCATTGTAATTAGTGATAACAGCTGTTGGTTTATAGTAAATTGTTTCTATCTTCAAGTGTTGGTTTGTGGGTTGTCGTTACTATTCATTAGTAATTGTACTGATGACTGTGGTCTAGGTCGGAGAATGGCATCACGCTGATGAAGGCATGCTGGAACGAGCTGTTTGCTTTAGGTCTGGCGCAGTGTTCACACATTATGAACCTGGAAACCATCTTAACGGCCATCATCAATCACTTACAAACCAGTCTGGATGAAGGTCTGTATTCAAGCACGTCTCTGCATGTGCCCTAATAGCAAAAGTTCCCCAGTTGTAAAAGCAGCGTTTGTCTTCATTCAGAGAAACTCACTCCAGAGCGGGTGAAGCAGGTGATGGAGCACATCTGGCGCATGCAGGAGTTCTGCAACAGCATGGTTCGCATGAGCCTTGATGCGTACGAATATGCTTACCTCAAAGCTGTGGTGCTCTTCAGCCCTGGTGAGAACCGGGGAGTATAGGGAAGCTCTATAACCTAATTGTTTGTATTTAACCTGTTATTTTTTTTTTTTTAGATCACTCTGGACTGGACAGCCAATTTCAGATTGAACGCTTTCATGAAAAGGCCTACATGGAGCTGCAGGACTATGTGAGCCGAGTCTATCCTGAAGACACTTATCGGTGAGACTTCCCCCAAAACAATCATCATTCGCGGATATACATATATATCACATTCTTTGATGATGATAATAATTATAATAATAATACAGTGGTAGCCCGAGATACGAAAGTAATCCATCCCAGGGTGACGTTCGTATCTCGAACATTTCGTATCTCGAAGCAAGTTTTACATGTAAAACGCCTAATCCGTGCAACGGCTCTCAGAAACAACAGTAGAAGTAAATAAAAAAAGGGAAAACCAGACAAAAATCAAGTAACGTTTGTTCAGCCCTTAAATCTACATATTGTTAATGTAATAAATAATAATAAAACACACACAAAATACGTAATATGTATATAAATGTCAAAACCTTACCTTGAGAGTGAAGCGATGTGTCGGAGAAGGTGGAACAGATGGCAGAAAACATTATGGCACTATATATGAAAGCCAACTTTCTCGAGATATTTCAAGAATTACTAACACAAACACGGTTTCAAGCACAAGCGCAGACAGATGGAGAGACGCTTCTGAGAACGCATGACTGGGTTTCTCTTACTTGCGCTACAGAACAGCAATTTCCATGTTATAAACATTATTTCTGTTACGACACCTCGACTCTAACATTTGTTATGGTACATTATTAGTAATCTATACATAAAATTTCACTGTTGTGTTGAAGTGTTTTGAAGCGCATCAGACCCGGGAGATAGGAGCGCAAGAACCCGGAAGCGCTACGTAGAGCAGAAAATACAGCAGAACAGCTTGTAAATGTTCGCATCTCGAATTTTTCTTCGGATCTCGAAGCAAAAAATTTCCTGCGGGACCTTTCATATCTCGAACATTTCGTAACTCGAAGCATTCGTATCTCGAGGTACCACTGTATTAATATTGCTAAAAATAGAGCTGCAATGATATTAAATGGTACATTTTGGGTGTAGTTGTTTTTTGTTTTAAATAAAATTGAAATTAACAGGCACGGTGGCGCAGTGGGTAGCACTGTGGCCTTTCAGTTAGAAGGTCAGCTCAGGGCTCGCCGGTGATGTTCTTGCCGTGCTTGTGTGGGTTTCCCTATCTTAAAATATGGAATACTCGGTCCTGGCCCGTGGTGTAGTGGTCCATGCAGGACATGTAAGCGCGGTTGCGCAGGGGGACGCAGGTTCGAGTCCCGAGCCTGTCGTCTTTCCCATCCCACCCCATTCTCTCTCCGCCTTTCTTTCTGTCTCCCTCTACTGTCCTGTCTGTTCAACTAAAAAACCAATAAACATATTTAAAAAAGTAAATAAATAAATATGGGAAACTCGAAGGGGTGGGCCACATGCATTTTATGAGGACTCAGAGGGTGAGTGTGCATTCTACGGAAATGTGGCAGCGTTTGCATATTACATTTAAGGATTAAATCCGTAATACAGCACTGGTATAATATATAGTTATAGGATTTATATTCCCAAAAGAATGATGAAGATTTTGAAGCAAGATTTAAAAGAAAAGTGGTTTTATTTTAACCTCAACACACAGAAAACTAGTTTAATGCTTGATGCGAGCATGAACAAAGGGTGACAATTTTTGTTTAACACCTGGTTTGCCACAAACCCTGTTACAGGATAAACAAAGTACTAAATCAAACTACATGGAATGATTTTATATATATATATATATATATATATATATATATATATTAGGGGTGTAACGGTTCACGGTATGTATTGAACCTGTTCGGTTCGGTACACTTGTGTACCGTTTCGGTATTTTTTTATTTTTATTAAATAAAATAAAATTATTATTAGCGCGATATTAAGCGCAGCGGAACAATGTTCCTAGGCGAGTTTCCGCACGGACGCTATTGAGTGACTCCCAGTAGAGCTGCACTCCACTTCACTTCTCTGTTAAAAGACATAATGGGGATAGACGAGTGGATAAATTTAAAGTTGTATGCCGACATTGTTCCACGGAGATAGTTTCCGCACGGACGCTATTGAGTGACGAGCACGAGCGCGAGTATGAAAATGGCATAGCAAAAGCGAAAGGGAAGCCAGCCAGAGCTTGAAGACCCTCTCACCTCACTACGGTCTCGTGTTTGAGAACACTTTGGCTTCTCTGTTAAAATACATAACGGGGATAGACGAGTGGATAAATGTAAAGTTGTATGCCGACATTGTTCCACGGAGATCGGGCAGGCAACACATCTAACATTTTCTACTGCTGGAGATATTGTCACTGCACCCAGATCTGTGCTCTCTTCAGAAAATGTGGATAGGTTAATCTTTTTAGCCTAAAACTTGAATAGTTAGTTTTGTTGATATATAAGCTGAAGCTGTTGCTAGTGTTAAAAGTTTTCAGGTCCTAACTAGTTACAGTATTTAAATTTTTTTTAAATGTATATTTATTTATAAAGAGTGCAATTTATTTAAAATATCACCCAAATGTGTCACTTTTATATATTGTATGCAAGAATTCTATTGTGTATTGGCAGCTTTTCAAAATAAAGATTATGTAAGTTTTTATTTTTTTGTACTGAAAATAAACCGAACCGAGCTCTCCAAGACACTGTACCGAACCGAATACGATTTTAGCGTACCGTTACACCCCTAATATATATATATATATATATATATATATATATATATATATATATATATATATATACATAGCTCAGTTTATTTGGTTTCTGTGGTCGTTTCATGCCTTCATTGGCTGCTCGGTTAGGAAACCTATTTTAATTTGGTTAGGAAACCTATTTTAATTTAAAAACAATAATTTATTACTTGAGACAAACAAAAAGCCTCAGGACAGTTAGGGGTCTATGTGAGTGCCTTTGATTTAGCATTTAAATGATTTGTGTTCATTTCTCTGAACTGCAGAGAATCAAAAACTTAAATTATACCATATATCACATGAAAACTGCAGATAATCTCATCAACTTGTTACATTGAAATCTGATGCCTTTTTAAGGGCACTTTTAGAAGGTTGGTTTAAGCTTAAGTATTATCTCGAATTGATCACTCTCTTTCTTTGGCAGGCTGTCAAGGCTGCTGGTTCATTTGCCAGCTCTTCGTCTCATCAGTGCAGCTCTAACCGAGGAACTGTTCTTTGCTGGTCTCATCGGGAATGTCCAGATCGACAGCATCATCCCCTACATCCTCAAAATGGAATCCACCGACTACAACAGCCAGACAATCAGTACTATAGAGTGACGAGCCCCACCCACTGCCTCACTCATCTGCTTTAAAAGCCCGAGAGTGAACCCTGTTTAATGATTTGATCATACAGATACTGAAAATGGTATTTTTTATTTGCTCAGTTGTTGTGTATCTTCTGAACCAGCTGTTGTTGCTCAATCATTTTGAATTTCATTGTGTTTGTGTAATTATGTTATAAAATGGTTCTAGGAAGACTGAGAACTTGTCAATGATGACTTTGCCCCCCAAAAGCACTGACTTTCTCTTGATGTATATGAATTGTGTATATAGATATAATAATAAATGTCAAATCAAAGGGTAAACACATCTGTGCTTAGGTTGAGTTCCATTCCTTTGCCTTACATCTACCCTTGGAACTGAGGGCTAGAGGAACAGCTGAAAATATGCCTTTATGAATCAGGGGCTGAATTTGTCAACCAAATGTTTCTGAAAGATCAGAAAAATGCATCACTCCTGGTGGTTTTTAAAATATTTAACATAGACAGTGGCAAAAAGTAGCTAATTACAAATACTCAAATTACTGTAGTAGTTTTTCTCTGAAATTGTAACTTAGTGAGTAGATTTAATATACACACACGCACACACACACACACACACACACACACACACACACACACACACACTATTACTTGAGGACATGTCTAGTTCTGTATACTACTTTATTTTATTTTTTTTGTTATGTAGCAGTTATTCTGTCTCGTACTCCCTTTTTTCTTTCTACTGTTTGGTGCTCTCTGTGTCACTCTACTCTTTGGTCACTCTATTTCGCTCTTGCGCCTCTTTCACTATCTTTCTGTTTGCCTCTTTCTCTTCCTCATTTTTTACTTTCACTCTCATTCTCCTGTATTTCTATCTTTTGTTCTCTCTGTCTCACTTTCTGTCTCATCTATTTCACTCTGTCTTTCTCTCCTTTCTTTCCCCCAGCTCTCTCTCTTAATGCTGTGTTTATCTTTTTTTCCTCCCTCTCTCCTTTCCTTCTTTCTCTCTCTTGCTGTTTTCTTTCTCTTTTGTAATTTGTAGGATATAAGGTAAATAAACTTGGTGGAGATTTTTCTTAATTTTTTTGGCAAGTAATGGTACTTTTATCGAGTATGATATTTAAGTACTCTTTACATCACTGCATATAGGATTATTTGACTGGTCATATGTTACTCTATCCTGTGACAATACATACACACTCAGGACGTCTTATCAGTGAGATGTCTCTGGCGGACATCTTACCCCTATGTTTTGCAGTATAACCCCTTAGATCTTTTTCAACAGAGGGCCGTGCACCCCTTCATCCTGTCCCTTCACCTTCACTAAAAAAGAATTGGTATACTACTTCACCTCACTTGAATCTCCAAATGGAACTCAGTCTTGCTATTGCTGCAGATACAAATGGTTCATGTTGTGCATTTTTGGAGTCTGTTGCCTGGATTTTGTAGTCTCTGAAAATTTGCTTGTGTTTTCTGTTTGTACTTTAATATATTAAATTTAATTCATGTTAAACTTTAGTGCTTCAGAAATTAAAAAACGATCCAAACGTTGTTGAAGTACCAATCAAGACATGATATAATTAAAACAAGAATGTAGAGGATGTGCAGAAGGTAAATAATGTATAACTAAACCCCAAACAATAGTTATATTAACTTTACACGACCACTTTCACGAAGGGTAATGTAGACAAACAAAGACAATGATACGTCAAACTAAATATAAAGTATAATTATCTTTCCTTTAAATGGATTAATTTCTACTTAATAGTTCTTCACAAGAACTGAAAGTTAACATGTTACTCAATGAAAATGTTACTCGAGGAAAAATATTTGGCGGAACCTTCTTTGATTCGTGTTTCTTGAGGGATTTAATCCGACTGACAACGTGGTGCCTCAGTGATAGTCGTCCGTCTTGTCAGTTCAGAATTATGGGTGCGTTGGACAAGGTGCAGCGGTTCGTGGCGCATTTCACTTCTCATGGTGGAATCATGGGAGTGTGGAGACAGTTTGTAAGGTATATAGATAAAAAATCCCGGCGTTCACCACTTCGGGTTAAACGAGCCTCATGTATAGCTACCGGAGGATGAACTCAAAGCAATGACCTTCCAAGCTACGAGAGAACTGACGTTACTGTTTATGTGATCTATCATAGCAATCAGTGAATGTATCGCGTTAATTGTCATAGCATTACCCTGTTAAAATATTGTAAGAGGAACGGCTAAACATTTTTATATCATTCACACAGAAAAAATGTCTTATTTATAATGTATTTAAGCTATCTCCTAATTTAATATTATGATAATTCAACACGGGTTATGACTATGTTAAACCGTTGGAAATAATATTTTAGAATATTTATTTATAGGGCCTGCACTGTTTTAGTGAAGAAAAAAAACTTTTATTTTTTTTAGACTTGCATAAAGGAGGTCAGATAACAATAACGCAAACGTCATACTCTTTAATTTTTGTGCATTCAGTGTAAATCAGATCTGAACTGTCAAGCATACATTTCAAATTAATATGTAGAATGAGCGAACATAAATAAATGGATTAACGTCAGTTTGATTTGTTTACAGAACTTTTGACATTTTTGCTTGACGACTAGGTCCAGAGTCATCACATTTTTAAATGTGATATTGTAATCATGCACTTAAAGTTATTATTAGAACATTGATATGAAGGAAAAGGATAATTATTATAAAAAAGCGCATTTTTAGGTGATGTTTGTTTTATACAATTACTTTTATATGCAAACAATTAAAGATTTGTCTTTCTTAGGACGGCTGAGCTTAAGCCTGGAACCTTGATTGGCATCGACAAATATGGAAACAAATACTACGAGGACAAAAGATGCTTTTTTGGTATGACTTTGACATCCACTGTTAATTATATTTCTTAATGATATGGAATTGCATTAAATTTTAAATTGTTTGCGTGTGTGCATGCGCGCATACATAATGTTCATTTACATGTTTTTGTCAGGTCGTCACCGTTGGGTGACTTACACCAATGAGATGAATGGAAAGGACACTTATGAAGCAGATGGCAGCATGGTCCCTTCTGAATGGTAATGTACATATTTTTACTACGAAAGTCAATTAATTAAGGGTTTGTCTCCAAGTATGAGGGACTGGGTCATGTAGACATCAAGCTTTTCTTAAAAATATAAAACTGCTGTCAATAGTAAGTTTCCATTTTCTTTGGAGATCTTTCTTTTGGATGCCAAATGAGTCCAGTTATAAAGGCTCATAAGGAACAGTATTAATAGTTCTATTTTCCTTATCCATCTGGTACAGTTTTTTTTTAGAACATCATACGTTTAAGATGCATGTCATTAATATTGAACTAGTTGACAAATCGCAGCAAAGTGCTGAAGGTTGCTGAGTCAGAAGCCTCGCTGTGCAAAGTAAAAAAAAAAAGTTCCAGTTCATGACTGCTTTAAAATATGACTTCACATTACACAATATGAGTTTCACATTACACGATTAGCAGAGGTCCCTTTAAAGTGGGATTTTATTTATTTGTTATCCATCTAAATCTGGTTTGATTTCTCACAACGCCATCCTCTCTGTTTCTCAACTGTTCTTATCAGGCATGGTTGGCTGCACAGCATCACCGATAATCCTCCCACCACTCACCCTCCAGATCCCAAGAAGTTCCTTGCAAAGGTTCATCAGCTCAACCTAAGTGGATCAAACAAATGCTATGTTCCCTACCCGACCACACGCAAGAAGATTCAGGAGTGGGTTCCGCCCAAAGTCTCAGAGAATTAAACCTTTCGCCCAGTCTGTGCTGGAGGACATTGTGTAACTACATATATATTATCCTTAATAAATTTTCTTTCCCTTTGTGGACGTTTCAAGAAATTCAGCTTGTTCTTGTTTTGAAAAAATGGTTAATTCATGCCAACAATCTTAGTAGGTTGAAATCTGGTTAAAAAAAATAGCAAGCCTAGAAGAGCTTTCGAAGTAATTATTATTTTTATATTAATATTTTGACAAGAATTTAAATCAAATCCATGGTCTGTGATTAAAGCTTTCGAAACACTTGAATTATACCAGGAATAAACTGGTCTTCTAGCAGTAGATGCAGAACATGATGCAGATTGACCAACACTTTTTATTTATTGAAGACAATTCAAATTCTGTCTCTTTTGTTAATTTAAAGTAGCTTTCGTTCTCTAAAGACATCCTTTCAGTCATGTATTATCTGCTAACCTGGACTACAATTAGTAGTGTATCCTAAAGAAAATTAACTCATTAATTACAAACTTATACGTACATTACAAACTGTTTATATTCCATAACCTAATGGTCAAGAATCATCTTAATGGAGAATAATTTATAGCAATTGTTGCATAATACAATCGACGTAAACCTTCCACTTAACCAGAGGATCTCAGTCGAAATAATCTTCAATGTCAATGTTTGGATCAAGCAGTGCCTCTCCGTAAGGACTCAAGTCCATCTGGTTGAGAATCAGGTTTTCAAAAGTCTCCTCTAGATCTGTTTCTCCGATGAGGACGGTGCCAACCATCCGCCCGCCGCTCAGCACAACCTTTACGTACTCTTGGCCTTTAGTACAGCGAACCAGCAGCTCATGATCATGCGATAGACCCTGAGCGTTGTACTTGCCCAGCAGAACAACCTGTGGGAGAGAATGTGAACATTTTTATAATGAATGAAAAATAGGTCATTACTTCTGAAATCCACTTCACGAGGTGACAAAACTTAGAAGGATTATGCATTCATTCATTATCCAACCCGCTTTTTCCTTTTTTGGGGTCTGCCTGTGCCGGGATCTCCAGTGCATATTGGGTGGACAGGTCACCAGTCCAGTGCAGGGTACTTATAAGGATTAGCAATACATAACTTTTTTAGTTATAACAGTTATGGTCAAAAACACAGTTGTTAATAATGTCAGCGACATGGCACAAACTTGCTTTCTAAGCAATGGATTGCTTTTTTTTTTAACTAATTTCGCATTTTTCCCTTGTTATATTTTCACATTTGTGGTTGTTCTGTATTTATGGTACTAACTACATTCTAAGAGAACAACAAATGCAGAAGTGTTAATCACATACATACATACGCTCATTGGCCACCTTATTAGATACACCTTACTAGTACTGCTTCGGACCCTCTTTTGCCTTCAGAAGAACCTTGATCATTCGTAGTATAGATTCAACGAGGCACTGGAAACATTCCTCAGAGAGTTTGCTCCTTATCGACATAAGAGTATCATGTAGTTGCCGCAGATTTGTCGGCTGCACATCTATGATGAAAAGCTCTTGTTCCACCACATCCCAAAAGTGCTCTATTAGATCGAAATCTGGTGACTGTAGAGTATGGAGGCCATTTGAGCACAGTGAATACATAGTAATGTTCAAGAAAATATACTATATTAAGGTATGTTTCCTAATGTGAGCAGAGTGTATGGTTACACAGCTAATCATTACACAACCACCACCAGCCTGAACGGTTGATACACACTAGGACGGAACCATGCTTTTATGTTTTTGACGCCATCCGAATGTTGGAGCAAATATCGCGACTCATCCCAGGAAACGTTCAAATCTTATATTTGTCGAATTTTGGCCAGACAGTGTAAACTATAGCCTCAGTTTCCTGTTCTTAGCTGACAAGAGCGGGCAGCCAGTTTGGTCTTCTGCTGCTTAAGGCCATCCACCTCAAGGTTTGACGTATTATGCTTTCAAAGATACTCTTCTGCAAACCTTTATTTAAATTAGTTTTTTTTTTTTTTTTTAGTTACTGTTGCCTTTCAGCTCAAACCAGTCTGCCCATTCTCCTCTGGAGAGGTTCATTCTCTTCTTACCAAAACCCTAGAGATGGGTATGCGTGAAAATCCCAGTAGTAAATAAAAGTTTCTGAAATAGTCAGACCAGATCTGGCACCACATTCATTGGCTGATTAAAATTTTTTGTTAAAAAATCAGCTGAATAGGCGTACCTTATAAAGTGGCCACTGAGTGTGTGAATACAAAAGTAAATGTTGCTGTAAATTACCTTAACATAAACATTTTTTTTTAATTCTAGCTGTTCATCAGGAATAAAAGTGGCCAAGTTACTTTGTGGTGTAAAAACAACAGTTTTGATGATTCCCTCTGAAAATAAGTGCATTTTTTATCATCCCCCTGATGGATGGACCACTCCATCACCATTTTATTTTGAGGCAGACATAATTTGAACTCACTTTGTAGTTGAAGAACTTGGTGATGTGTGAAAAGAGCTCAAAGCAGAAATCCAGCTCGATTGGCTCCTGCAGCAGATCAGCAGCCATACAGCGTGCAGCGAACCAGCCCATCTGACGCGCCTGAGTCCACAGTCGCATCTGACTCACACAAACACAAACCAGTCATCAGTTCAGAATAATTTCTCAATAAATAAAATCTCAGACAGATACTGAGGATCCCCTTAAATTAATTACACACTGACAAATCAACTCTTTTAAAACAATGTATTAAACAACAGACTGAAAATAATTCAGAAAAGAACATAATGTTAATTCAATTATCCGATGAGATGTAGAAATAGATCAATAGATGTACAGTTTACCTGTTGCCAGAGGGCGCTGGGCTCCCAGCTTGTGCTGCAAACGTCACCAGCTGCAAACACATCCTGCTCTGATGTGCGCATGTGATCATTCACAGAGAGCCCACCGTCTGCTGCCAGCTCAAACTACAGGATGAGATCATGCTGTTATCCTGCAATTCTGCTAAACTACATATCATATACAAATAGTAATACAAATAAAATAACTGCAATAAAACCTTTTAAACAAGCACTATATAGATACACAAAGCATTTGAAAGTTTAATTGGTGTGTTGTTTTGAATAATATAATAATAATAATATTAGGATGGACTTTCGACCTGCCCAGGGTGTATCCCCGCCTCTCGCCCAATGTGCACTGGAGATAGGAACCGGCAGACCCGCATGACCTCGAAAAGGGAATAATCGGGTTGGAAAATGGACGAATTAATAAATCAGAAAAATAATATAACGCTTAGAAGTCTGTGCATGCACCGGTGCTTGTACAAGACCTGTGATATGGCTTGTGTTTTTTTTTAAGCTCTGGCACACAAAAAAAAGAGCACAATGGCACAAAAACTGCTTGAAGGCAGTGGTTCTCAAAGTGGGGGGCGCGCCCGGCAGGGGGGGCGCACAGGCACTGCAAGGGGGGCGCAGATCATCAGCAGATGAGAAGAAAAGAACAAAAAAATAAACAGCCAAAAGACTTGTGTCAAACTCAAGGCCCGCGGGCCAGATGTGGCCCGCCATGTAATCTAATATGGCCCGCGAGAGCTTAAAAGTTTTGAGTCTCTAAAAAAAACGAAAACGAAAAAAAACTACATTTCCCACAATCCCACAGCAGCAACGATGTTTCCACATCCATACTCACGAGTGAAAACTGCAGAGCTGCCAACTCACACATTGAACGTAAGACTCACGCATTTGAGTGATTTCTCACGCCACACCTCTGATTTCTCACGCTAAAATAAATTGAGCACAGCTAATAGTTTATCTGTGATCTGTTTCTTGAGCCTGATGATAAAAGATGATGATCGATATGCATCGTCTTCAGTCTGTGAGGGTTTTTTTTTTCGCTAAACAAATGATAAAAATGCTATTTTTCTTTATTCACTTGGACAGTTTGATCCTTCATTAATGGAGTTATGTGGGTTTTCATAAGCTGACAAAAATAAAAAGGATTTATATTAGGACAGCAAGCATACAATTGTTTCTATGCAACTGAATTGTCACTTGAATAAGTTATAAATAATGAGTTATTTAACATTAAGTAGTTGTTACATTTTCACATTGGTTTTACCCTATTTTTGCTTTTTTGTGGTATTTATGACAACAATTTAGATTTTTGTAATAAAACAAACAGTTTGTTCTCTATTTTTTTCCATAAAAACATGACAAAATGCCATACTAAGAAAAAGGCCTTAGGAAAAAAGTTACTTGCACATGTAAAAGCTTTTAATTGTTTACACTCATTTGTTTGTTGACTGTATGCATACTTACATCATTGCCATTGAGGAACGGATCAGTGTTTGGCACGACACCTGTTGCGCTCACCACAAAATCACAGCCATAAATCTTCCCATTAGTCAACCGGACATAAGCAGGCCACTCTCCTGTGAGAGGAAATGTTATTATTGTTGTTGTTATTGTTAATATTTCTGGATGCTGCTGCATCATTTAAAATGATAAAAAACCTAATTCAGATTTCTCCGAGCTGTAGCCGGAGTGTGAAAGCTGCTGCTGGCTGTAGATCTGCTCAAACTCACACTCGTATTCAATCTGAACTGCAGTGGAGCTCTGCCAGAGTGAGAGAAGAGTGCAGGATGTGATACTAAACACCATAACTCACAGCTTTATGCAGAAATGATCAAAAGGAGGAGCTTTAGACCTGCTGCACTCCTTTCAGTTCAATACCCTCGTGCCAGTCTGGGCCAAGGGCACTGCCAAGCTCTCCGGAACATCCACCTGGGCTTGCTGAGAATCAAAGTGCATCAAGTTGGAAAGTATCAAGGATCCTTAGATACCTAAATGGTTCATTCATTTTGATAAAGTGACAATAAGTAACATCAGTACACATGAAATATCACGGTCCAAGAAATAAATGTAATTATTATCCAAGTTATCTTTCATTTTGATGAGTCACTGAATAAAAAAAAACATTTATTTACATGTTTTTAACAAAACTAATCTCAAATGTTTTATGAATATTGAAGCATTTAATTTTCTTAAACTAAATACAGAATTTCTAGCACTAAAATTATGCAATTTTGATTGAAGTATTGATGGTGCAGGTCTTCTTCACTAAAATGGACAGAGGAGGGCAGCAAAATGCAAGATGTGTGTGTGTGTGTGTGTGTGTGTGCGTGTGTGTGTGTGCGTGCGTGCGTGCGTTACCTCCAGTTGTGTATCTAGCTCTCTTGCAGGAGAACGTTCGCTCCCTCACTTCAGTCTGTAGAGATGGAATGAGGAACTGAGCTGCTCCGGAATCAAAGAAAGTGTTTCCGATAGCTTTATCCTTCACTGCCCAGATCACCTCACAATCCTCCACCTCGTACCTGAGCACACAGAAGATGGATTTGATAAATAATAGATAAAAAAATAAATACAAGTAAAAAAAGGTTTTGTTAAATCAGACCCTAATATCAAATTATTCTGTGGATCAAAAGTACATCCCAATTTCTAATCCTACTTTTGATGCCCATTTCTCTGCACAATCTGTTTGAGAGCTTGTGTATGTGATCTTTGGTAGCACTTGAATTCTGCTTTCTGATTGGCCAAGCTTTGCTTATTTATGAAGGGCTCTTCATCACACCCTGTGTGTTTAATGATGTTCGAGTACAATAAACAAACCTTGGGGTTTTCGTAGGAACGCTCAAAAAGATCTTCAAATAAAGGTCTAGCATTGATTCATAGCATTCGAACAGCATTTTATCCAAAATATAGCTTAGATATTTAGGAGGGGGCTCCTGTCATGATTACTGGACAATTCATACCCCAAATATAATAATATAATAAATATAATTGATATTTCAATTCATTAACAAGAGTTACCCAAACTGACTTATACGAAAGCTTCTGGTCTACTGAGAAACTGAAACTGCTAACGCATTCACGGTGAAACAATATCTTGACTTTGAAATTTTAAATTTCTGTCTACATTCTTGTCATTCCCTGGCTTTTCCCAGACTTTTTCCTGCATTTTGTTTTCTATCAGATCCTAAGCAATCTCAACTGAAATTGGAAACACATGACTATGACTCTGTGTTTTGAGTTATTGTTCTGTTGAAAATAAACAATGTTCTGGTTGAGGTGCTATGGTACATTTTAAGATTAAGTCAGTGTATCCTAAATTGTGAAAAGAATGCAACCAATGTCACCCGTAAAACTTCCTCCCTTCTTTTTGTTGACAACCATACATTCCTTATGCATCTCAGCACAAACAAATCCCTCTTAATTGTTGCTTTTCTTTGGTAGTGTTTGTTAGGAGCAAATGTTACACTACAAATGTTACATTACAAATAGTTGGTGTAGAGATATACCGGCTGCTAGAACTCAATGTGGCATTCATCAGGTTCTAACTTGATGGTTAACCTGTGAACTCTGCAGCTGGTGACTCAGATGAACTTCTCAGGTGAATCTTGACCTTTCCTGTGACGACTGCCCCAGATTCCTCATAAAGCTCAATGGCGACATATTTAAATGACCTTCATTTAAAGTAATGATCCTTTCTGTTTACTCAGCTGATAGATTATTATAATAATGCGTATTCTAAAACAACTAGGGTTATGAAGCAAGAAGTTCCATAAGAACCCAGACAAAGCCCCAGTGAAGCAAAATTCAGGTGACAATGTTATGAGAAGCTCATTGAAAGAAGTTAAAGGAGCAAAATAAATATGAACCACGTTGATGCCTTCAGTGAAAATATATTGTATAGTAATTAAAAATAAAGAAACTCTCTCCAAAAGAGTGTCTTGTGATATACAGGACAAAAATAAACGTACACCAATTCCAAAGCGATTCCTCCATTACCGATCACAACAATACGTCTTGCCTTTGACAAGCGCTTCTGAAACTCCTGTAAAACAGCATCAAGTTCAAAATATTTGATCAAATATTGAGTGAATCTCAATATATTCATGTAGCTTTATCTTTGATAAAATATATTCTCCTGTTGACCTGGGCACTGTCAGTGTCCCGTATACCCAGCACAAGAGGGTTCTCTTGTATCAGCAGTTTGGGTCTGGCACCACTGCATAGGCAAAGCTTCTTGTAACGGAAAGTCTGACCACTCTCGGTTTCAACAAGCTGCAGAAATATGATATAAAAAAAACATATTTAACTTATGACAATACCATTTTTTGAAGAATAATACAAGTGAAAAAAACTAAATAAACATTACTTTTACCACAAAAATAATGTCATCAACTATTATAGTATATTTATATTATCTGAATTGCTGTGTCTCGGGGCTCTGCTGATGGAGGCCTGCCACAGCTGCAGTCAAAAACATTGGCTTCAGCATTTAAGTCAATTAGAGTCTTTTACACTGGTTCCAGTCACAGATAAATTAAAAAGTATGTGAACCTTGAGGAATTTCATTGTTGTCCGAATGAAAGAATATAATCTGATATTAAGGTAAGTTAAGGGGTTTGTTAAACATCTAAACTACTGCCACAAATCTAATATTTGAACAAGACAAAAAAAACATCAAAGTGGAAAAATTGAGTAAACCCTTCTCTTAGGAGAGAACTTACAAACTTAACTTAAAAAACAAAAACAAAAACAAAAACTGAAGCACTGAATTTATTCGGAATCTGCCTGAACTTCTTCTATATGCAGGTCTTATGATTAATTCGACCTAGTAACAAACTGCTGTTCACTCCCGAACTGTATGTAGCTTTGGATAAAAACGTCTGCTAAATAAATGTAAATATAAGTGATTAATGGTAAAAAAAATGCAGCAAAAGTAAGATGAGCTGGACTTTAGCCACAGAGATACAGAGGTTTACAACAACCCTATAGCCCCAATACAACTGAATGATGAATTAAAAGTAACTTATAGCTATAAAGTATCCCAAAGAAACTACATTAGTTAAATGTAGTTAAAAAATGTGTATGATTTAGTTTTGTATATTGTATCATTAACATTCCCCCAAAATGTCTATACTGCCAATTAAGTAGCTAATATTTACAGTACAAGTCATTGATTTACAGTACAACTACATGCAAGTTCAATAAAATGCACCTGATAACATACATGTTCCTTGGCTTTCAAGTGCTTGACTGCTGACAGTACAACTCTCAGATTGGGAAACTTATTTTCTAAATCACTGGACGGCTTTTCTTCAATGTCGAATTCTTCCAGAGTTTTCGAAACCTACACAGAGAAACGTCTATGAATGCAAGACTATTCAAATAGTTAAACTGCTCTGAAGTTAAAGCTATTTAATAACAGTATAAGTCTCCTTTTGAGAGCATTCAAAATTCAAATTTCCATAAGGAAACACTACCAAAAACACACCTTCAAACCACTGACAGACAAATTAAAGGTGTTGGAATCTCAAACCTGCTTGAAGTTTGTAACCGTCTTTAATAAAGGTGAGGCTGACAGAAGAAAAATCTCATCTGAAGGGAACTGGGATGCAATCTGCAAAGTTATTAAAGTTATAACGTATATATCAACTTTATTCGTGTGGCATTTTACTAACATGATAATATAGTGTAAATACGTATATAATGGCGTGTATAACAAGTGTATATACTATTTTAGTAATAGTATATATATGTAGCAAACATAAATTTACCTGTTCAGCACAAGTGACACCAGCGATTCCTCCACCGACAATTACGATTGAGGCTTGAATCTCTGCAGCCATACGTGATTAAAACTAGCCACCTGCGTGATTAAAAACTAGCTCTATGTAACTAAACAAAACAAGAATAAAACAGTTTGTCGCTATTACACGAAATGTATTTATTGTCGTATACACGTTTCTGACTTCCGTATTTACCATTTCGCAGCAGACTACGGGAAACATTAAGGGACATTCTTCTTCTTCGTCGTCGTATTTTGTCATAGATTGCAGTTTTTAGCCGAATTTATGGAAAATGGCTGCTCTATTTTATAATTTATGATTCATGTTAATAATCTTGAGACATGTTATAATACTCTTATAAGATTTTGCATTCATTATTCAATATGTTTCCAATCTAATGTTTTATTTATAATCTGTTCAAATAGTCTAATTTCTATATGTTTTACATTGCATTAAACATATTAATAAAGTTTAGTTTGGATTACATGTGCCTGTTTGGTGGGATATTGTGTATTTTTTACAGGTGCCTCTTTGTCTCTCCTCTCTTTGATCCCATTATTTTTGCCAGGTTACCTCCAAGCAATTATTGTGTTTCTCAGAGTGGAGTTGAGGCGTGTGACATCATTGACGAGGAGATGCTTTTCCCAGCCTCCAGAGAGCAGACTCAAGATGCCTCCACTCTCCAATCCTACTCCCTCGCATTTGGATGAAATGTTTGTAGGTTCACAGCGGGATGAAAGACGGCACCCTTAGACACTATTCATCAAAGGATAGAGTTTTCCTTCATGGATCCAATGTACATGTTTGTTGTTGTTTTTCTCCCGATCTGTAAGTCATAATATAATGCATAAATGAAAAATTTTAGACCTCTGCACAGCATTAACTCACCAACTCCCTACCACTGGACTACATAGAGCTTTGCTAAATTTTATCTGCTGACAATAATCAATATTCTCCATCTGTTTTGCCAAGGGTTGTGGGGAAGGAATGTGGTCTGGGTCAATTTTTTTCTGGTTTTGTTTTTGTGCATCAAAGAGATGTTGGACAGTTCCATGCTGCAAACTTTGCAACAACTTTCTGACATGCTCGCAATATAGAATATGTCTCCCAAATTGTTTTCGGAATAAGTCATGTTCAGTTATTTGAGATTTTATGTGAATTATACACCACAACACACACAGTCATTGTTCCAAATTGCAGCTCATTTAAAGCTCTCCAATAAATAGAGGCATGACCGATATGAAATGGCATAAATGTATGATTATCTCTGAAGAGTGTTGCTTTCATGAGTCACAGACTGAAAATAAACCAAGAGTGTCATGTGTCAAAGCAAGTGGGGGAAAATCAGTATAATGTAGATGGACATGGAAGTGTTTTCTGGAATACTGCATGCCCCTTAAACACTGATATGTTGATAATGCTGATGTGCCCTGCAGACATGTTAACACACTGCCTCAAATGTGGCACTTCAACCCCATTTAGATGAACCAGAAAGGAACAGCTGCCCCTGGATGTGAGAATAACTTCAGTTCAATGGACAGGGGTGCTCACATAGTAGTCTGTTCTTGGAAAATGCCTGGGTAACTTCAACTCTATGAACTGGATGTGTGTTGTACTGATATTTTATCTTCAGGCTAGTCTTCCACTGAAAGTGCAAGATTAAACCGTGAAGATTACGCGTGCCATATACACTTCAAGGTATAACGTAAAAAATGGTGCATCCTTCAGAGCAAACAAAGCATCTATACAAATATAGATAAACACATTAATCTGTTGTTTAAGTGCTGGATTGTGATTGTCTAACTTTTTTAAGTGTGCAGCTGTTGTGATTGCTTTAAGATATCAACAGAACCAGAGTGTCTTTTTTTCAGGACAATTTAAAGTCATTAAAAATTTGTATTTCAAATTATTTCATCATAATTTTTTCTTAGCTCTGCCATGAACAATACCATTTACTTTGAAAGTTTTGTGTAAATGTAATATTTATGAACCGGACTGCTGGGAGAATTTCCAGTGCTCAGGAGGGGCCCGATTCGGGCAAACTAACTCTTAGCCTCTCTTAAATTTTATGAGAGCTTTTTAAAAACAGTTCACAAGTTATTGTCAAGCAACGCATTTTTACTGGATTACTGTTCTTGTGGGAAACAGAACTTGTAAGTTATGGTATGTCATGCCATCTTCAGGAACTGTTATGGCACCTTTCTGATCACTTTGATGGACCTCCTTATAAACTATGTGTGGAATTTATTTGGAGAAAAATCCTAATCTTAAAACCAACAAAATCCTAACCGTACTATAAAGATATACTGTAGGGCCTATAGGTCTTCTCTTTTTGTCTCTGTGAGTAATGTCAACCTTATGGATAATTCAGTTTTTTTTTCCTGTTTAGATTAATATAGGACCATATTTGCTCCTTGACACTCTTAAAATCATCTACATCAACATAATATTTAAAAAAGTATTTTACATTTACTCTTTAAAGAGGAAACATGGAAACTAAACTACACAAGTAACATATTGTCTAGCAGATGTTCAGTTATTTTACGTTTCATATGTGTGGCAATCTTGAAAATGTGTGGAAAATATACTTTTGATTTCTTGTTGCTGATGATGCATTGGACATTATATGAAATGTCACTGATGTCAGTGTCTGCTTGATAGATTCATGTTCACTGAAGCTGGCCCTTCCAAACTAATATTGCAATCTATTTCTGGCTCGGCTCTTTTTTAAACATTAGTAATGGGCATCCAAAGACATTTGTACTTTCTCGTGCCGGTGGAAATTCACCATCAAAAAAAGAAAAAGGGGCAAATGTTCTCAAATGAATGTATGTTTCAAAAATTGATAAACTGATGCTCAATTGCTGACCCAAATGGAGATGTAAATTGAAATATGAGTCAAAATAATGCATTTTTACCATTGCTTTCACAAGTATCTCTTGATGCTAAATAGGAAACATGAGGGAATGATGGGTAAGATGAAGGGATTATGTGTTCGACCCACAGACAAATTTATTTTCATCCCAATAACAAGCAACCAAAAACAAATACTGAAAACCTAGAAAAATGGAATTTAAAAAGTGATAAACTAATTTTACCATTACAATAAACATGGTTTAGTACTTGAGGTACTATTATTTTTATTGTTATTGGCCCAATCTTTCTTCACATACCAAGAGGGATTCTGTTCCTCTCCTCTTTCCATACACTCTTAGAGTAATTATATTTTTGAGGCTAACATGTGGTTACTCAAATCTTTAGCTCCCTCCACAAATTGTCATTGGGATTAAGGTGTGGAGACTGACTAGGCCACTCCATTTGAGGAGTGTAAACAATGTTTTCAGCACCATTTTGATTATGATGAAGGTGATACAAATGATTTTTTCCAGATTGTAGTTGGGATTTGGTCTGTTACAGGTTGAAATAAACCTAGAATTAAATTGATATGTGGATCTAATCCTTATCTGTAGGCAAACGTTGAAAACCAGCAGGGGGTTCTTTCCTTCACTGTACAGATGAAACTGTACAGGGCCTGCAACAGAACACCGAGGAACTCATCATCCCAATAACGGAATATTTTCCATAGATTGATTCCATAAATCCATTTTATTATGTATTGATTACTTGATAAAAGCATATGATCTTTGCTATTTACCTTGATTTTTAGGACACTGTGAAGGAGCGGGCACCTTCACCTTCAACCAAAGTTATTCATTTTAATTTTGTTAATGTGTATAATTGTTTACTGTCCTTATTATTTACCGTATATTAGGTTAAAAGTGGTGCTTATTGTGTTGAGGAAAGTCAGGTTTGTCCACTGTTCCGGTTGCCGCAGTGACTCAGTCAACCTGAGCCTGATGAAGTCAAGTGTCTCTTATTTTATATAGATGATTGATTTGTGCTTGATAAAAAAAAAGACACAGAGAAGAACACGTCTGGGGGGCAAAAGCACACAGGTCTGCTGTTCTGACACAATAATTTATGTTTCATGTTTTGTAAATGTGCTCTTTTGCTTTAAAGTTTAAATGATATATATTTTGTACCAATGAGCCATTGTTTAAGTGTTTGTGGGATTTTCTTTTGTCTTTACAGACACCAAATAGCAGTTTTGTTAGCAGTAGACATCAGTGTTATCATAGTCCTTGGGTGGAATGACCACCTTTCATGACTGAGCTCCTGGTCCCAGCTGGCAGCCTGGGATTGCGTGCAGAGGACTCATCTCAGCAGTGAGGATCTGTCCTGAGGGCTCTTCTCATCAGCCCATTTATTGCATTGTTTGTGGGCCTTTCTTAAAAACAACAAATATCTTATTCCTAAGCTTCTAAATGAATCTAAAGTGTGCGATTTGGCTGTAAGTAAATCCATCAGAAGTTGCTTTGCAGATGTCTTTAAATCATTGCCATTCTGGAATTGCAGACATATATAGGGAGACAATTCTGTTTAATTCGACAAGTGCTCTACAGCGTCTACACACATTAACAAATCTACATGAAGTGGATGAACAGACTGATTACTGTAAGCTATTACTGTAAACTGAAGAGTGACTGGATTAGTGCAACACACAAGCTCATTATAGACCTCTGACCCATCAGATATGAGTCTTCGCTTAAGTGCTATACTGAATAAAAGTATGCCCTGCAATTATTGGAGTTGCCATAGAGTATATTCCTGTTATACGCTCACCTTGAGCTGTGAAATTGTTATTTACATTTCCAGTACTAAACCCATTCGTATCCTCAATTTGACCACAGAGACAGATATAAAGTAGAAATCTGATTTTTATATTAGGATTTATTTGAAGAAAAATAAATCAAAAGATTAATTTTCTTGACTATGTAGATTTTATAATACATTATATTCATAATCAAAATAAACACCATCATTTCCATGCAAAAAAAACCCCTGAAAATGCTGCAGAACCTTTTCATAAAAGACGCCTGCTTCATTTACACTGTTGCTGGGATTGCGCTAATTACAAAGTAAATCATTTTAATCAGTTTCGAACATTTTCAATTAACAATTTAAACTTTCTTTTGATGGTCTCCTTTAGAACATGTTGCATGAACGCTGCACATCAATAGTTTGTTTTTAAAGCTATAAACAAATGTAATGTAAAACAGTAGTAAAGGGTTAACATAAACTAACACAGGATTTACATCATACATGGATATTAACATTATTAACATCCAAATACATAAGTGTTAGCTCCTTTGGAGTTCTGTTTCAAAAAATTGTACTATTCATATTAAACTTGTAAATAGTTCAACAATATGTTTTGTTGAAGGTTTAAATGTGTAATTCCTCTGTTGAATGCGCAATTCAAGTAAAGCAACCATACAATAGTTAGCATAGATTTAGAGTTTGTTTCACTGAATGTTTGGCAAGAAACTTACGCCACTGACTGTATGTAAAAAAAGGATGTATCATTACTGATTAATGCATGAGTTAATAATGACTGAAATGTGAATTAATAATGTGAGTAAATAATTAATGATGAGCTAACACACCAAGAACTTGTTAAACTCACACGTGAGATAAATGAATTAATGGATCAAATAGCACATAATTAAATTATTAGTTTCCAAATGTTAGTTACTTGAATAAACACTTTGCGGCAAATGAAATAAAAAAGGCTCTTGAAGAAATTGACATGCAGATGGTAGGTTGCATGAGTATCATGTACTAATAATCAATTAATGATGAGTAACAATGACGTGTTAACAATAATGTGCCTTTGAAATGTATATAACTTTATAAAGGGAAACATTTTATTATCAACTCATCATTAATAAATTGTCGGTTGACAATTTGCCAATTGTAAAGATCTCAAAGCGTTTGTATCTTATAGATCTCTGAGTTACATTTTTAAAATAAAGTCTGCAAATTTTACTTCCCAGATTGGCCTAGAATACATCATCATCTCTACATCTGTAAGACACCTGAGAGGTGGCAGATCTAGCTCACTGCAGAGTTATCAAAATATCTAAATCAGACCATCAAAGTAAAGAGCATCAGTACTTAAAGGGGACATGTACTGTATCTTATTTCAATGTATTTTGCATTGTGTTCATTTGATTGTAGCTAGAAGGGCAAGTACATGGTTGAGGGTTGCAGGTCCCTTTTCCCATAAGTGTTAGATCCAACATTGGTAGGCACATAGACAGTGCCGATGGTGTTGCTGGAGCGGACCAGGAAGTCTGCTAATCTTTGAGTCACACATGTTGCTGTGTTGCACCTCCTCTTCTCCAGGTGATGACTGTGGGGATAACAAATGTGTTAACAGGCATCACATGTGTTAACGAATACTAAAGAGTTTTCCTAACCGGTAATTGTGACATGTATAACACATTTCAGGAGAAGTTATCAGGGCTTGTCCCCGGCGCTATCAATCATCCTGACTAGTGGATGCCTATTTAAACCTGTACCCTGTTTGTAAATACATTTTAATCTATATTAGGCTCCTCCTAGTGTGAAGCTGCTTTCTTAGCAAGTGCTATATAAATAGAACTGACTTGACTTATTGAGAGAACAACATTATAGTTTGGAATCAGCTGCTATTGTGAATAACGCTAAAGTAATGTTGGTTTTCGGTCATTACAAATGACATTTATTCATATATGTGTCAACACAAGGATTTGTACAATTCACCTCATCAGCAAATTAAATTGGCATGTTGCTTTGCACTTATTTCATTTGTAAAGATATATTTGTCTGCAAAAAATATGTAAAGAAGTAAGTTAAAAGAGATCAAAATTAGCATAGTTTCGAAACAGGTGGTTTTCTTTTGAGTATTGCTATATTAAAATAAAGTTTTCAATTTTTCATTTACATGACATTGACAACCTTGAGTCCATTTAATCTCTAAGAGTTTGTTATACACTAGAACCTCCTCTTCTCCAGGTGATGACTGTGGGGATAACAAATGTGTAACTCTTAATGCAAGCAGGCATCACGGTTTAACCCACCACATCATACCTAACCGACATTAGTGACATGTATAACACATTTCAGGAGGAGTTATCAGGGCTTGTCCCCAGCACCATCAATCATCCTGACTAGTGGATGCCTATTTAAACCAGTACCCTGTTTGTACATACATTTTAATCCATATTAGGCTCCTCCTAATGTGGATAAAAAGTATGGTTTGTAGCAAGTGCTATATAAATAGAACTGACTTGACTAATCGAGTCAAGTGAATTAAGCTTTCAACTTAAGTGAGTAGAGAACAAAATTAGCATAGTTTGGAAACAGCTGGTTTTCTTTTGAGTAATGCTATATTAGAATAAAGGTTTAAATTTTTCATTTACAACAACATCGACTTCAATTCATCTCTAAAAGTTTGTAATAGATTAGAACCAAAAGCACAATTTAACTAATTCAGCTATTAATTTCAGAAGCAAATTTCCTCATCCAAAAACTCAATCATAATTAATGCTAAATGACTTTGATGGCACTGTCGATAAAAAGCACATAATCATTTTCCACAATTGTTGAGCACAAGTACCTGTTCAGAGTGCTGAGGTTCCTCAAAGGCCTTGACCTTGTGAATCTCAGGAAGGGATTCGCTGAGAGATCACTACCCAACCATCCATCAGCATGCAAATCTTCCACCTGTTCATTGGATGAAAGCAAGAACCTGCGAAGGAGATGGAGAGACATACACTCAAGTGCTCAAGAGGAGATCATTTCACCCGTTGGTCATATCACTCACACACTTCTAAACTCTCATACACACTTGTTAGCTCTCAGAGACAGAGCAGATAATTAGCAACCTCATGTGAACCTATTCCGTCTTCTGCTAAAAATATCATTTGAGGACAACTTTTATGAATTTTTTCCATTGATTTGGAAATGTATTATTTTGTTGTACATCAGTTGTTTTCTACAAAATTTGTGCATAAATGACACTACATTACATTAAATATACAGCATTGAATACTACATAATGGACTGGCGACCTGTCCCCGCGCCTCTCGCTCAATATGTGCTGGAGATAGGCACCGGGAGACCCCCTATACTACATAACATACTACGTTATATAAAGCAACTGAAATATGCAGAATTTTTGCATTGTTATGGAAAACTAACCAAATATACAAATTATATTACGTTTCTAAATATCTTAATGAAAAGTAAAACGAATGTTTAAAAATCCAAACAGCAAAATGCACTGTATTTATTCAAGTAACCGCTTTACCTGTTTTGAGGGACTGCAGAGATGTGACGCAGCACCACAAGGAAGATCAGAATCTGACAGGAAATGTTCAAATGAGACATGGCAGACAGTTTTACTGCTAAATGTTCTTCTATATGAAAGAAAGAAAAAAAAAACAGTGTATTAACTTGAGATAAAACTCACAACGCTATACAGTACCACAATGATCATATATTAGTTATATTCATGAGTGTTTGTTATCACTTGTTGTTATCTAGTTTACAGTGCACCACAACCTAAGTAAGTAAATTAGTACTACTACTTAGAAAAGACTAAGAACATCTGTTTTCTGAGAAAGACCATCTGATCAATTTTGAAGTCAAATGAATCAAACTTTAGATTTAATCATATAGACAACAAAATCATCATAGTTTGTTTAACCCTAAACCGGTAGTGTTTAGCTACTCACTTCCTGCAGTGTGAATATACTTACTTCCTGTGCTGTGGAGCTAATGTAGAGAAGATCCAGAAGCTGCCGTAGTTGTCTAGGAATATCACCCTCATATGCACACGCTCTCTCTCCATCGGCTCTGTTATATGCGCCATCCCTCCGCCACTGTGACATCATGATCATCATCATATTTCTCCAAATATAGGCATCCATCTCCAGTAGGTATTGGTAAGAGGAGCAGATTGAGGAATCCAGGGCCTGAGCCAGAGGTCAAAAGCTGTGATGACGCTCTGTGGCAATTAATTTGGATAGACATCATCAATATCAGCATCATCATCATGGTATCATTGCTAACAATGGCGTCAAGGTCCAGCAACATCATCATAAGTGATATTGTTTTCAAGGTAGTCATCATTGCATAACCACATGCTCATCATTTTTCCTCCATCATCTGTCCAAAATGCAGCTGCATGAGTTCTCACCTGAACCAAAAAATAAGGCAATGCCATGTTTGTTCCCTCCATTAGCTGCATATTAAAGTTTTATTATTATTTAGTTTCTGCCTTCCTGGCCAGTCTGTTATTGCATTCACTCTGGATGATCATTGTAATAATTGATATATCCATGGAAGAGAGAGTTAGCTCCAAAAGTCTGAATCTTGTGCATTAAAATGTTTAGATTCACTCTCCAAGTAAAAACATTGAATCAAGCATTTGAATATTACTTTAGAGAAATTACTGATAACTTTACATCAACTTGGCAAGAAGGAGGGCGAGGAATATGGATAAAATAGATTATGTTTCTTTCAAATATATATATATATGAAACGATAACACTCCTTTAAAGGAACAGAACACAGCGTTCACGTCAGCTCAACCAGGAAGTCAATGGAGAAGAGCAGGCAGACAGCGGATTCATGATGACTTCGTCTGAGAATCTCTAAAAAGATGGTGAGTAGCAGGCAAATCAGAGTTTCATCAACTGGAGAGATGAGGAGTGGAGAAATCCCAGTGGAGACACAGCAATGGAGCACAGGAGATCCAAGAAGACATGCAGCGATCATGGAGAGTCAGGAGGTGTGAACCATAGATCTAACAACCATGGTAAAGCTGAGATGAGTCATTTCACTGCTGGAGAAGAATTGAAGGTTTGCTCTGATGAGTTCAATGGGGAGATTTCTTTCATTGAATGCTCTGAACAAAGTTTTTTAAAACACTTTTTTCCTTATGGTGACACAATTAATTATAAACCCATAGAAGTTGTTAACCCATTAACCCATGGAGAGTTATTTACTACTTTATAATTACTACTTTACTATGTTACAATTCGCAGCTTCTTTGGTACAAATGTTTTTTTTTTTCCATTATATTACAAGATAACGAACCTGAAATTGTGCAAAAAAATACAATTCTGAGTAGTAAATTGTAATTGTTTACTGCAACAATTACAAAAATGTTATGTTTAACATTTTATAACAAAAATCAAAGCTGTTGAGACAGACTAAAAATTCATAAATCCCCCCAAAAAGCAAAGACAAGGTCGAAACTATGTGAACGTTGCATCAAAAAAGCCAAGCGAACCTCTCCTGAGCCTTATACACTGTTCCAAGCATTTTTGTGCCATTTTTCTTTTTGTGGTAAAACTTAATAAAAACACAAGCCATAGCACAGGTCCTGTACTTTCAAGGACTTCAGAGACTTCTGGGTTAAAAGTTTCCTGTGTGTCCTGATTATACCCACACATTATAAATAATATTTTTTTGTCATTTATTGAATTAATAAAAGTCTCATCCTTTCATAAGAGCCACAACATACAGCTTCAATGCCACAGTTTGCCAACTGGCTATCAGCTCAGTGATATTTTTTATCAAATATAATAGTTTTGACTTCTGTGTTAATGAAATTGGTACTTGTGATAACAAACACATCCTCTTCATTACATCCAGGACCATCAATGAGCAGGTTGAGGTCAGACACCTCATTTTCATTCTGGAATAGAAAAGTGGAATGAGCATAAAATGCTACCACTCACCATCAGGGGGAACCCTCACTTAAATACTTGTCAAACAACATTGTTCCTGTAGTTCGTAAACACACTGCAGAGCACAAGCATTAAAGAAAAGTATGATCACAAAAAGAATTTTTTTAATTTTAATATGTGTATTATATTAACTCATATTATAGGGAAAAAGTACTTCTGTTCAGTTACATTTCTTTTTGGCCTCAAGTTGCATATGTTGACATGATTAAGTCGTTTTGTCAGTGTCAGTGAGTTCAGTTTTTTCTCTGGTATCAGTTTGGGATCCATCAGCCTGGTGAGAGTCTGTAGACTGAAGCTCAATTTGATTTTTCCTGATGGCTGTTTGCTGTAATACTTCAACTTCTTCTTTACTAAACTGTTTCCGCAGCAGCACAATGACTGGAATGATAAAGAAGTAAGAAGCTCCGCTTAAGCATGTTGTCAGACTCAAGAAGATTATTCTGGAAACAGATAAACATATATTTGTTTAATGTAGTGTAAATCATCCTAGAATTATGCTGAATTTCCCACTAGGGGAAACAATGAGCTTTAACAACTTGTGAAGGGGGAGTAAAAATACCTGTACATATTTGAGTCGTAAATGCGACAGGCTCCTCTGCCGCCACATTTTTTCAAACCCCATTTCAAACAGGTTGAGTCAATTAGAGCGCCAAAATACACTGGAGCAGAAATACCACCTTTACAATTGAAAAACAAAGAGGAATAGAAAGTGTAAAGTACAATGGGCAAATGTTTCTGATCTTAAATTTGCAAGTCAGTTTTTTCCTAAAATGAATTTTTTTTAGCTTCTGTCTATGGAGCCCCTAAAACTCCTTAAAGTTTGTGTGCTGTACACTTGTGAATTATTCAAATAATCACTGCTGTAAGCATCTTGTATTTGGCGATAAATAAACGATATAACGTATAAACGATACTTAAAATCAACTCAAATTTTATTTGTGTACAGGACATTTGCACACTTCCGGTATGTTTGCAAGGGAACGCAAAAATGTACCGTTTTTCGCCCAGCCTTTTTTTTCACCAAATATTTCTTTTGCTTTTTTTTCCTACCATCGATATTTTTTCTCCTACCACCATGACCCTTAGGGGCTATGTTGCCTCCGTAGTTTTTTTCGCCAAGCCTCTTTTTTTTCACACCCCGATAGTTTTTTTTCTTCCCATCATTTTTTTCTCCTACCGCCATGAGCCAGCTTCGTATCTGTCTTCCCTAACGTAATATATTTTCAAATGTAGTCGATTTCCAACCTTTTCATAAATGTCTTCTTTTAAAAAGTCCTGGGTCTTCTGGGACTGAGTAAATAAATACCATTTTTGGGTAAAGTGCTATACATGGAATATATCTTCATATACTGTACCTAGAGTTCGCATCACGAGGGTTTGAATCCCCAATGCAAGTGACTTCAGCTCAGGTGAAATACATCTGGTAAAATACATTAAACAAAACGGTATTATAAGTATATTATGAGTATTTTAACATTCTAAAATGTAACATTTATTTATATGTTGCATTCAGAGAATATGCAACACAATTCAGTACATTTTAGAATGTCTTATGCTTGAGGAAAAGTTGCGGGTATTAAAAAAATGTACAAAGCAACTATTAAATTAGAAAAAAAGAAAATAATATTTTGATTTTAGATAAAATGTGCTACTACTTTAAATAAAACAGCTCTGATGGTTTACAGTTAAATGGCGGTTATGCTTCACACTGTCGTGGTAAAACTAATTGGCGAAACATATATTAAATGAAAACTACAATTCGATAATCTGTGTGAAAGCAGACCGAATAGTGATCATGAATCCAGGAGTCGTCCCCAGAGAGTTGATGAAGGAACTGAGGACCGAGACGGCCATGTACGAGGTGAAGCTGCGGGAGCAGGCTGGATCTCGGGGACACTGACCCAGAGACACAGACCTGCTGCCCTCTGCTGGAGATGGAGACAGCACACAGCTACAGTTGTGGAAAACCTGCATAATCACCCCCAAAACATGTTAAAACTACATTAACTGGGATTTTCCCATTTGAAATGCAGTTTTTTATTCACTTGATCACAATGCGACTATGTGCCTCTCAAATTTTACAACATGTTCTCTGGTCATTTCAATAGGCAAGATGCATTTAGATTGCCAGCAACAAGGTGATTCAATATCAGTCTTTAACTTCATTAGAGCCTTAGAGCCTGTTGGCAATGAGTTGTGGCATGTTCTGTAAACTGTTTAACTGTTTGCAATTGAGAGAGCAATTTTCATTAGCAAAATCCACCGTGAGAAGTGACTTGTTTGCATGATTTTTCAGATATTTGATTTCTACAAAAACGTTGCTTGTCAAAGTTAATCAACCTTGAAGTGAGAACACACACTTGTGTCACAGAACAGCCACTAGAGACATGCAGCAATGCAGCTGGTGTCAAGTGAAATGCATTACTACGCTTGTGTAAAAGCCTGTATTAAAAGAATGAGGGATCAGATGAAGGGGTTAAAGTGTAAATAAAGCCAGAATATTAGTAGTCATTATTACACTAAAGTAGTCATTAATGTATACCATTGGGTTGTGTGACTACATTACGAACACTCAAGAAGCTGAAATAATATCCTGTGCTTTGATCACACACTTTCAATGTTCAAGAGGAACAGAGCTAGAAGCTCATGCAGGATTTTACTGAGCAAAAAGTAAAATCTGGAAAGTAGATCTGTAAAGAATATATTTGTTGAATAATCTAATCAGTCAACAAAATATACGATCAGGGCAGAAGTGGTCCAATGTGAATCTTCCATGAAGACCAGCTTACTACCATGTAATTTGAAACCTGCGGGCACTATGTTGGTGACCCCTGATCTAAAAAGTGTAATTTTTGACAGATGTAGATTCTGGTACCGTGTTTTTTCCTTGTCCTGTGGAGCTCGAGCATCCAGCCAGACATGGCGACACATATGTAATGCCGCTCTCAGAGCAGACAGGATCCCAATCAGAAATAGAGCAGGAGCAGTGCTGGTTACACTGGGACACCAAAGGCTCACTGTGAGAATTGAGAACACTTCTGTGGAGGAAAAGAGACGTTAATGACTGCTTTAAGCTTATATCGTTCAATACTTATCTCAATGCTTTAAAACCAGCCTGTGTATTTCTATATGTTTGGGGTTTTTTTTGTCAATGACTTGACACAAAATCTTTTTTTTTCTGAAATCTATTTTTGTTTAAAAATAAAAAGCAAAGCAAGTGTTACAATATTGTTTTAAATATGAAAAAATACTCAGTTCGAAAAACACTATAGTCAAGAATTCCCTGCAGTCAAGTCAGAGATCCAGATGAAAGGGGTCTAATTTGGATAAGACTATGCCTCACTTTTAAAGCTAATGTTGAAATACGTGTTATTGCAGTGTAATTATAATTAAAGCTTGATCCAAAATCAAAATGTGTATTATTTTTCATCAACATCAAGCAAAATGTAGATAATAAACTCTACTGTAAGAAATGAAAGCTTTTGACGATCAGTTAACGATCAATTTACTGAGCACTCCTCTGAAAATCTCCCATTTAAACAGAAATCTGAAGGAATAAACTGGCAGGGTTTTGGACCCATAAAGACAAAATGTCTTTTGACCTGTTAATACCAAGTGTGTCTGATGGAGTGAAGCTATTTTTTACAGTCTATGGTTAATGCTCATTATGCTGCTGCACTGTCATGCAGCACTCATGATTCTGCCATTCCCCTTCAATGTAAAGCTCTGCAGAACAGATATGTTTAAAAAATTGGATCTGATGCCCCTAGACTCGGTTGTGTTTATTGTGCATAAATTATTCGATTTTGTCATAACAGTGTGTTACATTAATTGCCGGGATGCAGTGTCAAAAGATTGACAAAACCTCAAATGCACGAGAAATAACAGACTGTTTACAGATGAACATTTTTATGAAAACTCTGTTTAAAATGTGTGTTTATGGATACATGCTTTTAGTCTCTCAAACCATTCATACACCTTTCTCTCTTTACTTGATTTGTTAGTGGATGATGCTATTGTGGTTAGAGGGGAGGAAATGAGGATTGGAGCATTTTGGGCTCCCAGAAAAGGAATATAAGACTAAACAAATTTATATAAATTAAAGCCAAATACAGCTTCACTAATGTATCTTGTGAAAAAAAAAATCGATTTTGCTGGTACTTTTGAGTATGAGAACCTTTCAAAATATATTATTTATCAAGCATAAATTTAAAGCACAGTCACATTTCAAAAAGTGTTCAGAGTAAAATGCTTGTACCCATTATACGAGACAGTGAGTCCAGCCATGGGCAGGTTGTCACACTTGGTGCTGAAGTGTAGAAGGAGTAGAAGAAAGGCGCTGAAGGAACTGATGACGGAGAACTGAGCCCCTGCAACCACACTCAGCTTGTAGCGTTTCATTATCAAGCCACCTAGAAAGATGCCCACAGCCACCACTGGCAGGATCAACACACCTACCAAAAAACATAACTAAATATATAATAATTAGTATATATGTAATATATATATATAATATATTAGTTACGCACGCCTCCCTCACCAATAAGGAAATTTGCTCTGGCTGCACTCTGGCCAAACTGCTGCTCCATGTACTTGGCTTTGAAAGTGAGGAGACCGATGAAAGAGTTAAACTTCAATACAATCCCACAGAGCAACAGGAAATAGGCTGGAGTGCAGAGCAGACGCTTCAGAGACGGCAGAAAGCCTAAATATAACACAGAACTAGAGTTATGTGGATGCTGCTCACTCATTTAAACCCAATAGACAATATTTTCACTTTTTGTTGTAATAAAAAAGTCTAAATATCACTTGTTATAACTTACAGTAGCTATAACTTAAGAATTGCCTTTTGCTATGTCTGCTAGTTTGACCGTGTGTGTGTTTTGGAGCACATGTTCCTTGTCGTGCTCCGTGGGACGTTTTTCCACCAATTCCTCTCCTTGCTTAAGTAAAGATCGGGGCAGGAACCAGAATGGAATCCCAGCAAGTATCAGGATGACAGAGGAGATGAAGAAGCCCAGCCACCAAGCACCAACCCAACGGGCATCCTGAGGTGTGATGCTAATGCTGTCTGTTACAGGAATTAGGCAAAATGAAATAAAAATCACCTTATTATAACAATGACATATGTTCTTTGATAATAATATTTAGTTTTCCTCTGAAAAATGGTCATGTGTTTAATATTTGCTTGATATAAACAAAACATTGCCGATTGTCTATTCAGAGAAGTCTGAAGTCATTAAATATTATTATTTTACAAAAGCACACATAGCTTTTATCATAATCTAGCTGATATTCGTGGGGTGCTTTTATTGTATGAACAGTTGTACATATTTAATAGTGGATGCCTACCAAGGGTGACAAATCCAATATCCACGTACAGTTTGGCACACATGGAACCCAGAAGAAAGCCAAACATTGGGCCCAGAAGCATAATAGTTTGAAGACAAGCTAAAAACAAAAATAAAAATATTTATTAAACTGTGACACATTAGACTTTGTTAAAACTATCTTAAAAAACAAACTTGAACACTTGAAATTTGTTTCATCTTAAACACTAAAGGAACTAACTTTTGCCCAAAGTATTTACTCTTCTTAGATGCTATAAATTGCATCCTATTGTTAATACATAGTGTTTAATTAGACCCCAGCACAACTTTTAATGTGCTGAGGAAGTTTTTTGTGTGTGTTTAGGGGAATTTTTGATTGACTACTTTTAATATTTTTCCATAAGTATTTGTGAGGTCAGTCATTGGGTGAGGTCTATTCCATGAGGCAGAGGTCAGGACTCTGTCCAGGCCAGTCAAGTTCATCTACATCTGCATGGCATTGTTAAACATCTCTTGGTGTGCAGAAGCAGTTCCTTTCATTTGAGGGGCCATCTCTACCCATCTCAAGAAAAAAAAGACACATGTCATAATCAGTTCTCCACCAAACCTCACAGATGATACAATGCAGTCATACTGGTAACCAATGAACCCAGTCTTAGCAGATAAGCAGAATAGTAGTGAGGGGTTCCAAAACTCACAAAGGCTTCCAGTGAGATTACAGGAGATGGAATATTAGCAGGAGTGAAGTAGTCCATGGAGTGCTAGGCTGAATTGATGAGGAGATGATGGAGCACAGAAGAGACACAGCGAGAATGTCTAAATCCAAGAGTGCAAGGAGCAGTCAGTGGAAGTCAGGGGTGTCAGGCCTTTTTAACAGATGGAGAATGATTGCTGAGGAGTGCTGATTGCTTGAGGGATTCATGTGGATGATTGTATGCAGATGTGTCTTGTGGAGTGTTCATGATTGCTGGCTGTGTCTGCCGACTACATGTCTGTAGTCAAGGGAATTTATAAAGTATTTGAAATAACCTTGTAACAGCCAACTCACCATCTGACCGACAGACTGACCGAACGACCGACCAACCAACCGACCGTCCGCCCGTCCAATCAATCACCTAACCAACCAACCAACCAACCAACCAACCAACCACCAACCAACCAACCACCAACCAACCAACCAACCAACCAACCAACCAACCACCAACCAACCAACCAACCAACCAACCAACCAACCACCAACCAACCAACCAACCAACCAACCAACCACCAACCAACCAACCAACCAACCAACCAACCACCAACCAACCAACCAACCAACCAACCAACCACCAACCCACCAACCGACCAACCAACCAACCAACCAACCAACCAACCACCAACCAACCAACCAACCAACCAACCACCCACCAACCAACCGACCAACCGACCAACCAACCAACCAACCAACCAACCAACCAACCACCAATCACCAACCACCAACCAACCAACCACCAACCCACCAACCAACCAACCAAGCAACAGAGCAACCAACCAATCCAACAAATGACCGACCAACCAATAGACCGACCAACCAACCACCAACCGACCAACCAACCAGTAGACCGACTGACCAATCAACACTTCGTCCACACCTCCAAACTTATTATCCTCAGTTGGTATTAAACCATACTCTATAAAAAACCTTAAAACCATTAGTTTTGAGGTTATGAATTTTACCAAAACTGAATTTTATGAGTTTTCAGGAATTTCTCTGCTCAGTCCACCTTTTAGCACAATCGCTATCATATAACAGTCACAGAAATCATCATAACTAAACATAAACACAGTTTATAGGGCATGATTACATAGAGATAGATGATTTACTGGTGAAAATAACGTTTTCTAAAGTAAGAAACACATAGACCCCGCTCTCACATTTTACATGCCCAACCAGTTTGAGGCTGAGTTGCTATTGTTCTTACAATAAACAGAGAACTTTGAAATGAGATTTTTTTTCTTGGCTTGTTGCACAAGTGGCAACATGGCATCATCGTGTTCAGGTGCTTGATTTTATTCACCTTTAGCCACGGATGATCAGAGTGATTAAAACGTCTGAATTTAATGGTGAGTGAATACTTTTGGCAGTGTAGTGCATATATATACCCAAATGAAGTAACTAAAATTTTACTTACAAATATAAAATGCAGAGTTCTCTGCTTTTGCAAAGTCGTCTATATAGGAAATACCAAGAGGCGTGACTGGCGTCTCTCCAATTCCTCTGAGAGCATTTCCCAAAAACACATAGATCCACATACTAGATCCGAGATCCTTCACACACTCTGTAGATGAAA
Organism: Danionella cerebrum; assembly: GCA_007224835.1. Lineage (NCBI taxonomy): Eukaryota > Metazoa > Chordata > Actinopteri > Cypriniformes > Danionidae > Danionella > Danionella cerebrum. Next base: position 277,350 of record SRMA01027193.1, on the reverse strand, counting down.
CAAGTGGAATCAAGAGGGAGAGTAAACATTCTGTACATCAGATAATTCAGACATTTTTAGATTTAAGGCAGATTAAACAAACGATATGAACAAGTTAATTGTCCAGTATGGAGCAATAACCTTGAATGAACAGGTCTATAAGGAACTTGATGAGACTTGATGAGTGGTGAGATGACAGAGAATGCTAGGGTTGGTCAGTCAGACTGCTATCTCTTTTTATGTAGCAATTGCTTCAAATACCACAATTGCAGGCAGAGATTCAAAAATGTTCAGCGAGATCCACAAATGAATCCAGACAAACTTGTATTTGTGGCATTTGTGGATCATGTTTTAATTTACAAACCTTGTTTTTTTTTTAAGATTAATTCTCGTGAAACTTATGGATCATAAAGGCATTCTTCATTCTGCAAGTTGTTTCGTGGAATTGTATTTTTGGTATTTCTCATTGCTTGCAGAGGTTTGAATATTAGATATTTGTTCAGTTATATTTGAGGCTCAACATGCAGCTATGTCTAACATGCCCAAGGTCTTCAGCGACAGTTACATTGGATCTGTTTTATAACCACTCAGATTTGAACTAATTTTCTGAAGACTGTGTATTTAGCATAAGAAAAGGTCAGCATTTATCTGTCTTTTGATTGGTTGGTATTCAAACCGCCAAAAACACTTCTGCTATAATCTGCAAATATTAATACATTTGAGTTTTTGCTTTTAATTTATGAATTCCTTTTACTTCCACATTGACTGGCAGATGAAGATAAATTTAATACTTAAGGACAAATATTTGGCAACCCTGGTGAGTCTGATGAAAGACCCCTCTAAATACCTCACTCTCTTTGTATTGCCATGCCTTGTACATTGCACTTGGGTTTTGGCAACTTCGGTAGTTCTACTTAAAGGTGGATAGATGTCTCAGATCTCCCTACTGATGGCCCAAGCAGCAAAATCACATCCTGTGACTGCATAAACCTATTCATTCAATGTTATGATGGAAATATTGCTCAAGGCATTTGTTTTGTTTTTCTTAACATGTTTTTGGTCCTAAACTCAGCAAGTTTTCAAAGAGAATATAGGCAATCTGCTCTGGAAGAGACACTCAAATGGTGTTACTATGTAATGATATCTATGGCACTTTGGTTTGGATAGTCTTAACCTTTGGATAGTCTTAATATGCAAATGAATACATAATTACATGTGTTTTACCTGTTTCAGAGTTGTTAGAAGAACTGAATTTTGTTTTTGAATATGGATTTGGCTCCATGGAGAACTGACATGGCGCTAAACTTTCTGTGTTGTTTACAAAGCCTTGAATCACTGTATCGTACTTGTACCTGAAGGATTACAAACAGAAAATAAGAGAATGCATTATCAACTTTCTAAAAAAACAATGCCCCTTGATCTAACATTCTGATTTGTTTGACAAGTGTTTAGAGGTATAGTGTTGGATAGATATAAACTATTACAAGTTAAACATTGAACATTGTAAACATTGTTGAAACATTGTAGACATTTTGAAATGAGCTGAATAATAAAATAACTGAAAAATTTTGCAATTAATGATCATGTTTTTAGTTCATCTCCAGCGTCATATTAGTACATATTGAATATTGATCTACCGGCCCATGAATATGTGGGGTAATCCGGTAAGCGCTGAACCAACCGCCATGAGGAAGCAGCCTATGCCAATGAGTCTGGGTCGGTGAAGTCTGGCACCGAAATGACTAACAACTGCCAGGAAGAGCAGGTTTCCTGTAAAATAAAATTAACAGAACAGGTGTTTAATTTGGTGTACAACCCTCCCTCCCTCCTTCCCTCATCCCGAATTATGGGTCTTTATTGGTAACTTCAACATTTAGATTGAGACCTCAGCAGGAAGGGATAAATATGAAATGCAAATACACCTTGCCACACAGCTCAGCTTGTATGACTAATGATGTTCCCCATTAAACTTAACTTGTATTAGCAAGAGAATTTCAGAAAGAATAATAAAAAAGAAAAGCTTTTGATAAATTTCAATAAAGTACAAACCCATTTCAAAGCCTCCATCAATGAGGCCAACGAGAGAGCTGGACAGGTCGAACCTCCTCTCGATTTGAGTAATGGCACTTTTCATGTAGGTCCCACACAGGGTTTTGGAGAAGCAGGCAAATGAAAGTGCTCCAATGAAAACCTTGAATGCAGATTCATATGAAAACTATAAAACAGTCGAGTCAAATAATATTATTATTAATATTATATATGTAATTTGTGTTCAACCTTGACAATTCAACAGTTCTCACAAACTAAACTTTTCCTAAACAAAAATCACTCTTTTCAAACAACTCATCAACTGCTGTCCCCCCCCCCCCCATTTTGATTACAGCATAGTGACACACTTTCAAGAAGGCAATGGCTGGTGATGCCCACTTTGAGCCTCATTTCACTTTGCACGAATGGGTGACATCACTTACACTTTATCCATGTTATATAGTCATTGCTTGATCCAAAAGATTTAAGCAGAACAGCATGATTGAGAGGATGACTGCAGCGTTGGAGTTGAAACAATAGAGATGCACCTTTTCAGAAACTCACTACTGCCACTGTACCTTTAAACTGGAACCACAACGCTCTTTTGATGCCTCTGGACTGCAAAGGACTTGTTGACTGGTTGGTTTTCCTTTATCATCAATAGCTGCTTCAGACATATTTTCTGTCATGGTTTTTGCAAAAACATACATTTTTATATTATTAACTCAAATGTACAGTATGTGACCCCAATAAAATTTAGGGATGGCTGAGTTCCATTTCTCTCTTTTACCCCTACACATACCCCATACCCCAGCCCTTGAAACTGAGGGCAAGAGGAAGGGCTGAAAACATACCCCAATCCATAAAAAGCAGTAGTCAAACATCTCAAAGTCAAATGGTTCTGAAGGAACAGCAAAAGCATCATTCCTGGACCTAAAAAAATTACTTAAATAAATAAAAACTTAAACAAATTAAAATTTGAGGTGTCTAACACAAAAAAAGATATGTTCCTTAATTTTGCATTATTCCTGTAAAATTAATGGTATTCCTGTATATATTGACATGGGACACTGAAACTTTGTGCTGGTGACCATCTTACCACTTCATTTTGCCTCTGGAGATCCCTTAGAACGGAAGGTGAATACTCTTCAAATTAGGGTCATTATAGCACTTTGTAAAATGAGAAACATCCCTTTGCCCCATGTGAATGCACAAAATGGTTTTGAGGGCCAACGGTAGGGCTAATGAGTAGAAATGGAACTCACCCTTACTTTGTCTAGAACATTTCCACTGATGTGTAGAATTTTCACTAAAGTTGAAAACCAAAAGGACCAAGAAGGAACAAAGTCTAAATTTTGCCCATGTATTGTTTGATTGTGATGTTTAAAGAACCAACGTCTCCTGTAGCTTCATTACTATCATAAACCAAAGAGGATGTTTTAGAAACCCAATCCTATCAATGCCATCCAGGTCTGATGCTACAAACTGTTGTGACTCCATCAGCCCCTCCTATGCTGGGAACCTGTGAGGCTCCGGGAATGCAGGTCTATGCAGGCTGTTCACATTCTGTCATGCTAGTCAGTTTTCACTCTGAAGCTCAGATTTACCAACAGTAGGATGCATGTGGGAATGTGTGTTTCATGTCTGGGGCACTGCACATTTTTTTCTTTGAAGATGCCATATTATGGCATTTTTAAAGCAAGTATAATTTTTTTTGTTTTATTATGAAAAAATATCTGAGCCCTCTGTACTAGTACTGCATCCTTGGTAACTTTCTAAATGAAATATTCATTGTAAGGAACGTCCTTGAAACGTCAATTTAAAAAATGCACTGTTTACCCCCATTCCTCCCAATTTGGCACCTTTTAAGACTGCTATAGGCAATGAAGTGAAGCAGCAAACAACTTGGACGCTCTTTGACAATCACCAGCTTGTAGCTTTATTATTATTTGTTTTTATGGGATGCACTTGTAGGGTTGTCCATAAGTTCTGTAAAATGATTAAAAAGTTTTCATTGAGTGATTTGAATAATCTATTTTAACATTTTCCTTTTTCAAGAATTACCCAAGTGTGTGACATGTACCTTGCAAATCTGTTATATTGACCACCTTAAAATCATCAATGTCATTTGATAGCTTAATATTTAAGAGGGGAAATCATACATCTGAATATTATTATTATTATTATATTCTGAATAAAAAGTTACAAAAGGGAAAAATGACTTTCCAAATTCCAAACACAGTACGTACACTAACAACGCTAAAAGTCCATGTACGCATATTCAAATCATCCATGTGTAGTGAATTCACTCACCTTCTTTGTGCTTTCAAACTTCAGAGCAACAGAATTTGCAACAAGGAATATCTATCTTCTGTTCGTATACCACATGTCTCATCAAGCTCAATATAAAATCATTTAATTAAATAAAAAAACTTTACTAAAGAAAGAAAGAATGAAAAAGCTGAACCCTTTTAAACAAAAGAAAGCTGTGTTTATCCCTTTCTCAGATAATCCTCTCAGGTTTTAGCCTAAGTCTCTCCTCCCATTGAGCTGGAATCCAGACATTTCTCAGGCAAATTAAAGTTGCAGAGAATTCTTGAAAAACTAACATAGCCCAGAGAGTGCTGACATAGATGGCACAGAGTGCAGAGAGCCCTCTCCTCTAGAGAGAAGATGTGTTTGAGCCCTTGTGTGATTGGTAAACTGGCCCACACAAAAGTCTTACACATTTCTATTCCAGCCGCGTGCCAGAACTGGAGAAACACACTGCTCCACACATACCACTGAAACTCACTCTCCAAACTTCTCCATTACAGTAACATTCACTTCTGTCCTGCCATTTCATCCCATTGTGTGCTTTGAAAGTTTTGAAAGAACTACATTCTTACATAAAACGACCTCATAAGATTGTCACACATATATATTTTTTGGTATTGCTAAACAGAAATCATTAGGGACTTTTAGAATGACAGAAGAGCCAAATAAAATTGTAGTTACAGATAGATTTAAATGTTTAAGATGTACTGATATCTGAATAGGATAAAATATGTCTTGTATAATTGTAGTTTCAGATTATTTGTAAGTTTTAAATGAATAAAACCCCCACAGATTTTAAAACAAAACCCCCTACATCTATGTTAGCATCCTTGGGAGCCAATGCAGCTGTTTGAGGACAAGGGTGATGCGATCAAAATTGTTGGTCTTGGCGACAATCCTAGTATCTGTATCGGTTGAAACATAGGTGGTTTTAGCAGGAAGACCAAATAAGAGAGCCAAAGAGAGAGAGATGCCAGGACGTTGAATATTATACATATGACATTTTATTTTATTTTCATTAATGTACTGATGCTGAACCTACATTTACCAGTCTTTTCATTGTAGTGAAAATTTCAGCTGGGGATACTTTTATACTTCTTTCCCCCATTGAACATAGTTTGTGATGTTGTAAGATGTAGTTTGCAGTTAATTGTAATATTCGTTAGACATGAACTGTAATAACTCTCAGCATGTGCTCATACATTCAAGCAGCTTTGCCCAAATGAAGCAGAAGATTAAGATTTAACAAAGAACACATTCCTGAGCAGAACTAGGGTGAAATTTGAAACTACAGCTTGACCCTGTTCAGGATGTATACAGTAGCTCCTTTCTTGTCAGGGAGGCAATGCATCAGAACATTCAAACAAAGATCAGAAGAAGAGAATGCACATAAATACATAATTTTTAAGCATACTGTCCTTTATTGAAACCTGTATATTTAAACATTATTAGTATCCAACATAGCACTATGTAAAAAACTGTGTAAAAAAACACTTAAAATGATCCTAATGTATGTCATTGTCCAAGTTCATCATGACCTGCGACTAAAAATGGAACGCTATGTAACAGTGTTAAGTATAATACATATGTTTTTGGTTGCAATTAATTTTATTTATTTGAAAACATTGTAAAATATGAAAAAAATAATTACAATTAACATACACGGTTACTTAAATGAAACGTATATGTCTTTGAATCTGTACCAATTAAGCCATGTCAACATGTATGGATATTTTTATTATAAACAGTATTTTCTTGTTTCATTTAGGCATGATTTCTCCATGCAAAACCGCCAAGAACCTAAAAAAATCAAGAGAATTTCAGTCCAATACATCCTAAATCAGAACACTAAAATGTTTTGACACTTCTGAACTTGGAGAAAAAAATACAAGGGTTACTGAAAAGCAAGATATTCCTACAGATTACCAAAAATGCTTGTTTTCAGAGTTTTTATGTTCCTGTAAAAATAGTCTTATTGTGAGGTTTACTCAAAGAAAAAAACAGTCACTAAACAAATGTCCAGAGTTTTGATATTTTGTAACCTGAAGACAAATTTACCTACCTAAGTGTTAAACATTGATGACAGTTTTGGCGAGCCAGCCAGGAGCATCACCATTTTTTTTACATGACCTACATGTTAAATATTGACAAAAAATTTTTTTTTAAAATTGACGACAGTTTTGGCGACCCAGCCAGGAGCATCAACACTTTTTCCTTGTTGTAGTCTGTTAGAATTTCTTAGAAAACATATCTCTGTCATAACTGCAAACAAACTGACCTCATTTATGGAACTGTACTGCATAAAGTCTGACAGCTTTTCAACAAATGTACAAATTAACACAATTTCAACCATTTCCATAAAACTTCCAATTCTCTGGTTACTCATTTTCTATTTCTAGTTCAGATGGTAGTCTCCTGGTCTGGGTCTTCAATGTATTTCACAATGGCTGATGACATGTTCCCATTGTTTGCAGAAACACCATCCTGTTCTGGTGACTTTAACTGTTCAGTCAGTGCACGTTTCTTTTCCTGATGAGACAGTCTATAGTACAGCAATATAGCCAACAGGTTGGTGAGACTATAAAAGCCGTAGATTAAACCCAAGAAGGCATTTCTGGAAAAAAGAAAAGAGAAAAATAAAAGTAACATTTTTACAATATCTTATAGCAGTAAAAGGAACAATTAAAAAATGAAATGTTTTAATGCATGTATTAGTAGCCTTATTTATGAGTTCATTTAATTACTTTGTGTTAATATGATATGTATTCCTTGAAATACACATTTAACATATATCTGTATGCTGATGTTTGGACTTTTTTCTTTTAATTTGAAATCTTGTCAGCTGGATTCCTTGGAAGAATTTCTGCAAATAGTATTTAAAGAGAAAAAAACTTTTCTTAGTTAAACCTTTATTCTTAAAGAATAATACCCTTACTGAATAGTGCATTATGCAGATGAAATAGTTTGTAATACAAAGAGCATGGTAGCTCTTTGCGATATTAACTCTTATGATGTCTCTGCGCGCATCAGTGTGTGAACTAGGTATGACATCATCCACCCATTGTTTAATTTTGATCTCTAATATTATGTTTAAATTAAAAAAATGTCATTAGTTTTGACAATTTGGGTCTTAAACAAACATTACAAGATTTATGATACATAATATCATGTGAAATGGCTTGTGTTTTTCAAAGTTCTTGCACATAAAAAGCACAATGCACAAAAAATGTGCTTCAAATGGCGTGTAAGGTTTAGAAGAAGTTCCCCTGGTTTTCACCATTTTACATTGTTTTTACCCTGTTTTTGCTTTTAAGAGGGATTTATGAATTTTTATTTTGTTTCAACACAAAAACCATAGATTTCTGTTATAAAACATAGAAACTGTTCGATTCCACTTTTTTGCAGTATGAAAATGATTCAATTTAATTCTATGAATTGTATTTTTGTAAAATTTCAAGTTTGCTGTGGAATTATTGTGTAATGTAATGAAAAATAGTTGTTACAAAAAGAAACCAGAGATGTACTAAAAAATAATACCAAGCATTGCCACAAAAAAAATGTTTTAAAGGTAATTTTATCAGATCAAATTGTGAAAGCAGTAAAAATGCTCACAAAGGCCCCTGGTGTTCTTGATTTATTCTTTAAAAATAAAAAGTTTAACAAATGTCTATTTGTATATGTTGTCTCATAATGCTTAAGTTGTGATAGACCCTACATGAAGGCTCAAAAAAACACGTGGATTCTCTACCAACTTGTTTTAAGTTGTCGTCTGATTATTAAATAATCATTTTTATAATCTTCGTTTTTTTACATTTTTTCATGCCTAGGTTTTACAATTGACCATTTGAAACTATTTTGGATTGTTTTTTTTGTTTTTTTTGTCACACACTGACCTGAAGGCATTTGAATCATATATGCGGCAGGCTCCTCTTCCTCCACACTGTTTAATGCCCCACTTTAGACAGGTTCTGTCAATCAAAGCACCAAAATAGATAGGAGGGGGAATGCCACCTATAAAAGATAAAGAAATCAGCCAAATACACAAAAAATGTACTTTAACATAATGCAATTTTCTTACCCAGAGTCCGAACAACCAAGATGTGCATGCCAAGAGCCAGAGATTTTAACTCTGGTGTTATGGATCTATAATAGAACACGAATGGGGATGTAACGAACTGTTACTTTTCATGCTGAAAACATATTAAGATATTCAATGTTATGCATATAAAGATTTCAATGTTTTCAATAATTTTTTTTTTTCGATTTCAAAATTTCAGAGATTTACTTTTTATTCAACAGAGTATCCTGTTAGAAAGATAATGTTTCCACAAACTTCTTAGAACACTGCCACTGGTCTTTAGGCCACCGGATAAAAGTTAAGATAAAATGTGTTCATGATTTGTAAAATAATAATTATATACTAATCATAATGAAAACTCATTCGATGCGCAACGTTAAAAAAAAAAGTTTGGAGGTGCTTCCAGCTTAGGGTTTTGTGTCTATGCAGAGGTGGTTGTGCGAATTCTCTCGATTTATAAAACTCTACTCTCATGGTCATGGTGGAAAGTGCGGGAAATTAAGGAAAACTCTCGAACAGATTTGAGTTTTTACTTGAAAGAATTTTTTACTGGAAATGACTGATATCATTTTACTTAGTGGTTGTGATTAGAAGAAAGGGGCTAGTTTAAATAAACTTTACACCAGGGGTGCTCACACTTTTTCAGCTTGCGAGCTACTTTTAAAATGACCAAGTCAAAGTGATCTACCCGCTACAAAAATGTAAAACATCAATCAACAAACAATTAATTTCAACTTTATTGAGAATTGACAAAACACACATAATAATTAATTATTTACATTTTTTGAGTTTAATTTGATGACTTGCACTGAATTGAATCATTAGAACAGTTGTGTGTGACCTGAATTTGGTGGTAATAGAGTGATTTTTATGGGAGCAATTGAGCTTTGATCCAAATAATCAAGAATAAAAATTATGCTCTAATAAATATTTCAATATTTATTGAAACTGAGTCGTGCAGTACAATATGCAGGTGAGGAGTGGTGTGTTGCTTGATTTTGGTTGTAATAGAACAATTTAGAATGAAGTTATGAAGCATATTCTGGGTAAAACATATTTTGGATCTGGTAATTTGCAGACGGTCCCTAAGCGATTCCATGTCAGCGGGTTGCTCATAGACGGTAATGTGTTTCTGCGAATGAAACTTGTTTTGATAAAAAAAACGTTTTGTAGTTTGTCCGCTACATAACACAGATTAAAAATAGGTATTATTTGTTTACTAAGAACATTCTGGTCTTGAGCTATTGAGCAGAGAAAACCGAATCCGTGAATCTGCAGCTAACTTTACTGAACTGTGACGGGATGGATGATCGGCTGATATTGTTTCAATTTCACGCCGCGATCGACCAGTAGCACCTCATCGACGTAATGAGCACCCCTGCTTTACACCGATCCATGATATAATGAAAACTTTAGGCAAATCGGCCCAATGGATGGAAATATTGTTCACCTGAGAAGAATCATGTAGCCTGGTGTGGCCCCACATGCTGAAACGTAAGCACCAATGACGGTCACTGCCATGTAGATCTTGAACATGAACTGGCAGTCACTCTTGCGTGGGCACTGGCCCAGCACAGCAGACAGGTTTGAATGTGGTAGCTCTGCATTGCTAACACAGTTACAATTGTGGAAAACCTGTTGAGACACAGGTTAAGTTTTTTTTATTAGATTTACAAATATTTCAGTATTTCAATCTTTTTATTGCAAATGTGTTTGGACTACAATTGTTCATATAACCAACAGTTCATATAACAATTAATACATTGCCCTAGGAATGTAACTTTATGAAGCAAGAATCCATTTAAAACCTCTATAGCAGTATTATGCTGAGCGAGTTGTTTTCTTATTAAAGCTTGGTGTCTATGAAGCAGACTGATGAAGGTGTATCCACTGATTTAACCTAAACATTCATTGGGCCTAAAACTCAGAAGTATAAACATGGTAGTGATCATGTTGATGGATGAAGTGGGAAATCTGCTTTGCTTTGATAGGGTGCAGATATCATGGCTTTCCCTGTTTGAAAATCCAGGATACACCAATGGTATGTGCATAGATTATTTATATCATCATACTTCACATATGAGCTTCAGATTCCTCTACTTGCATAAAAGCACATGTCATTATATCTGTCACATTATTCAGTGATGATGCCAGTACACTATTTTTATTATTTTTACACAAATCTGTTCATGTTGGGGCATTCAAAGACAAAAGTCAAGATCACTAAAAGCCAAAGAATTATGAAACCTTTTTTTTGTACTCTTCATTGATATGAAATGATATTGATATAGTAATTTTTGCATTAAACCAACATTGATTGATTTTTTTCTGGCTTGTAAAATTCTTAACCCAGGTACCGGGAAGTGGGCAGGACGTCTATTTTGCCTACATTAGATACTAGTTTGCCCAGACACGCCACTTCATTACAATGGGATACAATGTAAAAATAACAAGCCACCTCCTCATTGCTTAATGGAGTGTAGAAGGTAGAAGTATAGAAGACATTTACTTACAGATTCATATCTGTGTTCTTCCAAACACTAACCTGCTCCTCATTTACCTTGTCTTTTATCAGAATTAGGTCTGATGGTACTGAGCATCTCCTTTTAATCCTTGTGGCTATCTCAAGAGCCTGATTTTGGTGTCCTGTGTAGCTATAGCCTGATCTTTATTATTGTTTGTCATGCATGACTAATAACCCTTAGCAAAAGTTTGTCACTCCCTGGGGAGGGCTGTTATCACTTTGTCACTGGATATAATAAAGCAGAGTTTTTTTTAAAAGTTAAAAGTTAAAAAATGTAACTTGCCCATTTTTATGTTCATTAGAACATAAAACCAGATCAAAGCTGACTACAAATAATGTGTTGCTTACCATGTCTTTGCCAACTCCAGTGGATGTCTGGCACCCAGCAAGACATGGTGAGGAGTAGGTTATGCCATTGCTAGCACAGATGGGGTCCCAATGCTTGAGAGAACAGGAGCATCCAATGTTACATTGAGAGAGCATTGATTCTGGGTTGTATGACACCTCTGGATTCCTAAAAAAGAAAAAAACACAATGACCACCCTGGAACAAACATCCAGAACTTTGATGAACTCCTTTTGAGAGCCATTATTAAAAATGAGAATCCAGCGTTCTAAAGCCGCCGTTGAATATGTGAAGTGTTTACATCTGTAATATAATAATTATGCCATATTTACCCGTGATATGAAACTGTAAGTCCAGCCACTTGTGAGTTTTCACACTGGAGGAAATACTGCACAATCATTGAGCAGAAGGCCAAAGCTGAAGCTACAATGCAGACCTTTGATGCTCCAAGGACACTGAGTTTGAACCTCTTCATAATGAAACCTCCGGTAAAGATTCCCAGAGCCACTGCTGGAAGATTCATAACCCCTGGAGAGAAAGACAATCGTGTGGCTCCAGATTAATATTAAATGAATTAAATTGCTAAAAAAAACAATCCAGCCAAAATTCAACATGGAATAGACCTATGGCTAAGCAAAGGAGTCAATATTATTGAAGTTTTTTAAAATGAAGTCTAAATATGCCATTTCAATGCGAAAACGGCAAATTTCCTGGTGACAATTTCCTGATGATTGTCAAATGTTGTCAAAAGAATGACAAATGAACAAAACATAATGATGATAAAGGCTTAACCCTAGAAGTCTATTGTTTAATTTTGATTCTAAATATAATGTGTAGGTTTCAAAAAGGTTATTAGTTTAGATTTTTGGTTTTAAACAAACATTAAAAAAGATATGACACATAATTTGTAATGTAATTCAAATAAAAATGCTCAAATGTCTTTAAATTTAGTTTTACGGAACCTAAATCGGTAGCATTAGTGCCTTCTTGTTGTAAAAAGAAAGTAAACCATTGGAAGTACAAGACCTGTGAGATAGATAGGTAAAAAAGTGTTTTTGCATTAAAAATGACAAAATATAATAAAAAGAATTGCATTTTTTGTACAATTTCATGTTTGTTTTATATTTGTAAAAAAAGAAGCTGGGGTTGTACTAAAATTTTATATCAAGCATTGCCACAAAACTTTTTTCTAAAGATCACTTTTGAGAGCAAATTGTAAAAATGCTTAAAAAGCCCCAAACTTCCAAGGGTTAAAGAGATGGAATCGTTTTAGAATCATATTTTAATTTTAGAGGTAAATCAGTGATAAATCTTTCCTTGTCATTTTAAAATGAACTAGCAAGAAGTCCCTCAACCTTAAATGATACCTATAAAGCTAACACTTTCTCTGCCCAAGTGCTGTAAAATACTATTTAATACGGTGTACCAGGCTGATAATTGCTCTTTAGGCAGGGCTAACCAATAGGTAATTACACAATTACATCTCTAGATGAAATATTCAATGTTGGCTCCTGCTGGTTTAGAATAAATGGAAATTATTGAAGCAATAAACTCACCTATGAGAAATATTGATCTTGATGCCGATTGACCATAAACTTGTTCCATGAACTTTGGCTTGAATGTGATCATCCCAATGAAACCACTGACTTGCATCAACCCAGTTAAAATGATCAGCAAATAAATGGTGTTGCTGAACAATTTCTTCAGAGATGGCAGAAAATCTGTGAAATAACAAGGGGTATCTTAGTAAGCGCAACATTCACAAGTGGCTGTCAATAGAAAGCTTGGAAGAAGCATGGGTTTGCATGAATAACAGCAATGTTTCTGGTTGTGTCCAATAGACAGGCCAGGATACAGCTACAGCTAAAGAAAAAAAACTCTTGTCTTCTTCTTATTTTCCTTTCGGCTGTTCCCAGTTTAGGGGTCGCCACAGCGAACCATCCGTTTTCACCTAACTCTGTCCTCAGTATCCTCTACTCTTGCCCCAACTACCTTCATGTCCTCTTTCAGCACATCCATATATCTTGTCTTTGACCTTCCTCTTGACCTCTTGCCTGGCATCTCCATCTCCAACATCCTTCTACCAATATAACCACTATCCCTCCTCTGCACATGTCCCAAACCATCTCAACCTGGCCTCTCTGAGTTTGTCACCAAAACAACCAACCTGAGCTGTCCCTCTGATGTGCTCGTTCCTAATCTTGTCCATCCTCTTCACTCCTACACTGAACCTCAACATCCTCATCTCTGCTTCTTCCATCTCTGCCTCTTCCTCATTGCCACAGTCTCCAACCCATACAACATGGCTGCTCTTCATGACACTCTTCTGTCACACAACACCCCTGACACTTTTCTCCACCCACTCCAACCTACCTGCACTCACCTCACCTCCTAACGCAACCTTCTCTATTTTTCTGGGCTTGGGACCGGCACAGAATTCACTGGCTTGAAACCCCTGTGGCTAGATTTAAAGAAAAAAAATTCTTGTCTTTATTGAAAAAATAGGGACAAAATATCCAGTCGTGCATAACTTTCACGGCACACATATTACTAGAAGGAACAGAAATATTACAGGTAAACTAGGTCACCTGGATCACAGATCCCCAAAAATAAAGAGAAACTACTCAAAAAAAGGCAGGCAGGTGATGAACAGGATTTTACATTGACTATCAAAACTGCTAACAATACAAATCCACCCAATAAAACCCTAGCAGTAAAACAGTTTGAAGTCTATAACAATAAATATTATATATTTAACCCTTTGTAAATCCAACATTTTCAGGACACTAGTGTTTTCCCCCCACTTTTCTGAAGGAATATTTTGGGATATTTTGGAAAACAGGACCTCTGTTTAACATTGTATCCATAGGATGGTGCTTCTCAGCACCCCCTGTTGGCCTCACTTCCAACACTTGTCTTTAACATCTGGTATTCAGTTCAAGAACAAACCAGGCGAAAGCAGTCTTGGGTTAAACAGAAAGGAAAAATACTACAACAGAACACACAAAGTGTCGAAGGGTCTTAATTATGGACAGCATAATCAACTCTAAATGCTGAATGGGAATTACCAAGGTTAGGATTGCATCAACCTTAAGTTACATGTGTGGACCACAACCAAACTTTACCCAAATAAACAAGAGAAGCTGGTTAAGCTTGGGGATACTAGTAGGAAACTCATCAAAGCTGTCGTATGTAATTATTAGCTCACCTTTGGCCATGGCTGTTATGGACTCTTTGGCTGGTTTGGTGGGTTCTGGTATGCTTTTTTTGTTGTCTGGAACAAATGGCTCCTGCTCTGCTTCTGAAAGGGTATTCTTCTTTTCTGGTTCAGTTTCCCCTTGCTTGGTCAGAGATTTGGGTAGAAACCAGAAGGGGATTCCAGCCAGCAATGTCAAACATCCCGTGATCAGAAAACCCAGCCACCAAGCTCCAACCCAGCGCGAGTCTTTATAGCTGATGGTGATTGCGTCTTGATGAAGAAAAAGTATTCAATGTTTTGGCAAATCAACTATGGAATGAGTCTTAATGGAAAAAAGCATAAATGTAAATAAATAATTTGAGACAGATTTGTACAGTTCTTGTTCTCCCCAAAAACTTTTTTAAATGCTTTTAAACTTTTTTTGAGTTTCAATTTTCCACTGTTCAGTTTCAATTCAGATTTTTTTCTTTGTTCTCAGATGGAGGCGTGCTTAACTGATCTGCCTCCTAATAGGTGGTTCGCATTCTGATTCACAACCCACGAGGAGAAAACCCCTCCTCATTGGCCACATGAATATATAGAGGGGGTGAACCTTCTATTTGGAAGAGGTAACTGTAGAGGGCACTTTTAAATGTGACGTTTTCCATGAGTTTTTAGGTTGGTCATATTTTGTCTGTTATTTTCTTTATTCTGTCTCTGTAATTTAATTTGTTACTAGCAGCCAAATGATAGCGAAAAGTAGTGTATCACAGAAAATAAAATACCAAACGATTTTTATGATCTTTTGGTATTTTATTTTACATCTAATTGTACACAACGTGCTCTCTCTCCCCCTCTCTCATAATCATGATATTACATGACATTTTTTTCTTAAACCGCTAGTTTCTTTAAACTCTTCTATTTATAAAAACCTCAGACAAACACGAAATCATGTTGACAGAGGCTTCTCATTGGACCAAGGGGAATGTAAAACCTAAATGTAAATGTTAACAGTTTGATATAATCATTTTACTGTACCTAAGTCCACAGTTCCGATGTCCACATAGAGTTTGGCACATAAAGAGCCCAACATGAAGCCGAACATGGGGCCCATGATCCCAACTGTCTGAATCATAGCTGCAAGTGGAAAATAAATCAATTACTATACTGTCTTTGTTTTATATTCAAATGTTAATTTTATTATGTATGAATACATCACTGAGGTCACACAATCTACTCTTATCTAATTTACAGGAATGGAATACATGTTCTTAAAATGGTGGCATTGCATTAACAATGTGTATGGACCAGGCAATGAGTGTTACCCAGGTAAAAAGCAGTGTTTTCCTCCTTTGAGAAATCATCAAGATATGACAAGCCAAGTGGCATGACGGGTGTCTCGCCGACCCCTCGGAGCATGTTCCCGAAAAAGACAAAGAGCCACATGGGAGAGCCTGCTGCTTTCTCACACTCTGCAAAAACAGCAATTCATAAAGAAAACTTGCACTGTCACAAGCTCTGTATCAGTGTAAGATCAAAGTCTGTTTTATGGATTTCACTGCACAAAGTTGAGAAATAAGCAACCAATGGGTTACATGGGATTGTAGGTTACATAATCACATTACAAGCCAAACTTGAGTATTATTTACATGTGAACTTTTCAAACATCTTGATGTGTTTTAAACAGAAAGAGCACCCAAAATGAACCCCCTGTTCCCTTCATTTCAAGAAGAAAACAGAAGTTTGAAATGTACCTTCAGTAAATGTTGATGTTAAGAGAAAGGATAAGTTTTGTACTCATTGAGTAAATGCATTCAATGTCAAGGATAAATGAATGGAGCTTATAATTACATACTGTGACTTATGGACTTATCGCTTTTGTTTTCGTTGTATGTGTTTGTTGTAGATTGTTATCTCAGGTCAGGGTCGAACCGTTTTTTTTTTACCTGCTTGAACTTCCATGGTTGTAATTTCATTGTCTTGCGCAAGGCTTACATTGCTGAGACACGGCAGAATGTGCTCAGAGCCATTTGAGTGTGACATAGGAGAAATTGTGGTCTCATACTTGTATCTGTGGAAATATGAATAAATACTTAAAAGAAATTTATCAAGAAGTAGGTCAAGAGAAACATGTACTTATTTGCCAACTACACATTAATTAAAACACACTTTTTGCTAATTATTTGCAGATATTATTAAATGTTAAAAAATAGCAAAAGCATTACATATTATAACTGTTTATATAATATAACTCACTGTCCTTGGAAGAAATGTGGCATGGCAGTTATGAAGGACCCAACTGACATGAGCAAACACCCCACTCCGATCAGTCGTGGTCTGTGAAGCTTTGCTCCAAAGTAACTCACAAAAGCTATAATCAGAAGATTTCCTGAAAAAAAAAGCAATGCAGTGTTTAAAAAAATGCATAGAAACATTCCGTGGATTTAGATTTAAACATTCCCAACTTCTGTTCTTTTCACTTGAAACGTTTTGTGTCTGACCGATTTCGAAGCTTCCATCAATGAAACCAATGAGCGAGCTGGGAATGTCAAAGCGCCTCTCGATTTGAGTGATGGAGCTCTTCATGTAGCTGCCCTGAAATGCTTTGGCGAAGAACACAAAACACATGGAAGCCAGAAACAACTGGAAAAAGATACACAAATGGACACTTTAGATTGAGTGTGAGTCAACATAAATGAAACACTACGGTGTATGTAATAAATACAATTTTCAAATTACGAAAAGAATAGTGTCTAGTGGAAATCCAGAAGGCAGTTGATGGCTAGGATTCTATAACACTTGAACTACAGTATCTTCAGATCAGGTGATTTTTGCCTAAAGAAAGCTTCTGTGCAATCTTTGTATTAAGAGACTTTTATTTAAATGTAAACACGTTATTTGAATTTCCTTATGAAGATGACATCGAAAGATGGCTCTCAAATAGTGTCGCTGAGGATATGCTCCATACAAAATCTATTCTTGTGAGGAATTTGGTGTCTTCGTTAACCCCTGTCCAATTAAGCAGTTTTTATTAGCTCTGGGTCATTGCAAAACTTCAGCCAGTTTTATATTCTTTGAACTTAGACAAGGTCATTCACACTTTTATTACACTGTGCCTTGAAAAACTTGAAAAGCTCACTACTCTGGGTCTCCTGTCTACTGCAAGACTCCAGCAGGTACAAGGTTTTAACCAGCACTAAACAGAAGGATAACATTAGGACAGTCTCCCATGCTTTTTAGTTTTTTTCAGTTGTAAAAATTCACTCTTCAAATATATAATTTCTTAGTTTTTTTTAACAGGATGTTCTCATCAAAATACAGAATATTAAATAAATCTATGTGGCAAATTTGCAAAGAAACTTCCTGCAAAGGTCCACCATGTAGTTTTGGAGTTACCATGAAAGAATCATTAGCTACATCTCTTTATGAATTCCCTACAATTCTGTAATGGTTAAGGATGTTTGTCTTCTCAAAAACTTTGAAGGGATGCTGCGATCTACTTCGGTGAAAAGCAGACAAATGAGATTTCATCTAAATACAATTTAGAATGTTGAACAGCTTCAAGTAATATTGCTATTGACATATAACTAGTATGAGTTTCCACTATTAACCTAAAATTGATGTTTTATGGTGGTTATTAAATTCATTCATTCATTAATTTTCCAACCCACTTATTCCCTTTTGGGGTCATGGGGGTCTGCTGGTGCCTATCTCCAGCGCACATTGGGCGAGAGGCGGGGGTACACCCAGGATAGGCCGTCAGTCTAGACCTTGCCACGGTTATTAAATTATTTGTGAAAATAGGTGAAATGAGATATGAGTATAAGTATTTGACAAGCTAAACAGTTTGGAATTTTTGCCCACTGACAACAAAATGTTTAGTTGATAAATAAAATTCTATAAACCAGGCTACAGTTCAGAGTAAATTGTTTTGTAAATAAGCATGTTTTCTGGTTAATCTTTCTGTTACCTGACCATCCAACCTACCTACCTACCTATCTATCATCCATCCATCCATCCATCCACCTATAGTTTTAAAAATAATTTTACTTTCCCTTCAATATTAAATACTTAGTCATATATCTGTGTGTTGCAACACCATGATCAACAAGGCCAGACTGCAGTCTCTGCATGTCCGCTACAAAATTGGAGATTTGTAATAAGCATTAGCTACAAATCCATCCTCAAGTAACTCGATGAGGGGGTATCAAAAATTGGTGAGATGCAAATGGCAGTAACTCGGGATAACTCTCTTTGTCTTTTCTCACCTTAAAAGAGCATGATACAAAATCTCTCAGATAGACCAGGCATATATTAGACATGAGAGGCCACAAACATTTAACCTGCATTCTCATGAGCAGTAAAACCATATACTCAGTATCTGTACTACTATCAGACGTGTGTTGTCTGTTTAGCAGTTAACCATTAAATGTTCAAGCTCTAATGTGGGTCAGAAGTCATTGACTGATTTGAAGGAAAAACCACTATTACGTAAAAAAAAAACACTCATTTGATTTGAGCAATGAGAATAAACCTTTCCCATATAAATTGTGTTTGATGCTAACAAAGCAGCTCATAAACACACAATGATAAGAATGATAATAATCGCACTAAGATAAGAATATTGTTTTTTGCTGTCTTCTTTAACATTTAAAGCGTTCTCTTGACAACAATAACATAGAGATATAGAACTTATGTTTGTGTTGAATTACCAGTCTATCACAGGGCAACATAAACTTTCACACCAATGGAAATTTAGATTATTCAATTAACCTGACACATGTTTTTGAGATTGTGGGGAAACCGGAGAACCTGGAGGAAACCCACCAAGCACAGCAGGAACATTCAAACTCCTCCCAGCGAGCCTCAAACAAGCAACCTTGTGCTACCCACTGTGCCATTGTGCCACAATAACATAACAAATAAAGACAAAACACAGAGAATATAAATAGGGAAATAAATGTGGAAGTGCAGGTGGGGATTGATAGTTGATTCTCAAGTCTTCTCAAGTACTTGGAACCACCCATTTATGAACATGTTTGTGTTCTCTGTTTGTCTTTGTTGTGCTTCCAGATGCTCGTTAGTGTGATTCCTCGATTGACGGAGGTAAATGTGTTCAGTTGATTCTCCCTGTGGTGCCTCAGTTCCTCTGTTTGTTCAGCTCATTACCGGTTATTGTTTCTTCATGCTTCCAGAGTTTATGCTTCATGTGTTGGAAGCTTCATTCTTCAATTTCTGCTTAAAACACTTCTCTGCAAATCTGCATCCTTGTCTTGCATGTCTTTATGAATACAACTAACTTACATTGGTCAAAACACCCAAATTTAGAATGTCACCCATACATCCAACCACCCATCAATCCATCAATCCACCCACTCACCCATCCAACCACCCACTCACCCAACCACCCATCCATCCACCCACCCACTCATCCATCCACCCATCCATCCACCCACCCATCAATCCATCCACTCACCCATCCAACCAACCACCCACCCATCCATCACCCACCCACTCATACATCCATACATCTGGGGCCTGTACCATGAAGGCCGATTAGCTGGCTAGCCAGGTAAGTTTGGGATTAGTTTGCACCAATGCTGGGTTTTAGGTACCATGAAAGAAACTCGGCTTCAGTTGGTGTTCATTGCCATGGTAACTTGCGCTGCACGGCTAACCTGCTCCGGGGCAGGTTAAGTTCTGGATTCGAGATCTCAAAACGAAATTTGACCAATCAGTAGAGAACATTTAAGTGACGCATTTCTAGTGTCTGTTGCAATGGCTTGTCCTTTTCTGAGAAATCCCGTGGACATTTCCGCGCAAATTGTTCGAAGAGCGCTTCGCAGAGAAAGAGTTTTCAGGGACAGACAAGATCCCATTGCCTTCCCTGATAGTTACTTGTATGAAAGATACAGATTTTAAAAATAATTAAAAATTATTTTAACTGTTAACAGTAGTTCAGTAGTGAAAGCATATTGAAATCCAGTAATTGAAAAGTAGTTAGTAACACTACAACTTTAGTGATCATTCTTCATTTGTCCGGTCGAATGCTTTTAACAATTACACTGTTATTGTAAAGTGTTAGCATAATTTTTTACGGGCATGCAAATACATAAACTAACGTTACATATACATAATTAGACCTTGATGTATAAAATATGTATTTAATTTACGCATTAACGCTATCCGCAATCTTTCTCCAACAGTCTTCTCTCGCTTTGGCAGCAGACACGGTATTACTGCGCGCTTGTAAAACGTGCTTAAATTCATTGTATTTCTGCATTATAATAGTTTGCTCCTCAGCGGAGAAATATAAGGACCTCCCTCTCTCCATGTCGAACGCAATTGGTTGTTCGGTGGCACGTCACTCTTTTATGTGCACGCGCGCGCCTCAAGTAATCATGCTTAAGGATCAAAGCCTGGGTTAACAAAGAAAGTTGATGAGCTTCATCATGGTACCATTAATGCCTGATTGCATCGGTTTGGATTTGTCAACCCAAAACTAATCCTGTAACTCTGAGTTTGTTCATCTACGTTCATGGTACAGGCCCCTGGTCATTTATTTACACATCCATCCATCCATCCATCCATAAATCCACCCATATGTCCATCCATCCTACCAACTCCATCCATACATCTGTGCATTTATTTACACATCCATCCATCCATCCACCCTTCCATCCATCCACCCATCCATTCACCCACACATCCATGCACTGTCCATTGATTCATCAATCTATCGACCCATCCAACCACACATCCATCCATCCACTCCTCCCTCCATCTATACATCCATCCATCCACCCATCCATTCACCCACACATCCATGCACTGTCCATTGATTCATCCATCTATCCACCCATCCAACCACACATCCATTCATCCATCCATCCATCCACTCCTCCCTCCATCTATACATCCACCCATCCATCTATACATCCATCTGTACATCCATCCATCCATTTACACCAGCTTAGTTGTAAGTGAACCACTGGGTTTAAAGGATAGCTTTAAATCAATGTCCTTGGGTGACAAAAAGTAAAAAGTTGACATTTTTGAGATTCCAACATCACACAATGCAAGTCGATAAAAGCCAATGAAAGTGGGTGGAATTTACTGAAAGTCAATGGAAGTCTGCGGAGTTCAATGAAAACAAATGGAATTCAATGAAATCCGATCGAAATATCTGAGCTCCAATGTGATTAAATGAGCTATCAATGTCTTTCATCATCAAAGCCCAATGCAATCAGGATTTTAAAGAAGAGAGAAAATGAATTTTGAAGTGTACCTTGAGTTTTGAGCAGCAGGGCTCTCTCTGCACCTTCTCTGTGGTCATTTTGTCCTGCAATCAGATGATACGAAACCATTTTCAGATTATTGTCCAGTAGAAGCTTTTTGTTGTGCAAACAGTGTTTTGTTTTTTTTTTCTCATGAACCATTGTTTTCGGGAGGGTAAGAAAACATGAGATGAGGGTGGAGAGATCTCAGCATGCTCAGCACCTCTTCCTGGTGGAGGAAAAGGGTGGGCGAGCTTATCAAAGTCTTGTTTCAGATGCAGAAGAGAGAGAGAGAGAGAGAGAGAGAGAGAGAGAGCAGAAGTAGAAGATGAATGAGGACAATTTTGTTGATGCTGGTTTGATGTTGGAGACAATGAAAGAATTTTTGGGAGGAGAGAGGATAAAGCAATTAAATCGTACCCCCCAGACTTACACGTGGTTTCAGTAACACTTTGTTTTATTACCATTTATACTGGATTCTGTGTAATTATGTGTAAATATTTAACGTGATACTTCAAAAGTCACCACTTGAAAACACATACAATATAAATCTGCAGTGACAACAAAGGGCAAATCCGTATGGAAAGGATATAATTCTAAACATATTTCATATTTTCAGGAATGTTTCCACAATGAAGAATGGACGTGTGATTGTGTAGAGTAATTGGTGGTAACACCACTGGTGTCATTTATGGAAAAATGGACAACTAGACGGGCAAACTGTAGTGAATTCCAGTATTCCAACATTTTCATACATGATACAGAATACCAAAACTATAAGAAGAAATGTATAAGAAAAGTATAAGGAAAATGTATAATTCAGATTTATTGCTTCAATATAAAGAAGATTGTCTGCGATGGACTGGCGACCTCTCCAGAGTGTACCCCACCTCTAGCCCAATGTGTGCTGGAGATAGGCACCGGCAGACCCCAGTGACCCCGAAAGAGAAGTGGGTTGGAAAATGAATGAATGAACGAATAAAAGAAGATTGTGACTTTGACATTCCGTAATTGTAATTTTTATTATTTAGTTTTATAATACTCTTTCAGCAGGAAATTATTATGTTATTTGATCTTTTCTCATTTGTTTAGAAACATAGTTACCGGTATATATTAATGAACATTTAAACATTTATGATAATCTAAACATCACTACATAAACTACACAACCAAATACATAGACAAATATGAATATTTATTTTATAATAATATAATTTTTTATAATTATGCATTAAAGATTGGACAAAATTGCACCAATCGAAATTAAATGAATTATTTCAAATCAATAAAGGGTTGACAACTTAACATCTTCTAATATATGTGTAGTGAACTAAAATAACATGGTAAAAATATATTTTATTCTTCCAGCAAGTGAAATGTACACAGTGTACATACCATTCCCTACCAACACAAAGCTGCACATTTTCTACATATAAAGTAAAAAATGTGCAGCTTTTTGTCGGTAGGGAATGGGATGTACACTGTGTACATTTCACTTGCTGGAAGAATAAAATATATTTTTACCATGTTATTAGTAACAGATTAGTTACAATAAAAAAAATATGTAAAAAACTATGCCGCATCTTCTCTTTTGTTGCAATCTGGCCAAAGCAGCTCACCTACATCACAAGCAATGTTTTCTCTCACCAATCATTGGGGGAAATAATGCCTATCATGCCAATTCCTGCCATGAAAAGCTATATCTGCACATACGTTCTCCTAAGCTTGAAGAAGAGATATTTCAAACACAGGTTTTCCATCTCCAGGAAGAAAAAAATCTCACTAGGATTGAGGATTGAGGAATAAGGAGGGACTATAAGCAACAAAAAAGTTTGCGCGGGCAGTGAACCAGTTAGGAACCAGAGCAGCCCTGTGGAAACTTACATATTCTTAAGACACACTTTACAGTATTTTTACAGTCCTTCCTGCAGAACAATCCACAGACAATACTTTACTGCTGTATTCATTGACCATGGTCCCAGGGAAAAGCAGGAACTGACAAAAATGTGTTCATTCATTCAAATCTAAGACACTTTGGATAAAAGCATCTGCCAAATGCATAAATGTAAATGTAAACATTAACCACATGATCAACCAAAGAGGCTTTTCAAACCAAAAAAACAATTTACTTAGCCTTCCTCTTCCTCCTCCTCTTACTCTCACTCCTCTGGTTGCCCCAAAACAGAAGAGTTGAGCTGATCCCAAAGATCTGATCGCTAATTGTAGAACTGTATGATGGGTGTTTGCGCTTGTGGTGTGTCAGTCTGTATATTTGAATGGCAGGGTGTTCCTTGTGAAAACAAGATTTGTTCGGCATGAAAATTGTGCCAAAAGCAGATAAATGTGTGTTCTGTTTTAAAATTGTAATTTGAGTGTAAAGCAGGAATAGTGGGGGGGTGGTTAATCAGTTACATGTTGTGGTCATTGTGTCTCAATTACTAGAATTTGTGTGTAAACAATTGAAAAAAAAAACTGTAAAAACCTTTTTTTTTTTAATTAGACTTTCCCCTCAAAATAAAATATTTTTTTGTCTTTAAGAACTAGAAAACTTTACAGGATTTCTCTGTTGAATTCTTTGAAATAAATATAAAAAAAAATGTATAGGTGGTTATGCTCTATTAAAACGATATTAAACCACAATTACCATCAACAATAATGACAGTACAATATTTTCATTGAGATAAGATAATCTTATGAGATATGAATAAGACCAATTAAAGTGTAATAAATAAATAAAACCTGAACGCACATTATGTCTAAACATGACATTGTGCACTACTCTACTTATCAAACCCTTAACACGTTTCATAGGTCAGAAGGAACACATGAAATACTGAGGAAAGATGAGTTGTACCTGTGTTGCTTCTACCCTGCTCCTGCTTCTATCAGTCTGTCTGTCTCTCTCTCAGTCTGTCTCTCCCAGTGTGTGTAGGGGTGCGTGACTTTCAGTGTGAATGAGGGACTCTGACTCTTTGCTCACATTGAAGCTTATCACTCACAGTGTCATGTAATCAGTAAACAGAGCTGATCATGTCAACAGATCAGAGTGTGCCTCTATGAGTTTGTCAGACTGGGAGGGGCTCAATTTGAATTTGAAAAGAGTTTACTGCAAAAAATGGCCTTAGTCATTATTCATTTTCACCCGTGTATGCTTTTTTTTTTTAACTCCGGCCACCTCTATGGACATGGGGCAAAATTGAGCAAAAATGTTTTATTAGTTCACTACACGCAAAGTGAAATATTTTAAGCCTTTATTTGTTTCATCATTATTTTCACCATGAATAAAAAAAACTGCATTTCACTAAATTAGAATATTTAATGTGATCAACAAATAAGGCTCTTAAACACCTTTGGAAAGTGTGTAGATGTGCTTTGATGTGCCCTCAGTATTTTGTTTGGCCTCCTACACTAATTACAGAATCGAAGAGTTGTGGCATTAAGGCGGTCAACTTTTGGCACAGGTTATGTGTCATGATTAGCCAAGTTGCTTTGATGGGCCTTCAGCTCATCTTTACTTCAGGGAATTTATTGCTTGATCTTGCTTTTGACAAAAGCTAGGAGATTATCAATAGTGGATAAGTCAGATGAGTGAATAAAATAAAATTATCATATCCAAAAAGGTTCTCAGCAGCTTGAAGCTCTCCAAAATTTCCTGGAAGTCAGCTCTGTTACCTGCAAACTTAAAAAAAAAACTTCACTCTGGACTTTAAGCAGATTTACTTTTGTGCCTTTCTGTTCTTTGCTTTTACTTGAAAAGAGGACTTGGCACAACTGGACAACATACCAGTAATTTTTCCAGT
Organism: Danionella cerebrum; assembly: GCA_007224835.1. NCBI lineage: Eukaryota > Metazoa > Chordata > Actinopteri > Cypriniformes > Danionidae > Danionella > Danionella cerebrum. The sequence goes on along the minus strand of SRMA01027193.1, from coordinate 251,825 downwards.
TTCTAGTGCTACTTCTGTGTGTAGTTTAGATAATCAAAATAAATGATAATGCCAGTAATGTGATAAAAAAATCAATCCACCAATTTAAAAAAAAAACATCTTATCTTCTGATCTTATCTTAGTAATGTGTTTCGTACATTTGAGACTTTTAATATGTCAAAAGATATGCAAAGGCCTAAAAAAGATAAAGAGCTTTGTAGTCTGGCACAGTTTAACAAGAGGGAGAGAGGGAGAGTGAGAGCTAGAGAGAGAGAAAGAGAGAGAGAGGCACTTTTACTCTAGCTCAAATACTTCATATATTTATTTAAGAGTCACTGGATTCATACAAACACGTTCCCTTTCTGTTTCTGGAGACCGATCATTGGGAAACCAAATGATTGGGATCAATTTACTTAAAAATGACCAGTGTCCCCATTTTGAAAAGGAAAATCTGTTTTGTGAGCATACCTGATGAGCAATCAGCCGGGCATTTAAACCGAGCTTGACCTACACTCATTCTACTGCTTTCTGAGGAGCCGAACCGACTTGCCTCTTGGCACCTTAGTTCAGTGGCCTCCAGGGCATTGCAAGGGATATGGATCTCCGTTCCCACCTTCAGGGAATGGGGGTTAAGCAAGCAACCTAGACGTTCTCTTTCACTCATTTCCTTAGAAGTATCATTGTGAAACCGACTGATTGGGAACCCTCTGTAAAAGGCCATGCCCTTCCTTCATACAGGCCGACATCAAACTTTATGTAAAGGTTAGCTGCTAAGGCTGTAAAAACCTGTATGGGTGCTCCTTCTGCTTCTTGCCTTGATAAACCTTTTATGTGGGGGAAGTCACACAAGATTGGATAGTGTTAGTTGTCCTCGGTTGAGGGAGCGAACCACCAGAAGGATCGCACCCCTCTACCCGTGGGGAGGTTTGCACAGACTGATTCGAGGGCTACTGGCGGAAATCATCGTCCTTCAAAAGGGCAGGGTCTTTTTGACAGTTTGCCCTTTCAAAATGGCGGACACAGGATACTCTTAGGGTAAATCATTGCCAATCAGTCAGTTTGCCGACCATACGTCTCTGTTCCCTCTCTGCTAAACTAGATGTTTAGGCTTCGACAGCATTGTCAGTTAATTTTGGTCATTCATCTTGCCATAAAGTTCTTTATCTTACAATAATTATATATCTTTAACAACTTTTAAGAACCACCCAAAGCAAAAGCTTTTTTTATACCAAAAGGAAACGAGTGTACATTTTGCAAATTCTGTAAAACTTTAGTTTTTTGAAAACTTGGGTGTTGCTAGAGTGGATCTTTTGGTGATAGTCAGTTGGCTCCCTGGATGTTGCCATAGTGTTTTTTGGGGTGTTGCTTAATGGTGGTTCATGAATTGTTGCTATAGAGCGGTCCTTGGGGTGTTGATATAGGGTGGCTCTTGAGGTGTTACTATAGAGTGGTTATTTGGGTGTTGCTATAGAGTGGTTCTTGGGGTGTTGCTATAGAGTGGCTCTTGAGGTGTTGCTATAGAGTGGTTACTTGGAACGGTGCTACAGGGTGGTTCTTAGAGTGTTGCTATAGAGAGGCTCATGGGGTGTTGCTATAGAGTGTCTATTAGGGTGTTGCTATAGAATGGTTCTTTGGGTGTTTCTATAGAGTGGTTTATGGGGTGATGCTATAGAGTGTTTCTTGGGGTGTTGCTATAGAGTGGTTACTTGGAACGGTGCTACAGGGTGGTTCTTAGAGTGTTGCTATAGAGAGGCTCATGGGGTGTTGCTATAGAGTGTCTATTGAGGTGTTGCTATAGAATGGTTCTTTGGGTGTTTCTATAGAGTGGGTGTTGCTATAGAGTGGTTCCTGGGGTGTTGCTATAGAGTGGTTCTTGGGGTGTTGCTATAGAGAGGTCCGTGGGGGGTTTATATAGGGTGGTTCTTGGGGTGTTGCTATAGAGAGGTCCGTGGGGGGTTTATATAGGGTGGTTCTTGGGGTGTTGCTTTAGGGTGGTTCTAGGGGTGTTGATATACATTGGCTATTGGGTTGTTGCTATAGGATAGTTCTTGGAGCTTGGACACTATGGAGATATAGTGTTGATAAGGTAGTTCTTTGATGTTTCTGATGGGTCTTTGGTTGATAAGAATTTGGCAATTTTCTCAGAACGGCAAGTCTAGCACAGACAAAAATATAGTTTGCATGGTTTGTTTTTAAAATAGTAAGGTAATTTAAAATCGGATAAAATCAGATCCCATTGATGAATATTGTTTTTTTTTCTGACCCTCTTAGCTAGATTTAGTTCCTGGAAGTCTATCTGCATGAAGAAGTAATTGGCACTTTAACCACAATGAGTTATTAGGCAGATAGTTGTTAATGACAAAATGTAAAACAATGCAGACACAATGAAAGGAAAATTCTTTTTTATTAAAAATGATCCTTATTAACAGATAAAAGTTCCACAACGTGGATACCCAAGGCCTTAGAGACCTCAACACCTGAAATGGTTACAATCATAAGTCTGATTTAGTCATGAAATCAAACAGTATTATCAGAGTTAAATTCATCATGTTAAATAAAAACAGAACAAATACAACATTTCAAAATGAATGAATCAACAGTGCACACAAAATGCAGCACCTTCACATCAAGACATGATTAAACAAGAAAAACAATAATTTTTCCAATTTTAATGAAACCACAAATATAAATTCCCTGATCATTTCAAAATTTGAACATGCAGATAAAGCAGTTATGGCAGACTTTGATTGTTATATAGTGCATTGTTACATACACAGTGTAGCTACATCACTACACCAAAAGTGTTTTTTTCATGGTCATCATAGTATAAACAAGTGAAGACCACAACACGGCTTTAAACACTAGACATTAAAGTAGTTTTGATAAGTTTTGGGAAAACTATTTCTATGTTGTTATTAATTAAATATTTGCCATATCCCCATTTTTCTTTAGATTCAAATATGGATCATCAGTTTTTTTAATTTACAGAGAGAAAAAATTAACACACAGTGACATTATCACTATGATTTAAGAAACATAATTCTCTTTTTTGCATTGACAGCCTGTAACATGTTTATATGTGAAGCTTTGTCCACAGCTCAGAGTGATTTCTCTCATTTCATAACTGGACTCTTTACAGCAATCACGTGTTTGTTTAAGCTCCAGCGTCCCATTAGTATGAATCCACCTGTGGAAAAAGATAGTGATTACTTTAAAGTAATGAGATCCCTGGGCACAAAAATGAGTATATATATATATATATATATATATATATATATATATATATATATATATATATATATATATATATATATATATATATATATATATATATATATAAATATATATATATATTACATTTAATGCTTTATTTAATAATAACCAAGAAAAGGATCAAAATGTTGATCATTTGTCCAACTTTTTACTATTCTATTTCAATTGCTACACTTATAAACTTGCCAAAAGTACAAGTTGTTACATTTTCTTGAAATAAAGGAAATGCTTACTGAGATCTAAAACATTTTCAGAACCTTAAAATCTATGGAATTCCTAATGCTTTTACTTCTAGTCAGGGTTCTGCTCTTTACCTCACACTCGGCAAAAAGCAAAGTACAACCAGGAATGGTTGGCAGTACATCTCAGGACATCAATTCAATATTTGAACCTCATTTAAGCAGACTGCACTCATTTACTTTATATAAATATCCAATTTGTTTTCCATGATTTTAAGCTGCGAATGTGCAATAATTTCTTTTATGCTAATATCTATTCACTGCTGAAAAGAACATATCATTGTGGGCAGACTTTCAAAATCCGAAGTCGATCAACTACTTATTTCGTTCACTTTATGCCTTGATACAAATATAATAAAAACTATGTGCAAGATTGGCAAACAGTTCTTCTATATGTAATTTTTCCGTCTATATGTTTTACCAGAGGTCAGTTTGACGTTAAACTCACCTATTGTGTCCCTCACAGTGCCCCTCACACACTGGTAGATCAACTTCCTGTGAGCAGCTGCTGATGCTCAGGTTCATCCGGTTCAGTCTCACAGCACATGAGAGGTTGCCTGAGTAAAACAAGAAAATATTCTTATATATTACGATATAATAAATAATTATATTATATATTTAATAAAATTTGACTATTGACTTTGCTACTTCAGCAATGCATTCTAGCACATTTTAAAAACAAACCAAAATCTTAAAAATGTCATATTTCTTGGTTTCTTTTCCTACTTACAGGAAAAACAGCAGTGATGTTCATCCCACACTTTTAAATTCTGGAGAAACATTAAAAAATAATGTAAAATTTACAGTCGATAGAAACAGATAAAAATGATCAACAAAATTCAAGAACAGCAGAAACTTTTATACATAGCATTGCACACATTTACAAACAACTGATACTTTTGTATATGCAATGTACATTTGTGTAATTCATTTCATTAATTCGTTTTTACTTCTAGTGAAATTAATTTCAGTCATCTAAATAAACACAGTAAAGTTAAATGCATAATGCTTAAATTTCGTTTGATGTCATTTGGTTGAAAAATCAAATCCATTTAATTTAAAACCAGTTAAATTTATATGGATGTGGTTTATGTACCGGTATATATTAAAACAGATTCACATGGTCTGTGATTTTATATAGATATGTAATGAATGACTCTAACCTCAGCACATTGTTGGGCTGGACACACAGTTTTTTCCACTTCAGTTCCTGTTTCACTACAGCTGAAATATTCACATGGGCGAGAAGGGTCCGTCCAACGATCACCCACCTTCGTCCAAGACAGAGAACACATAGATACATTAAACAATGAGTTTGCGCTAAATTTAGCCATGAAAGATCTTTAAAGGCACATGATCCATAATGATTCCCATTGTGAGTAAATATGGGAACTATTTCCTTTACCTTGTAACTCTGCCCATTGTACTCACAGCTCTTCTCAACTGTAACAGGCAAAGAAAACAGTCAACATCTATTTTCACAACCATGGGTCTCAAGAAACAACCAATAAAAAATAACATGAAGCAGTTTCAAAGCAACAGGGAGCTTTTTACACTGTTTTCAGAGGTAATCTTTGTTTTGTTTCGACCTACTGGCAAATTAAATCAATGACTATATTTATGTTCATAAAAATATCTTAAGTTTACAATTCCATGATCCTAGTTTAATATTTCTCAACCATTTCTGTTTGCCAAATAATGTTTGTTACTATTTTTGGTAACATGGGTGCATTAGTGTAAATCTGTGGGCCAATAAAATCTCAAGTCAAATTTTTATTTACTTATGCAGAGATCCCACACAATATAAATATCGGATCAAATCCAAAAATTGGCTGCAGCTGTCTGACCTCAAATTAATAAATTAGTTTTATGATAAGATTAAATGCTCATTTCACTCACACGAGTCAAACTATGCCACCATTGTATTTATGGAACAATCTTTACTTGTGGGTAAACATTTACTCTGATAAGAATATCAAATCTGCGATGGACTGGTGACCTAGAGATAGGCACCGGCAGACCCCTGTGACCCCAAAAAGAATGAATGAATGAAAGAATATAAAGAACTGTACTTCTTATATAACTTATTTACAGATTAGGGTTCAACAAAATGCTTAAATTAAAAGTTTTATGATGGCTGGAACGGGGCTTTACTTTACGGCACAAATCCCACTCACTGATGATAAGAGATACTGGTCTAACATCGAAAAGTATCGTTTATGGACACCAGTTTTTTTGTGACCTCAAATTCCTAACTTTTTGCAAGGCTTAGATGAATATTTGAATCTCATTAGACCAGTATCGTTTCCATATTTAACTCTTTTACATTCACTTGGGTGAAATAAAACATCATTGCATTGAAACTCGTCGCAGTTTGCCCCATGTCTGCAAACTACATCTCGCAAACAGAAACTTGCGAGAAGTGACTTGAAAACAACACAAGGTCACATGTGTTAGAACTAACTTAGAATTTGAGAATGTTATCAAAAATGGGAGAATGCAAGTGTTTGTTTTATCTCTTGGATCCAAACAGACAGAGGAGAAGGCTGGATCTTTGGTAGTTGTCACTTGCATACATACACACTTATTTGCCTGTGCTATTTTTCACTATTCTCAAAAACTATTGGCGACTCAAACTGGGGTCTATGATCTGAACTCAGCATTAGTATATATTATGGCTAGGAATTGTGAACATGCGGCAGTTCGATTTGATTCTTATTTTTATGGTTTCGATTTGATTCGATATCGATTAGCTAACAATATTTCATTTAAAATGTTAGTTTTGCATGGGATCCATATTTTGATATAAATGCTGGCAATATGAAACTCTCCTACTTAAGGTTATTACTGAAATACACATCTATATTAATAATAGAGTGCACACAATCGTTTATTTTAAACAACTTTTATTTTAATGAAAGGTAAATAATTATATCCTCTTATGTGAATCACATGCTTTAAGAATTGATTCGGGTATTTCCCAAATCAATATTGTTGCGTTAAACTGGTTAAAATCGGAGAATCAATATTTTTTACACAGCCCTAGAATATATGGGATGTTGAAAATACTCCTTTCTTTCTATAACTTTTGACATAATGGCAAACCAAGCTCATAATGTCTGCTTGCTGACTGAAACTCAATGTGATTGGCTGATCTTTGGTGGCGCCTTGCTGTAAACTACTTTTTGCCACCCCTACTGTATATGTACATGTTTACCGTTTTTCATGTATATGTATTTGAGTTTGACAATTACCACAGATCTGGTTTCCACAGCAGTCAGAGCCCAGCATGGAGAAGGCACTGCAGATTGGGATGGGGGCTGGAGGTTTAGGTGAGCACTCTTCAGTCTTGGTCTGGTTATTGCAGGTACATATGTGACAGTTTGATTCCCACACCGCTCCCACCTGACAAAAGATTATGTTGATTAGTCTCAAATCTAGATTGGAAAACAATTTAAAAAATTAAAACAATTCTTACTGGCATTAGCTCACCCAATGGCCCTTTACATCCTAAATGGGGAAGAAAATGGATTTAATTGACTTTGAACGGGACAAGATTGTTGGTGAATATTTCAGAAACTGCTGATCTTCTGGGATTTTCACTCACAACCAATCAATCATTTGTTGATGTGGCTATAAATTCAGCCACAAGTTTTATGAATATGATTTCATAAGCTTGATTAAAAAAAAAAAAAATATATATATATATAAACGTTTAAATAAACAAATCACTCACTGGTGCATTCAGACACACAGATCTGCTTATGCTCTTCAGCCAGCATCTGCCCATCAGGACAAAAGCAGCCTGATCTCATACCAGTCCCAGCAGACACTGCCACCTGGGCACTGAGGGCAGAACAGAGAGAAGAAAACATATAAGATACTACTAAATTAAAAAAAAAATAATAATTCAACGTTCATTTTATCCAGATAAAAATACTTCCTGAAATGCCTTGCAAAATTCAAACTACTCTATTAGATGGGTAATGAAAATAACTTAACCCTTAGAAGTTTGTGGTCTTTTTGAGCTGTTTTACCTTTAAAACAGTTTTTTTGTGACAATGCTTGCTACAATTTTTTTGGTACAACCCCAGCTTCTTTTTCATTAGATTACATTAGATTACATTTCATTAGATTACTGTATAAACAATACAATTCAGAGTAGTACATTTTTTTACATTTAAAATATTCAGAACAGACATTTTTATGTTTTATAAAAAAAAGTGCTGAGAAAAAAAATAAAAAATTAATAAATCCCCCAAAAGCAAAGACAAGGTTAAAACAGTGTAAAAAACCGTCTCCTAAACCTTATGCACTGTTACAACTTTTGTGCCATTGTGCTTTTGTTGTACCAGAACTCAAAAAAAAAAAACACAAGCAATATAACAGGTTGTGTACTTCCAAGGGTTATCTCTTCTTTTCACTGCAAGATGACACTGACAGCACAGATCTAGGGTCTGTAAAGTGAAATTGAAAGGTGGATTTTCTAACATTTTAACTACCTTGCAAAATAATGTCTCATGACTCGTGTTGTTCATTTAAAAGCATCCAAACTAAGTCAAATACACTTGTCCAGAGTTTATTGAAACAATACCTAATGTAGTTTTGTCACCAACAGCACAAAATAAGAGTATTAAGCTCCAATATTGGTAATAAGTCTGCCTCTCACCCATTACGGAACAACAAAGCTACACATGCCTCCAGGTAAACAAGGGAATGGCAATGTACTTGAGGATTTTTCAGCCAGTTTGTTTTTTGAGTTTATGATGAGTTGATGTTTAGCTGTTTGGCAGAATTGTATGTGCCTTCATTTTGTGTTACTAATATTTGCAAACTATTTTACAGTTCTGTTAGTGTTCAACGGATCTTTGGATCACTCGTTGAGAGTAAAAAAATGAGTCTCAATGATCGGTTTGACATAGTCACTCATTCACCATGTTAATAATTAGCCTGGTGACACAAGGCATATTTGGGGAGCATGGAATGCGTACCCGGTGAGCTCTCCATGAAAGAAGCCAGGAAGCCCAGAGACCCCTGTTTTGGGAAGGGGTGGAAGTGAGGTGCTTTTTGAAATTGGCGCTTCTTGAAAACGCTTACAAACAGAAGCACACCGGAGCAATGAATAGCCAGAGGAAGCTGGTAGGCTCTCAGCAACTCCTGATTTAGTTAACAAAACCTGGTGGAGAGGACCTTTCTCTCATTTCATTGCAGATTCTTCCAACAGTTATGTCGGATTTGTGTGGATTTAGTTTACTTATGCATGTGTCTAACCTGTAACTTTGCCTTTGAAAATAATTTAAAATCTTATACAAAGTATGTGTGACAAAGTTTCTCACCCGTCTCGACAGACAGTGTTTGAAGATTCATGACACTCATCGTACACCATTCCATCTGGACAAGTTATCTCTGAAAAACAAGTTACGGTCACAACCATAAACGTTAATATGGAAAAGATATAATGCGTTTGAACATTAAATTAAACATCAATAAATGATTTTTGAGGTGGCGATTTATTTTAATAACCACACAAATATATATTTTCTGAAGTCTATTTGTCTTTTCCTCATCAAACATAATGTAAAAACCTATTGACTGCCCTCTGGTGTTTAAATGTCTTATTATAGCTTTAAATGAAAAAAGGATGAGAATCATGACTCCCTCAATTTTCAACAAAAATACTTAATAATCACAAAGTTTTTTTTTCTTTTACTTTTTTTGGAAATATTTAAAATAAAAATTATTTACAGCCACAAGCCTACTTGAAAATATTTGATTCAAACACCATATTCCAACATTGTCTCATCAGACCAGAGATTTTTAAACTGTGTTTTGGAACACCTTTACTAAGGAGGAGATTCACTCTGGCCACTCTAACATAAAGGTCTGACCGGTGTAGCACTACTGAGATGGTTTTCCTTGTTGAAGGTTCTTATCTCTGTACAGAGGAAAACCGCAGCTCTGAAAACACCTTCTCTACAGACCACACCGGCTCTAGAAAGTCTTTTAGGTGGACCTTTCTGAAAACTTTTAAAAAACACTTGATTCTATGTTGGTGTGCAGACAGCAAATCTGGAGTTAAAGACATACAGGAAACAATTTTTATTTGGCAAAAATGAATTTGGGCTTAGAATCGTTCACCCATTGGTTCGTATGTTCTTAACATGAAGCACTTCACAGGGTGTTTTGTATTTTTTTGTGGACAGAAGTTGTTTCAAAATTGTGCCTATGTGGTAGATTATTGTTCTTTGTGGACATCCTTATGCTAAACAGTGTCTAATCAACTGTATTTTTCAACAAGTGAACTCCAATAAAGATCAGCTCAATGATTATCAGTGAAAACAGGATGCTCCAGAGATGGCTGTATTTTCTTAGTTAATTTTTTTTCTTATGTTTTTATCTATTCACCCATCTCAAAACTATATTTTTCAAGAAGGTTATGGGGTATTGTGTGTATAAATCTATTTTAAATCTAAGCATGTGTACAAACTGCCTATCAAGGCTGTTGTCTTTACAGATATCGCGGTCTCTGTTTCTATTACTTTTTTAAAGCAGATTCTAGGAAAATCGTAAACAAGAAAAGGATGAGGGTGAAACCATTTTGATTCAACTTATTGAATGTATTTGTTCTTAACTTCCAATAGCAATTTGAAGTCTGTGTAAGAGTAACATGTGAATTGAAGTTAATCTCTCACCACAGTAGCCGTTGCTGAGGGATCTCCAGTCCACACAGATACCGGCCCTCCGACACAATGATGCAGCAAACTCCAGTGCGGAACAGGCGCCCACACTGCCATTGAACCAGCAGACATCCAACTCACAGTTTTTGTTCACCAACGTCAGGTCGACCCTCTCAGCACACTCTGCAAAGACCCTGTGTCAGGTTGCCATAAAATAGAGTTAGACTTCATTTTGAAGGCCATTTCACACTTTCTTATTAGTGTTAATGAAATTAGTACTAATACACTACATTTCGTTATCTCTATCTCACAAAAAAGGAATTTTTTTTTTTATATCTTTACTTACTCATGGTACAGGAGATCACATATGGTGGTATTGCAGGGAGGTCCAGGTGGAGGCTCTGTAGTTGGGGTATTAGTTGGAGGTGGTGAAACACACGGCACATTGGTGGGTGCAAACTGGCAGTAAGGTTTCAGAGAATCTTCAACAATCCAGTCATATGCAGTTTTATCGCAGCAGTATTCTTCCTCAGTGATGCCATTTCTGCGAATACATGACGGGCCTCCACACACACCTGTGGTATATATTCATATATATCCTCATTTTTTGCCTTAAGATGCATTGAAGCACAAACAGAACAAAGGTCTACGTGTACTAAATTCTGATTTGATGCCATTTGATGCTCATTCAGTTTGGTAACAATACACTTGTAATCATAGACCACATTGTTTGTGAAGTTCCTTAAAGCAGAAAAATACTTTAAAGCCTGGTACAAGCATCTTATCTTAACCATGACAACCGTGATTTTTTAAAATCTATTTAAAATCTAAGCTCTAAATTTGAACACACACTTGCAAGGATGCCAATGGAGAAGTGGAGGCTCCAAATACATCTATCTATGGAGTATAATTTTAAAGGAAATTGCTAGTACAAGTTTTTTGTAGAAGACTTTTATAGAATTTATAGAATTAGAAGTTCTGTAATAGTTGAGAATAATGTTATACAAACAAAGACGTACCGCACTGTCCTTGAGTGTTGTTCTCGAAGTGCTCTTTGCCCAGGCTGATCAACAGACTGTTGAATGGACTGAGAGATACATAGGATCGTATTGGTTTAATGAAGACTGAGACATCGTTGCTGCTGCTCTCAAACCTGAAGGTTTGATCTTCATATGGAGGCTTTATCGTCTGCCCATTCAGAGAAGCCTAAAAATGAAGATGAGATTATCGTTGAAGTTTACATGAATTACAGAGATCTACAAACTATTTAAAATGTAATATTGTGCATGTTTGAATTCCTGTTAAACTTTTGTAAATAAAGAGTGTTCAAATATTGGAATAGTTCGAATGCAAAACTCACTAAAGCCACAACTTTTTCTTTGAAAAAAAAAAAAAAAATTCAACCATTTATTTAAATAGCATGTTAATTTTAATTTTCTTTAAACAGGAAACGTTTCAAATGGAACAACACACCTTTAGACATAAACAAGACCAATAGCTAAAACATAAGCCTACAATGAATACGTTTTTTTTGTCCAATCAGATTTCACCCTCTTTGTACTGGCTGCCATGTGAACCTAATCTGCCAAGGGCTTATCAGATTTCAAATAACTGTTCTCTGATTGTTTGAAGTTTGATTGATTGCTGATTCATACGTAAATACTGAACAACAACAAAAAAATTGCCCAAAGGTACGTTTACAATGTAATCGCCAGTTTTTAGAAGGTCTAGTTGGAGTGCATCTCAGATCTAAAAGGCATTACCCTTGTACAGATTTAAAAATAAACATCAAGATATTGTATTTTCTGTAAAAATTTCCCTAGGTGCCAATGGAGCTGTGACAAAATAGGGGTGATGGGTTATTTCCCATCATGCAATCTAGTTAAAAGTGACTTTGTCATTTCAAAGTATAGCTGATTAGTTCATGGACAACACTTTTGCCAGGCTGGAATCAACTGCACCAAATTACTTGAATCCATGAATGTTTTAGTAGTTTCCCTTTTCCAGGCTCAGCAAGCAAAACTCCAATACAACACAGCATAAATTATATATTGGCAGATTTTGTTATATTCCTGGTTTTGATCATTTAGACTTTCACATATGGCCTTGACAACTTAGATTATTGTTAATTTTAGTTTTTAAAAAAAGCCAAACGTGTACCAAGACTTACCTCTACCATGTACTCCTCTGTAACCATAAGCCTAACCCTGTCGTTCCAGTAACTGAGTATAATTCCCCTGGCGCAGGAGCTGTCAATTTCAGGTATACAGTAGTAGTTATCAAGAACAATGCTGAATCTGTGCTCTGCTACTTGCTCCTCCACTAAGACGTATGTGCAGTTTTCCATGAAGTCAAAGGTAGCTCCCTGGAAAGAGATGTAGTGGGGGTCTCCGTAGACCTCACATTGGCCTGAGAGAGAAAAAATTGAGACCCTTTACTCTTTGGTTACATTGTAGCAAAGGTTTCACGTACTTCAATGTAATCTAGAATCACATCTTACGAAAACATAATCCCCCTCAACCATATCCAAACAAGAGACGATGTGCATATACACTTTACCTTTACATTTATGCATTTGGCAGATGCTTTTATTCAAAGCGACTTATATTTGAATGAACATATTTTTTCTGTCAGTTCTTGCTTTCCCCCTATAGAAAAGTTCATATCACAACAAACATCGATTTCCCTGAACACTCCTCAGGACATGCTCTGACAAGCAGCAATTCTTTTTGAGAGAAATAAACCTTGCAAACCACAAAAAAAAAAACATCGTCATCAGAAGAAAAAGATACTACAAGCTTGAGATTCCCGGCTTATGAAAAACATAAGCTAACCCTAACATTTTTAGGCATCTATTTGATATTGGTCATGGTGGAGATGTTTGAATTGATGAACAGTTCAATGGATCTCTGGATAGGTGCAATTCTTTAAGAGGCTCATTGTCTCAGCTAATTAACTTTTTTTTCTCAAATTTTCTGTATTGTTTGGCTACCGTGTCTCTCACTGTAACAAAGCGCCTTCTGGTAAATAGTTTTTAAGCAATTTGTCCAGTCAACTTTGAACCTACTTGTAAAGGGTCAAAGTATAAATAAAAATTCAGTTTACTTACAGTCACATTTCCAGGACTCACAGCACGTTTCTTCATCTCTGACCAAGGTCATCATGTTCCTGGGACAGTCGGGAGTTTGTGGTATTGGACAAGGAATTGATTTCATTTCAATCACTCCTCCAGTACAAGATTTATCAGCACAATTTTCTCTCCACGTTTCACCACACGGCCAGCTTTTATTTCGCATCACGTCTTTGCACTCACAAACTAATCATAAAAACAAGTAGAAAGAAAAAAACAAAATTTTAATTGTAAACATTTAATAAACATTTAACATAAAAAACATTATAAACATAATAAACATTTTTTAAACAGTTTTTTTTTCTTTTTGGCCCAATGCAATAACAGTTAACTTCCCTGCCATTCAGTGCTACCTTTGCACACAGATTACTTTGGTCTGAAATTAAATGAACCAAAATGGAATCTTGTGACAACATTGGTCATTGGCCAGATATATCATTGAATTTATTTACAAAAATACTTTTCAATTGGTCTTAAAAGAATAAGGGGCCTGTTAAAATGTTTGAATCTCTTCTTTGGCTGTATAGAGCCTGGCTACATAGTTTTTACCATTGGTGTTTTACCTGTAGTCGTGGGTTCAGCAGTCAGTAAAGTGGTACTGGACACAGTGGTACTCGAGGATGTTGTGTTGATCGGAGTTGGTGTAGTCGTATTCATTTCTTGAGAAATCCGAGGTGGGGTACTCTGGGTAGGACCCGTCACTATTACTAGTGGAAATAAAGGTGGTATCAAATATTTTCGATCTAGAAGACTTGTATTACAACCTTTTTGAGATTTAATTTGACCTCTAGTTAATGAAAATGTTATGAAAGCCCTTTGCATCATTTCAAGTCTGGTGTTTTTTTTTTTAATAAATAAACCACCAGTCTACATAAAGAAAAATCATGCTCGAAATCTGGAAAACATTCATAACATTCTGTCTAACAAGAAACATTTTGGCTAACCTGCTGTAGACTCTGTTGTGCTTAGAGTTGTGTGTTTCTTTGAAGTCATTGGTTGTGTTGTAGTTTCCTCAGTGGTGGTTGTGCCTTCAGTTGTAAATTTGGTTGTTGATTGATGAGTTGTGGTTGTACCCTGAGAAGTTAGTGGTGTTGAAGGTTCATCTGTTATATTTGTGTTGTCGGTTGTGCCCTCCGTTGATGTCTTTGAGGTCATTGGTTGTGTTGTAGTTTCCTCAGTGGTGGTTGTGCCTTCAGGTGTAAATTTGGTTGTTGATTGATGAGTTGTGGTTGTACCCTGAGAAGTTAGTGGTGTTGAAGGTTCATCTGTTATATATGTGTTGTCGGTTGTGCCCTCCGTTGATGTCTTTGAAGTCATTGGTTGTGTTGAAGTTTCCTCAGTGGTGGTTGTGCCTTCAGTTGTAAATTTGGTTGTTGATTGATGAGTTGTGGTTGTACCCTGAGAAGTTAGTGGTGTTGAAGGTTCATCTGTTATATATGTGTTGTCGGGTGTGCCCTCCGTTGATGTCTTTGAAGTCATTGGTTGTGTTGTAGTTTCCTCAGTGGTGGTTGTGCCTTCAGGTGTAAATTTGGTTGTTGATTGATGAGTTGTGGTTGTTTCCTGAGAAGTTAGTGGTGTTGAAGGTTCATCTGTTATATATGTGTTGTCGGGTGTGCCCTCCGTTGATGTCTTTGAAGTCATTGGTTGTGTTGTAGTTTCCTCAGTGGTGGTTGTGCCTTCAGTTGTAAATTTGGTTGTTGATTGATGAGTTGTGGTTGTTTCCTGAGAAGTTAGTGGTGTTGAAGGTTCATCTGTTATATATGTGTTGTCGGTTGTGCCCTCCGTTGATGTCTTTGAAGTCATTGGTTGTGTTGTAGTTTCCTCAGTGGTGGTTGTGCCTTCAGTTGTAAATTTGGTTGTTGATTGATGAGTTGTGGTTGTACCCTGAGAAGTTAGTGGTGTTGAAGGTTCATCTGTTATATATGTGTTGTCGGGTGTGCCCTCCGTTGATGTCTTTGAAGTCATTGGTTGTGTTGTAGTTTCCTCAGTGGTGGTTGTGCCTTCAGGTGTAAATTTGGTTGTTGATTGATGAGTTGTGGTTGTACCCTGAGAAGTTAGTGGTGTTGAAGGTTCATCTGTTATATATGTGTTGTCGGGTGTGCCCTCCGTTGATGTCTTTGAAGTCATTGGTTGTGTTGTAGTTTCCTCAGTGGTGGTTGTGCCTTCAGTTGTAAATTTGGTTGTTGATTGATGAGTTGTGGTTGTACCCTGAGAAGTTAACGGTGTTGAAGGTTCATCTGTTTTATTTGTGTAGTCTGTTGTGCCCTCTGTTGTTAGTAAAGTTATTGGTGGTGTGGTGGTAGATTTTTCTGTTTGTTTTGTAGTTGTTTCATCAACTAAAGTTGTATATGACGTTGTTGTCCTTTCATGTGTTGTGTATTCAGTTGTGAGTATAGTTGTAGGTTCTTGAGTTTTGGTTGTAAAATGAGAAGTTGGTTGTGTTTTTTCTGTTTCCAATGAAGTTGTAAACGTTTCTGTTGTGAGATGCTGTGTTGTATATTTGGCTGTAGGCTCAGTTGATCGATGTATCGTAGATGTCCACTCTGTAATAATTGGTGGTGTTGTCGAGCCTTGAGTTGTGCTGTCCGTTGACACATTTGTTGTTAGTTCCGGGGTTGTGTATTTTGTTGTAATCTCAGTTGTTGGTTGTTGTGTTGTAGTTATGTGGGTTGTAGACATATGAGTCGTGTAATAAGGAGTAGTTGTGGTTGTGGTTGTAGACATGTCACTGCAGGTTATATTTCCAGATTGGCATTTGCTAAGGAAAATTAGACAAGGAAAATTAGAAAAAAGAACAATATTTGTCTACATTTAAATTCAAGGTTAGAGGGGAATGCAACACTCAAACGGGGGTCTTTCACTGGTTTACTAAACAAAAAGTACTTTTTGTTTAATCTATAAAGTGCAATGTCAATGATTTCTTACCAGCATGTGTAAGAAGAACAAATTTCGGTAGAAGGAGTCAAAACTTTGTTGTTGAAGTTACAAGTGCAGTTGTCTAGAGTGGTGCATTTGCCCAAATTTTCGTCATAATACGGTGTCTCATCTGGACACTTTGGGTAGCAACCTTGGTGGACAAAATAAAAATAAAATCCAGAACAAGTAAGTTTACAAATCTTAAACTATTTTAACTATTATAGTAGTACACCAATATGTTAAAGAATGAGGAACGGGAAGGAAAAAAAGCACCTTCAAGTTTTCCAGTAAATCTGTGATTAGTGCCGCAGGTTTTAATCTGGCCACAGGGATTGTAATGCCAGGTGAACTCACCCTCTTCATTGAAATAGTCACAATACACCGCTGAAAAGATGAATAAACACCATCACCTGACTAGCAAAGGAATGCCATACAAAGAAAGTGCTGTAATTACACAGGAAAATAATACGTACGACACAAATCTGGTGTTCTCCAATCGACACAGACGTCATTTGCACTACATGCCTCTGCATAGGCTGCCACTGCAGTGCAGAAACCCAGGAACTTGCCTTCATACTCACAAGAACACGACTCCATTACACAGGCCTGGTAATATGGCTGTGGATCAACCTGATTAGAACATAATCACAATCAGTAAGCATTAATTTCAGTGGTCCTTTTTAGATAGTTGTATGTTAGTAATTTGTAACTCCCAATGGAGTCAACAATTAAAAGCAGATCCTCCCAACATTAATGCAATTTAAGCACTGAACACCACAAAATGCTTTATAATGTGCATTTTAGAGTAAAACATTTGAAAATGTATAAGCTTTATAAAAAAAAAATAAAAATTAAAACTTAATTAAACTGAAAACAAAACAATCGACGATTGAATAGAAACATACCTTCAAATGACAATCTTCAAAGGTGTCTGAAGTCAGTATTTTACACCGCCGCTGTGCCCAGGTGGCACAGTATGAGTGACGTTCACAGGGATAGATTTCGGTAATCACATCAGAACATGGTGGAGTTGCAGTTTTCCAACTATTCCCAAAGTCTAGGACGCTGTAAACCTCTGAGGAACTGCTGGTCAGAAGATCATTCATCACCTTTCCATCAAAGTTTCCACAAAGCCCCAAAGTGTTCCCCTGAAAGTTCACACAATGTGGGAGAATGTTGTATTTTATGTATTATTTTGTGCATGATTTAGAAGAGAATACAAAATACTATTTATGAACTTTTAACTTAACCAAATTTATTTTTTCTCCTTAGGCATTTTCTTCATAAAATTAAGCTTAAAGCCTATCTACCATGAAATTATTGCAAATCTTTACCCTCCACCGATGATCCAGTTGAATGGAGACCCTGGTGTGTTTGTCCCAGATTATTGTGATGCCTAGTCTGGGAATTGAAATGATGAAGTAAAGCCCCACAGTATGGATGGAATACAGCGGCTCTGTCAAAGATGCATTTCCAGCCGGAACTTTCTCGATCACCCTCATGTCAGTCAAAGTGAGAGCAACTCCACCCTGTTAAAATATGAAGTTGGTGTGTGTAATCTTATATCAGTGCATTTCAGGTTTCTACGGGTTTCACCAAGACCAACAAAATCCCACTATAAATGAAATTGATTAATTTCCAATTAAATGTACGTTTATTTAAATTTAACTCCACCATGTGCTCACAATAAGGAGAATAAAACATTGTTAGACTCATTTATTGGTTGAGACTGACACATGAAAAATGACACCAAATCTGGACATGTTTGTTTTACAAAGTCAAAGAGAGTAGAGACCTTTTCGAAATTCATTACAACATTCATAACAAAAAAACAAAAATAAAGTAATCAACGGAATATTTACCAAGAGTTCCACTAGGATTTTCCGGGAACAGGTCAAAGACTCATCACAGCAAGGAACACTTTCAGTTTTGACCGAAAATTGTGCATTCCAACTGGAATCCTTAAAAAAAGAAGATTAATTTGTTAAGTGAAATATTTGACAAATAGTGCAAAAAAAATATCAAGTTGATATTAAGCGTTGCATCTTGCCAACTGACCAAACAACTCCACAAATATGGTTACCATTTATTTGACCGCTTTCTTGTTGAAGTACAAAATTCTTGGTGAATTTGTATCTACTCGTACTGTAATTTTAAGGTTAAGACTAGGAGTATGTTTATAATGCCCCATGTGACTTAACTACTCACCTTTACCAGGGTGTACTGACAGTTCCCATTGAATCTATACCATTTGGAGTCAAATGTTCGGTATTGTCCATTTCCATACACCTCACACACTCCTGAACATGCTTCATCAACGCAAGACCATTCACCACCTCTGCATGTGCTGTAAAACACAGCATAACAAGCTATTCAAGCCTATTTTTAAATAATGTCATTGTCATAATCCAGGGAAAAATATCCCTGTTCCTTACCATGTTTTACAATTAGAAACCACACTCTGCCCAGTTCCATACACTCTCCCACTATATTCACAGGTACAGTGTTCACGTGTCACACATGCGCCATTGTGATCTTCAAATAGACCATCAGGACAGTAACAACCACTTGTACAGCTGACTTGATCACTCTGTCAAAATAAATCAACAGGTTAGGTGAGAACAAACACTGTAACATATAGAGTAGATAAACAAAAGAATGCATACAGCAGGTTTGGTCAGGCCTTCACATGTCCTGTGGGCTGTGTTCATGGGTATTTGTGAGCAATCTACACAAATTTTTCCTGTTGCACAGTCTAAGAAAGAAGCATATAAAACGTACTTGATGTTTCATTGTTTAGTCACAACACTTTTATAGTATGTGTCAATAGTTCTTTCGCAAATGTTTCCATAATTTTGTATTATTTGGGCCTATGATATCTTTATATTTGCTTCATGATAAGATATTCTTGTTATTTGGTAAAATCATGCAGCAGCTTTGATATATTGCTGTATTGTTAACTTTTAGATTTGCTGGATGGTACAAAAAAAAAAAACTTACTGCAAACTTCTGGACAGTGGAGAATTGCATTTTCACACAAGCTGAAGAAGACAAACATGAACATATCAATCAATGTCTTCATGAAGAGAACACAAATTAGAAAATCCCTATCGAACTTCTAAGGCACATACTCTTCCGCATTCAAAGTTAGCCAGCTCAGTCTCTTCCAGCATCTGCACTGTCTACTGCAGTTTATAAGCTGTCAATAATAGGTCTTAATTATATGGTCATGTCTATTTTGGGGATAAATAAGCCATTCAAGGATAAACCTAAAACTAAGAAACAAAAATGATACATTCATTTTTATGAAGAAGTGTTTCTGTTTCTTTTGTGAAAACGTAGCTGTGCACGAGTTTTCTCCGTGGTTACACAACTCAATAGTGTTGATTGGTATAGACACAACACCAGTCAAGGCTGATGCAATTTACAAATGAAAAGTCTTACCACATGCGTCCACCAATGAGAACTTGGCCTGGTGGCGTAATGCCCGCTGGATGATAACAGCTGCACAAAGTGCGGGGGATGCAGGTCCCCTGGAAACTCAAGTGAGTGCCTGAAGGACATCCACACCCTTCCACAGGCTCATCTTGCACTTCACAGAATGGGCCAGGGCCCGAGAGAGAGCGGCAGGTGTGGTTACAGGCCAGGGCTGAGTAAGAAAACTTCAGGTTGCCCATGCAGGAAGGAACTGAAAGGTTAAAAGATTAATGGTTGGTTTTGGTGGTTAAAAAAATCCACAGTGCAAAAAGTTAGACAGAAAGAGTAATTTTTAAAGATGAACGTTCAGAGCAATACAAAGTTTTCACTGACTGCAGTTTGTCTCAGTCCTCCAGTCTGCAATGGTGATTCCTTGAGCAGCGCAAGCTTTGGCATAGTTTCCAAACGACACACACAAACAATCCTGTAATGTACCCGCACATTGACAAGTCCTCTTTACACAGGCCTGAAAAGATGTAAACACATAGTTATCACTCGACCAACAACAAATGAAAAACAATATTTGGCAATTTATGCAGTAATTCCTTACCTCTACATAAGACAATACAGGAACATAATCATGGCACGCTGCAAAAAGTCCTTCAGGATCCATTAGCTGGTCACATTTCTGTTCTGCAAACATCTCTGCAAAATAAATGCGGTTAAAAAATTATTGTAAGAGGTTATCAGAGTATATCCTATAAGATTTTGAATCTGTACCCCTGCTTGCACATATTATACTATACCCCCGCCACATCTCTCACAGCTGATGACTATGAAGATCACTTCACCCAAAAGACCCTCACAATTCATACTCAGCTGCGGTCACTCTAGAACACTAAGAACCAACCGCACCTCTCCTTTCCTCATTTTCTCTAAACTTCTCCATTCAGCCCCTCCAACTATTTATCCTCTTGATCGTATACCTTTGCACCAACTACAAGCTATTTTACCTACTGTTTCACAGAGAATGGAAACTGGTTAAGTATCAATCTGGATTTTACGAGTTCACCACCAGGGCCTGTCTTCCAGTCTGAGTAGTTTTGGGGAGGAAGGTAGGGTGAAGCTCAGACAAAGTCAGATGTGACAAGGTCTGCCTGCGTAAAATGATGGTTTGATTGGGAACACTGTTGCAATGCTCTGATTGCTCCTCCCAAAACATATTGTACAAAAAACCCAAAGAGCAGATGTTCAACTGAGGCTGCTATGTTCTAGGCAAGAAATAATATTGTGAATACAAATTTTATTAATATTGTTAAGAAATAAATAAATAATAAATTAATTAAATATAGTAAATTAATATTGTAATAATAATTTTATTTGCACAAAGCGCTGCTTTACGTGGTCTGAAGACAAGAAGACAATGCAGTTTGTTGCGGTATTTATGACTTGTCAACAAATGCTCTACTTATAGCAACAGTTGATGCAAACAATACGATTTCTTGACTTTAGGGTGACACCATGAGCAAAATTACACAATTTAGTTTTAATGCTCAAAGATTTGCTAGCAATGATAGCTCCAGATCAGAGTAAATGGTTGTGAAAAAAGTTGGAGTTGTTTGGGGGTTGGCAAGAAGATGTTAAGAGGCTGGGGCAATGGTTAAGCCTTGTCTAAACAACACATTCAAAATTCTAATTAAATCTGACTCTTAGTTAATAAATTGTCACTTACCATTATCAGTGCTTATGCATCCAGTAATTGTTGAACATGTGCCCATTGACCAGGACAGTGCAAAAAGCTGGACAGAACTTTCGATGATGCCACTAAAAGTTGTGAAGTCATCATTTGTGTCATTGTTAAAAACTCCACAAAGACCTAGATGGATAACAGGAGATGTTTGAGGAGATGGTACTGGCTGCATACCCCTTTAAATTAACATTTAAATGTTTTCCTGAACAGGATGAAGTTTTTTTGGAAACCGTTGATTCAAGTGAAAAAAGCCTACTGGTTGGTTAATTAATATTTATTTTTCGTCTTGATGAAAGCAAAGTTGGGTTTTTAAATGTGTAATGCATGAATACATTAATTTCAAACCTTTGGTTTCCTCAGATGGTGGCAAATTTAAATATATCTGAACTTCTGGAGAAACTTGAACTTGCATTTTCAGACCAAATGAGGTCTGAACTTGGACAAACATTGAAGACTGCCAAATGATTGTGGTGGACTCTGAAACATATAATAAATAATAGGTGAAAAACTCCTGAAAGCATTCAGCTTTTTACAGTCGTAAGAATATATTGTTTTTAAATGAACGAAAAGCTTACCAGTGTGAGATAAGTCACCGATTTCTATATTGTTCAGTTGAGCACTGTTTGCAGAAAATGTATATTTTTCCTGTAAATTCAAGACCAGAATCAACAAAACAATCAGCAATTTTGTTTCATACTGGCTCTACCATACCTTTAATCTAATGTCAGCTGGAAATAAGCCATAGAGCGGAATATGGAGGACGTAAACTTAAGCGTATAAGTAAATCTAAAGAAAAATGCACATATAAAATAAATAAATAAATAAAAGAATCCTTAAATAAATATATGGTATAATAAGCAAATATGTAAATGTATTTCCAATATATACATGATTGAAATCTTGACTATATAAATGCATAATTTAGAAAAAAAAAAAAAAAGAATTACATTTTGGTTGTTGTTTGTGGTTGTAGAATGCAGCTAGGACCACTCACATAATTAGCACATGGATATGGAAATACACAAATAAATAAATGTGCAGATAAACAGAATTTAATAAACAGAAAAGAAAATGTGACCCTTGACCCTGAATCAGGTGAATGGATGGATTAATAACGAAATGCTGATAAATACATGTTGGTAATCAGTTGCGCATTTTTGAAGGATACTGGTAAAAATAAAAACTAAATCTTTAATGTACAAACCTGGTCAATATTAAGATACACCTTTTCAATGGAGACTGAATGTGTTGAATACTGAATGTTCAATGTCCAGTTCTGGCCCTGCATAACAAAAAGTTGAAGATTTCAACAACAGGGTATTCTGAAGGGTCAGTATTATCTGTTAAATTCAACATTGTCTGATATTTACCCTTGCAGCCACATATGTGCATCGGTCCATGAGTGAAAAGTGTTTCCCGTCAAAAGTGGTGATGAACTGGCCTTCAATGATACACTGAGCAGGGCATGTGTTTGCAGAACAGATCCATTTTGTTTTTACGCAGGTGCTGTGACAATAGAAATGTTATATGAATCACACTATTTAACAATTACGATTTTTTATTTAGGAAACACTAAAAATGATTTTGTGTGTTTGAAAGACAATGAACTGCGATTTCTCATAGCCCTCTTTGTGCGAGGGCTCCCTCCATAGAGCGGTAAATAGGGATGTGTTTTGTAAATAGTGTCATGTATTTTTGTAAATAGTGATGTTGCCTCTGTTTTTTGTATTTAAAGGACACAAAGAAGGCTGCATCTTACCAGCTCTGGCACTTTGTTTTTCTTTGCTGCCCTGGGGCATAAGTCATCTTAGCATGAACACATGGGCATTTATCAACAGTTATGGACTTGTAACCTCCATCTCGATCGTTTAGGACCATCCCTGTGTTGTGGATTGAGGGAAAAATGATCAGGATATTACAAAGGACATGATCGTCATTTAAAGATACAGTCTCAGTCTAATTCACTTTAAGAAAACTATGTATCTATTATGGTATCAGTGTGGTAAATGTTATCCTGGACTGTGTTTTAATCAATTCAGACCCTGCATCTATTTAAATGGACATCACATGTGAGGGCATGATTTTTCTCACCAATTAACGACTTTTTTTAATGTAATGTACGGTAATTTTTTTCACTACTCTCAAGACAAGCATGTTAGCACACCAAGTGGAGAAGATTTCCAGTAGTTTTAATTTTAATTGAAGCGGCAAGCAGCGATGGGCAGGTCCTCACACAACAGTATCAGATTACCATATTTATTGAGCATGACCTTTGGGCAAAATTTGGTGAGTTTCCTAACATGTTCAGGGGTCAGAACAGTTAAAATAATGATTTTGGTTCCATTCAAGGAGGCGTTGTAGAGCCCATTCTAAGAACGCTGTCATAGTGACGCCTATCAATCTGTTTAGTCTGACGGGCACATCATGCCTGAATGTTTTCATGAACATTAGATCCATTTTCGTTTTCGAAGGGTGAAACTCGTTGGGGTCCCACCCCAAAACCATGTGAGTTACATCTGTGCTTTGATACGTTTTTGTTCGTAGAGCCTTACGAGTAAAAACACCAACATTCAGGTGATTCATATAATTTACCAAGAAGGAGTTTGTTAAAATACATGTTGGTGTTTTTTCTTCAAAAGGTTAGTTTTTCAGACAGTTGTTCGCTATTTTCAGAGAAACGGCCAAATAATCAAACATTTTGACTGAAACATAACTTATGAGAACAACTGATTGCAAAGTTCAATGAAACTTCTACCAAATTGAAGATGTACCAGTTAAAAGTTCTTGAGAAAAAAACAGGTACTGTAATTATTAAAACTACTGTATAAATTTGAAAATTTGCACAAAATATTATTATTTTGTATTCTTTTTGGAATCCTCAAGAATGTATGTTTGCATTTTTCTGAAAACTGTAACATAATGAATTTGTTTATAGTAATTAATTACCTTTTTTTATTTAATACACTTATTATTTGTATACATTATGAACTGTTTTCAAAAGTCTTCAAATATGTTAGGAATAAAAAATGTGCATGCACCACACGGAACAATGTAAAATTATGATTGGAAAAAAAAAAAGCGTGATTTTTATATGTATGAACCAACCTCCAGGGGGCAAGCATGTGCTGGTGAGCTCAGTGCTGGAGTTCTTTGGGTTGCTACAGGTTGGTGGAAAAGCTGAACCCATTTCTACAAAATGTAGATCTCCAGGACAAACAGGAGGAGCTGAAAACAAGAGGACACAGCTTTATAAACATTTTAATTTTCATGTATGTTTTATTATATTCTATATATATTCAAGGTAGCAGTAAAATAAATTTTTTTTTTTAAATACATTTTGGGATCATCCATTTTTATCTTAGTTGAAACTTCTAAATGTTCCATTGTATTTTGCTCAGTCAGTTATTGTATGATTTACTGATTTACGTTCCTGTATGATCTCTTGTTTACTTGCCGACCGCATTTTGACCATTTCCTGTTCTTGGAATATTACCTTGGGCTACTTTTATGTTAGCAAACCAAACCTGTGTTTTGATATGGTTTACTAAAGCTTCATTTGGATCTCCATGTTAGTAATCTCTAATTTGTAATGAACAATAAAAACACTTTTGCAAACAATCTGAAAAGAAATTGATGTTACATTTAGTTTGGAAGTCTGGAACTCACCACATTTGCTCTTTGATCTCCACAGTGTCCTAAATGTGCTGCTGCTGGCACATAAATTTGATACCTCCCTGAAAAATGAGCAGTTTGCCTCTTGATGCCATGGACCATTAAAGTTCTTAGAACATAGATCCAGGAATGTTTTATATTTAGTGCCGAGGCACTCATAAGCATGGGATAAAACATCTCTGCAAACCTATAGAAGAACGCAGATGAAAGTCAGTTAGCAAACATAAATGGAAATGAGCAAAATTGCTACAATTCAAATATTTTACAAAGTTGTAAATACAAAGTTGCCTTAAAAGTATTCCACTTGATGACTAATTTAGATAAGAAGCTTGATGTTTTTTTTAAAATCTGATTACAAGATACTTTACATTTGATATTGATTGTGGAGTGGTGGTGTCTTGTGTCAAGCATTGTCCGTCAGAGAATACACTGCTGGAGATCAGCTGCTGCATTGTTTCTATACGATCAATAAAACACAATGAAAATATATTTTCATATTTACAATTAACAAGCACAAAGCTATTTAATGCACTAACCCGAGCTGTTCTGATGCCCACAAAGTCCAGTCATGCCTTCAAATAAACCCTGGTCCATTTGCACCTAATAATAAAAGATTTGGTCAAAAGTGACAATAACAAATGAAACGTATGAAATTTATGAAGTTTAGTCCTTGATAACTCACCCAAACAGAACTGACACCACTGGGTACACTGTACCAGGTGACAGAAAGTGGCAGAACTTTACTTTGGAGCCTGGTATAGATGCCGTAGTTAAAAACATGCTGGTAAGTGTGGTCATATGGAAGGGAAACGCTGTGGAATATTTCAAATGAAAATAATTTTGTAAATACATTGACTGAATTCACATTTTACAATATTCATTGTTTGTCCATCACAGTAAAAAAAAAACAAGTGAAAGAGATAAAGTTGTTACCAATGGAATAAAAGAGCACTTTTGAGTAAAAGAGCAAAGATCTTTTTGGATATACGTAAAGTGCGGAACAGGATGTCAAAAAACCACAAACAGGATGTCACATCACAAGGTGTGATCCCTCACAGATTGTGGAAAGAAAAAAACACTGGAAGATCTATTTACTGCAGCTGTTAACCTTTAGAAGTCTCTGCACGCACCAGTGCATGCGACAATCACAGCCGCTCTTTTGACTAAAGTTGGAAGGATGTGACCCACCTATTGTTTAATTTTTATTCCAAATATAATGTGTAGGTTTCTAAACGTTATTAGTTTTTATATTTTTGGTTTTAAACAAATATTACAAAAGTAACGACACAACTTGGCAGGGTATTTAAAATTAAAATATGAGAAAATGTGCAATGGGCTTTCAGTTTCGTTTTACAGACCCCAAATCAGTGTCATCTAGACCTGTGATATTATTTGTGTTTTTCAAGGTTCTGGCATAAAACAACCTTGAATGGATCAAAAGAAAACATTTTTTGAGATTCTTGCAGTAAAAAAAGGAATACTCGCAAATGTGTTTTTTGTACTATACGTATACCGTCAATTTCAAAGATTGAACGTTTTTTAAATGTCTAATCTCTGACCTGATTCCATCGACCGTCAGCGTGCTGTTATGGACAAGGGTAGTAATTTTGTTGACGATGATCTCAACTCGCTCCATCAGCCCTCTAGCGCCTCGCTGGATGACGATGTGTGCCTCTGCACCAGCATGAGAGAAGTGGGTGAGCGTGACCGGGCATGAGGATCTGAGGTGGAACAAACTCTGATTGAAGGAGGAGAAGACGCCACTCCCATAAGTTCGGCAGACATCTAAAATATAAAAAAGGTTAATGCTCGATTGATTCACTGTTTTGTGGGTTGATTAAATAATTGGAATATTTTGTCACATTATCTTTTGTGATTGCAAAGCTTTCTCGATGCAGATGCATAATAATTATTAAGCTTGATCAATGGAGTATTTGAACTTGGACTCTCTTTTAATCTATTCTTAAGCCTAGTTTTGACTGAACACACACTCATGTAAAATAGATGAAAGTTGATGTCAGGTCAACTTTTTCTTGGAGCCAAAGTTTTCATTTGAGTTTGGCAGAACAGCTCTGCAATGCATGTACAAATGTGACTCAAAAGCCACATGCCTCTTACTGCTGATTTACTACAGATTTTGTATTAGAAAAGCCCCTAAATTGTATAAATATTTTGCATTGCATCTTCTATATTAATATTCGTTGGGTTCACTGACCTTGATCTGATTTTATGTGGTTTATGGTACTGAGGAATATGTAGAAATGTTTTATTACTTTGTTTGCGGCTACTGTAGTCTGTAGTGGCCTCGTTGTAATATATACTATACTGTATATGTGTGTAAAATTCAACACATTCAATAAATCCAACAAATACTGAGGGAGTTTTATACAAGGAACCCAAAATGACTCTTGTTAAGAGACATGGTTACAAAGCAGATTTCAAGATCCGTCGCATCAGAGCTTTCACAAAGGCTAGAATCATCCCTGAACAGCTAAGTAACAGCAAAGAGATAAACTCTGAGAAAAACGAGAGGGACCCGACTGTCAAACTCAGATACTGAAGACGGAGATGAATTTGTGAAAGAGGACAAATTATGACATCTGCTGATGTACTCCCCTCTCTCGTGTGCTGACTGTAATACACTCCTCACATTACCCAAATTGGGAGGAACCCGTCGCTGGGGGAACTGTTACCCAGGTAAGTACATTTCCTTCCAACTATTTCACAGAACTACTCAAAAATCAAGGCTCATTACATTTATATAAATATCTTTTAACAGTCATATTCATTGTCCTTTCTAATAAATATATAAAAATCTCTCTGCGTGGGCGGAGTAAATTAAACATCATCACATTGTCCTTTTCGGATGTGTCCGCGTAGCCTTCCATGAATGTCTGGTATAGGAGGATAGTGGGAGATCGAGAGCTGATCGGATTCAGTCAATGTGAGATGGGATGGATCAGCTGGCAAGGACATGTAGGGGTACTGGAATAAGTGATGGGCAGCATGTCTCAATTACTGCCCCGAAACATGTTAATTAAACTAATAGTTAAATAGTCAATGGTTATTCTCTACACATAGTCAAAACTCTGCATTCTTAAATTGACAAAGGGTTTTTTTAAAAACACATCCAGAAAAGTAATGCAGTGAGCTAAGGTTTGTCAAGCTTTCATGTAAATTAACTGATGCACAATCTCTCACTCAATACAAAAACATAAAAATGCACTGGATTATAGAACCAAGTACACAGATATGGATAAAATATATACGGCTTACTTTGAGCTGAAAACAGAGCGGTGGTGTGACCTGCAAAAAAGAGTTACATATCATTTAAATAATAAGAAAATCAAATATTCTCAATAAATAATAATAATAAAAAACAATAACGAGTGCATATTGCTGCTGCAGTGCTTCTGTCTTTCTGTTACATGTTCTCCAAGGTTTTGCATAAGTTTCCCCTTTAGTTTTCTCCCACAGTCCAAAAACAAAAATGTGAAAAGTGATTGACAGATCAAGTGGGTAAAGAAAACGACATAAGGGGAGGATCGAGTTGCAAAATATTATAAATTAGAATATTATAATTTATATTATATAGAAAATATAAAAAGAATTTTATACAAATCTTATATTATAATCACTTGTAGTGTCTTTTTTTTTTACCACAAAGAGCTCTAGTATACATGAATTTGTTAGTGCAGCTAAAAAAAATCATTATTACTATACTGTAAAACTTCTCAATGACTCATTGCCATCTATTTAAAGTATTTCCTAAATAAAGTAATTAAAATATACTCACCAGAGAGGATCAGAATTAGTCCTAACAGCGTTACCCCTTGTAGAGTCATGATGTTCCAATCATCAGCTTCAGGGAGAACAGTGAAATAGAGAAAATCTCCAGGAGCTCTTATAAAAGGAGATCTCCGTGCTCATTTGAATATTTCAAGGAAACAGTGCCTGGATTAAACATTGACTGGCTTCTCATGGGTACTAAATTCCCACAAAAAGCGGTTTAGAAGCTATAATTATACTTATGGTGGAAATTCCTGCTCTTTTGTCTCGATTTTTAGTTTCTGACATTGTTCTTGGTTCAGCTTTATGAAGAGGGGGATCTGATTTCAGGAAATTAACTGCTCCTTAAATCAGCTGAGAATTTGAGCTGAAAGTCCATTGATGACCATGCTTCCTTGTTTTTTTAAGGTTTTATACCAAATTGTAAGAATATTAAGGAGAGGTAAAATAAAAACTGGCCCCAAATTTATTGAGGTCTGTTCCTCTTAAAAAATGAGTTAAAAAGAACAATTCAGTGCACATCAGCAGCATATTTCATTTTTTTTTAAGGTTGTAAACCCTTAAGTCTGTGGCCTTTTTGAGCGTCATATATATATAATTTTTTAGCACAGCCCCAGCTTCCTTTTTTTTAACAAATATTGTTTATTACCTTACACAATAATTCCACAACAATTCTGAAATCGTACAAAAGGAACAATCCTGAGTAGTAATTTTTGTAATTAGAAATTTTGTCTTTTTTACTGCAAATATCTTAAAAATACCAAACAAACAGTTTTATGTTTTATAACATGAATAAAGAGACTAAATAAAAATTCATAAATCCCACCAAAAAGCAAAGTAAAAACAATATGAAAAGTATATAAACCTTTTACACTGTACCAAGCACTGTGATTGTGTAATTGTGCCAGAACTTTGAAAAGCACTAGTCATATCACAGATATTGTACTTCCAATGGTTATCCCTTCTTTTCACCACTAGATGGCACCGATTTGGGGTCTGTAAAATAAAACTGAGAGATGACCACAAATTTTCTCGTATTTTAATTTGAATTATCTACAAATTAAGTGTTATAACTCTTGTAATGGGCGGCACGGTGGTGCAGTGGGTAGCACTGTGGTCTTCCAGTTAGAAGGTTGTCAGTTCCTGGAAGGAGTTTGCATGTTCTCCGTGTGCTTGCATGGGTTTCCTCCGGGTACTCCGGTTTACCTTACAATCCAAAACACATGCGGTTAGGTTAATTGAATAATCTAAATTCCCCTTAGGTGTGAATGTGTGAGGGAATGTTGCCCTGCGATGGACTGGCAACCTCTCCAGGGTGTGCTCCCGCCTCTTGCCCAATATGAGTTGGAGATAGGCACAGACAGACCCCAGTGATCCCAAAAAGGGAATAAACGGGTTGGAATGAATGAATGAACTCTTGTAAAGTTCTTAAAATCTTGCAGTGATTTAAAAAATGCTTAATACATTTGCTTGACGTATAACAAGTAATAGTTTAATAAACAGATTGTGTGAGCTGACTGTATTGCCTGTTTATCTTTAAAATGCTGTTCAATCATCTTTCATCAATGTTCCGCTGATTAAGCCCCCTGTTGCCATTATTGGTTCTGTGTGACATGCAAAACTATAATCTTACCCAATGTGCCAATTATAGCTGATCTAAAACCTTGAAAAACTAGAAGAACCCGATTTTTCCGTTCCTTTGGTCAGAAGCTTTAAAAACTGATCCATTTTACTGTTTGGAAAATATTTTGAAACTGTTTGTGGTAAATGAATGACAAAGAACAAATGTCTATTTCCATTGTAAACACACTTAAAATGGAAATTGCAGAAAAGTAATCGTTAAAGGCAATTAACTGTCAATCAACTGATATTTGCAGCAAATAACTTCTCTATAAATATACAATGCATCACTTAGAAGCCGTACCACACCTGCTACTTAAACGTCATTTGCTGTTAAAAACAGACACATATAAGGTCTGTGTATGCAAGGCAATTTAAAAGATAAAATCATCTTTAAACCAATACAGTTTGGTTCCATATACACAGTGTCAGGCCTGTAATTGTGCATGTTATGGTTCCTCTCATTCCTCCGCTGCACCTTTCATTAGTTAACCATCCACTACACCTCAGTCTAATTGCATTGCTTTCTCATGCAGGGTCCTGTTCAGGTTCCTGTTGCGTTACAATAAAGTGTATATAGTTGATAATCATGAGCTCTCTTTTCCTTCCTCCAGTGCCTGACGTGACATACAGGTCTGTAAATGTCCAAACTGTGATTATGACATAATAAATTACATATATTCCAACACATGTAATTCAAGGAATTGATTCATATAAATAATGTTAGCATGAGTCTTAGAGTCACTGTAAATAACTGTTATATTCCGTACTTTGTCTCCTGAGATTTCTTTTTTTGATGTTTCCTCATGTTCTCTTTTGCTTGTAATTCTCCATACCTGGTTCTTTGTTGTCTTCGATTAGTTTCTCCCAGGTATTTCCCATCCTGCCCTTATGGGAGCTACTATTTAAGTTCCCTCTTACTCTCTCTGGGTTACGGGATTATTTTGTAGCTGACCCTTTGTGTGGCTGGTTCTTGTAAATCCTTATTGGAGAGAGACTACAGATATTGCTGGTTAACCTTTTTAACCTTTTACAACTCTGGTTATTCTCTCTTCATGTTTGCTTTACTTAGTTTATGCTATGCCGTCCTCTCCTGTGTTTAGTTATCCAAGGTTTTCTCCCCTCATGGAAATTGTATCTTGTACTTTGTCATTTTTAATAAATAAATAAATCTGTTAACCCTTGAGCTCCCGCACATGGGCACTATCAGTCACTGTTACTAACAATAACCCAAAAGTTAGGGTTAGTCTATGGGATTAAAAGATGAATTTAACACTAATATTTGAAAAGCATGGTTAAGATTAAATGTAGATAAAATCATAAAGCATCTGAAATCTCAGTCACTTTCACATCTCTTCCTGTTGAATCAGTAAACGATTAGATCCTTCTACTCCAGGAAGAGGGAAATTCCTATGACAACAAAGGCATTAGAATGAAACAATAGATTAATATTAGAATAACATTAGCTCAAACCGATGGTTAAGCTGCTCACGGAAGTAACCACTGTTCATTGTTTTCATGCATGAAGTCATACAAGTGATTTGACTTGTTATTTCAAACTGAATTTCTTGTTATCTAATATGCTTTTTATTTGTGCAATGCTTATTTACTACTTAACTATTTTTCTTTGTTGTTTTAAAACTTTCATCTCCCGTTTTGGAAAGTTTAATTGGGAATCTTTTGTTACTGACATATTTGTTATATTTTAGGCCAAGCAAAGTAAAAAAAAACAGCCCTACCCACTGCACCATGTACTAGCTTATTTGATTTCATTTTTTGTGATTTGATATTTCTATTGTATTACTATATATTTATTTACATTTTTGTCTTTCTACCCACTACCCAGTTCTGGAGCAACAACTGTGTCCAGCAGCAGATGTCACTGTGTAACTGTGTATGAATTACCTCAGTAACAAACCCACCAATTATCCAATAAAAAGGTTTTGGGGCACTGAACAAAGAAATAGGCTCAGAATAATCCCAATAATCCTCGATAAATAATCCCACATAGAAAATTGTGTCATTTTATAACGTTCTCTAGACAAATTCAAATGTCTCATAATGTTAGCTTAACAAACAAATATGCATGAAGCTGAAGATATTTAGGTTGCTAAGCAGCTAAGTGTGGGTAAAAACTTATAAAAGTCATGTATTTAATACCAGTTACATCAGCATTTTCCAAAAGCCAGCAGAAAGTATTGTTTACATTCACAGTCTCTTCTGCCAAGTGTATGCCTTTGCACGTGCCGTGTGTATTGTGTATTCCTGACGTCATCCTTACGTCGGGATGACGCTGTGCTCTACCTTTTGGCTTCAATCTCATCACGGTCTGATCCTTCAGACTCCCAGCGCACGACAGTGAGTGGCACAACGCGGTTCACCATTCATAAACAAAACATTGCCAAGTTTGCCTCTCTGTGCGCTTTTATACATTCTCCTCGCGCGCCTTTCACTTATGTCCCGCAAACCCAGCCATGACTATAACCTGCGCAGTATGAGCAACCTGATGGGCGAGCGGAGGAAGCGCTCGGCGGATGATGGAGAGCGGAGTCTCATCAAGGCTCCGTCCAACGCGAGCATCACAAGCGCAGGTGCCTTGGGCGCGTCCGCAACCTCTCCCGCACCAGTGGAACTGGAGCGCGCCGCACGAAAGCAGCTCCAGCAGGACGTCACGCCCGTGTTCGTATACATCCTGGCTGCGTTCTCAGCCCTGGGTGGTTTCCTCTTTGGGTATGACACCGGGGTGGTGTCCGGGGCCATGCTGCTGCTCAAGCGCGAGCTGCTGGTGAGCGCGCTTTGGCAGGAGCTGCTAGTGTCCGGCACGGTGGCGGCGGCGGCGGGCTCCGCGCTGCTCGGTGGACCACTTAACGGGCTTCTCGGGCGCAGGGTGTGCATCCTCACCGCCAGCTTCACCTTTGCCGTTGGGGGGATTGTGTTAGGGGCTGCCCCCAACAAGGAGACGCTGCTGGTCGGACGGCTCGTCGTAGGCTTGGGACTGGGTGAGTGAGAGACACCTGTGGAGATGTTTGTGCCCCGGAGAGCAGGAACTGTCAGGAAACTTTCCTTTTTTTTGATCCACTTTAATCACCAATGTTTAAAATAGATTGTTCATTAAAGTAGGCTATAGGTTACATACATCCATGATTTCCCGGTTTGTGCTGTGCAGAGTTAGACTATATGTAATATTCCGATTTGGGGTAAAATACGTGACCCCTCTATTGGGCTATATCTTTAAAAAGAGTTAGTAAATAGATTTGGGTGAACCAAATATTTCATGGACAGTTATTTTGTGTTTATTACTTTCTTGGATTTTTTGTGTCTCTCCCTGTTGAAATACACCTAACAGTACATTTGGAACAGAGTATTACTCTGTGAAATATGTTCAAAATAAGCAGAGGATAAAATATATATATTTTTTATTTTATAACAATTAGCCTTACTGTCTAATTAATCTAATATTTTTCAGATTTAGGTCTGGTTTTGATCAGAAAACCCATTGAGGTCATGTAAAGTCCTGAAATACTGACTAAAATGAGTCATGTGTGTGATATAGATATAATAACGTTCAACAGAAACTGCTAAATACATTTAAATATAGTGTGGCTTTCAAGAATTCGTTCATTCATTCATTTTCCAACACACATTGGGCGAGAGGCGGGGGTACACACCTCAGGGGAATTCACATCTAAGGGGAATTTCGATTATTCAATTAACCTAACTGCATCTTTTTAACCTAAACACAATCGCGGGGAGAACATGCAGACTCGTTCCAGGAAGGTCACCAGAGAGCCTCAAACTGACAACCTTCTAACTGGAGTGCCACAGTGCTACCCACTGCGCCAACATGCCGCCTCATGAATGATAATCAATCCTTTTTTTTTAACCAAATGAATAGTTATGTACTTATCTCAGTAAGTGCTAAGATCACAAGCTCTGATACAATTTCATGCCATTCTTCACTGAAGATTCAGAAATAAATTTACAATTATTACAGTCACTGGGGCTCACATGATTGCATCGTGATTGTATGGAGGGAATGACAAAGCTGTTTCTCAATAATGTGTGCGAGCCATTAGAAGCTTTGAAGAATAAGCTGAATTTTCCCATGAGCTTTTGAAAAGAGCAAATTTGTCTCATGATTATTGTCTAGGATTACACATTGTCATTAGGGAAGATTGCTGTAGTTCTTGTGCTATTTTGATTGCTCAAATGATTGCTAAAATCAACAACCGAGAAGAACACACTAATCCATGTTTAATAAATGTAAGCAACAATTAAACCAAAGTGACTAGATTTACAAATGCCTGTAAAAATACACTAATCTTGAAGAAAATTAGTCTTTTAATAATAATTTTATTATTGCTAAAAGCAGAGAATGACTGACATTTTGTATTTCACAGAAAATTTCAGTACAATTTCCATGTGTGACCTCTGGAGTAGAGAAATCTGCAAGGGGGTGCTTGCAAAACTCAAGAGTGTATTAAAAATCTACTCAAAGAAATTGAGGAAAAAACATTTATTTCAGCAATTTGTATAAAAATTCTTTGTTCTCTATACACAAAGTAAAATATTTCAAGCCTTTATTAGTTTAAATTTTATTCATCACGGATGCAAAATAAATAAAAACAGTTATATCGCCATTAAAAAAGTTAATAACACCAGTGTGGAGCCTCTTTAATATCAAATTATTGGTAACGCCCTTCATTTAACAATAATTAATCTCCTTGAAGGTGTTTAGTTTGATCTGGTTGGAATGACATTTCTGAAGATTGTTTTTTGTTTTAGCAGCAAGAGCCTGTATTTTTTTACAGCCTGCTTGAATTTCTCTATTTTCTTCATTAGGAAAGAAAAAGTAAACAATGAGCACTTAGCTGCTAGCTCTAAGCCTATTTAGGTTACTAGCAGTGACTGTATATTACATGGAAGAAGAGTAAGTGACGTCACCCATTGGTTTCCTACAAAGTGAAAGGAAGCTAAAAGTGGGCGTCGCCAGCAATGGTCGCTGCGTTACTTACCGGTAATCGTAAATGAGCAAAAGATCCACAGAGGCGGGACATGGGTGTAGTAACTACACACACGATGATCAAAAACAACACCCATAAAAAAAAACAACTGGCAGTAAAATCTAAAAAACAAAAAACACAAGGAGTACCTAAGTTCATCAGATGAAATTTGTTGGAATGAACTACACCAGAGTACTGGTTGAAAGAACTGTCAATCATGTGCCCGTCAAGAAACTTTATAAATGTAATACATTTTAAGCCAATAAATTTAAACACAATTCACTCCCTTCAGAGTGTTCAAAAACTAGAGATTTATATCAACAAAACTATTGGATTCAGGAGTGGAAATATGAGGTTTTTTAGCTTCAAAGATGGCAATTTTTACATGGGAGTGAATGAGAACCTGCTCTATTTTGAAACCAGTCTGTCTCCCTTTGTCTGCATTTTCCAAGCATTTTGGAGCCAATTTAGTCTCGCTCCCCTGGAGCCAGTTTTAGTTAGACAGGTTTTTCCAATGGTGGCTTTTTAACGTTTGGTGCTCCTGTGATTTGCCTGTGTTCATTAATTAAAGTATTATTTAATCTCAAGTTCTATAATCTCGCAAATTCTCTGAAAATAATTAATATATTTATAATGCAACATTTAAACCAAGTTTACAAGCTCTTAAACAGTTATAACATTTTGCTTATTTTTCAAACTGTTATGTGTGATTATAAGATCGAAGAACGAAGCAAAGATAATATCCAGAAGCATTTAAAAAATGTTGAAAAATTGTGATTTAATCAGAGCATCCATCATGTGTCTGATGAAATCAAATCAACTGAAATTGATTTAAACGAATCAAATCCACCAAAAAGGATTTATGGCAACATTTTTGGATTTTATATATGAAATCTCTCTTATTGTTTTTCACCATATGAAGTCTTTTTTAACTGTTATGAGTAAAATGGCAACCATTTTTCCTTGAAAGGTCACTGATTTACCAGAGACTTTAGATTTAAGCAGTTGAGGCCAATTACTTCCACACTGACCTTTGTGAAAATACTAAATCAACAGAGTGCCAAACCATAGTTGCTCAAAGCATCTTTTAATGACCTTTTCTGCAGCCAATTATATTTCTCGATAGGAAAAAAATTAACATACACGGCCCCCTATTACAATTGGCATTATTGGTATTGTTGAGAAAACAAGGCTGTAGAACATAATATCAGTTGTTTGACCTTTACATTATTCGTGTAAAAAAACATTTGCTTCTTGCATAAAACATCTTGTGAGTAATTTTAAATAAAAACATGTTGTTAGCTGTAATAACTTTTTCGCTTTAGAATACTTTAGACATACCTTAAAACACGTCTTCTGACATTCAATTATGTGTGGGTGCCAGCTTTAAATATCTTAGTTATATAAATCACAGTTTAAGTTTTATGATCTTGTCATATGTGTGTTGTTATCTTCCCTTCTCAAGTCAGCTCTAACCCTTATACTTGATGGGTTGGTCGTGATTACATTGACACTTGCCAAAACGGGGGCAGCCCAGCGCTCTGTGGGCTCACTCAAGGAGCCGGTGTCCGGCGACAAGTACCACAATGTTGCAAACCTGATGACAATATGGAAGGTCCGGCAGTTGGGGCAGCACCTGGATGTTCCAATAGCTCAATGCAATCTTTGGCCTCTCCTCTCACTCTTTTTAGGCACACAGCTCAACGCGCAGCACCTGGCAACACTGAACATTTTCCACACCCCGAAGACAGATAAACACACCAACAGTTCTTCTCTCACTAAAAATTCACTAGCGTGTGCATAGTTTCTCCCAATGACATTTGCCAGTCTCTATACAATTCTACAAAAGGAGGACACATGCACAAAAACAACTTGCATAAGATGTTTTTAAATCAGTTATGTAGTTATACATGAAACCAAGAATTAAACGTAAATGAAGAAATCTGTAAATGAAGTTCATCAAGAAGCTTTGTCCCTGAACAGTAATTATCCAAAGTCGTTTTTTCAGAAATGGGACTTGGTGCCTTGGTTGTAGTGAACGGACGTTCGAATGATTCAGTACTTCCAAAGAATCATCTTCCAGTTTGGCTCTATAGTATACTGTTGTGTAAAAAAGCCTTGCTGTGTATTTCTTAATCAGTTTTCTTTTGGCAGTCTGAGATTTTTCACTATATTGATCCTTACACAGGTGTAGGAAGGGCATTTCAGTTGTTCGGGGCATTTTAAAGCTAAGAATGTGATCAGAAGCAAAGGAAAGATGTGTTTTCTTTTCAAAAAGCCCCAGGGGAGCCAAAGGCCATTAGAGTAAAAGCCTCTTACCTTGAGTGTCAGAGAGATGAATGAAGTGCAGTTGGTTTTAAGACCTGTTAGTTAATTCAGATATGAGCTTCAGCTCCCTAATTTGTCTGTTGTTTTTATTTAGGAGCAAAGGTGCAATAAAACATTTAAGCGGTTTCAATGAATAATAAATAAAGCAATTAAATTAAATAGATGAAATGAAACAGATCATAAAGTAAAAAGTCATTTTGAGACATTGCTGAGAGGTACAGAAAAATGACGGACATAGATGTGACGAGACTTAAGCTGATTGTCTACAAAAATAGAGAACTAAACCACAGGCCAACTAAGGCTGGAGAAGAAACAAAATAACAGATGTACTTGAGAGCAAGAGTCACTCTTGGGGAGGAAGGAATGCGAGCACAGACAGTCCCCAGAAACTCCTGATGAGCACAGACACAAACGCTGACGAGCAGTGGTGACCCCCCAGAC
Source organism: Danionella cerebrum (assembly GCA_007224835.1). Classification (NCBI taxonomy): domain Eukaryota; kingdom Metazoa; phylum Chordata; class Actinopteri; order Cypriniformes; family Danionidae; genus Danionella; species Danionella cerebrum. The sequence goes on along the minus strand of SRMA01027193.1, from coordinate 213,591 downwards.
CAGAGAGAGGAGAGCCCCAACAGTTCTGGAAACTACAGAATCCAGAAGGGAGCAGATGAAGGGCTCATCGAGCTAACTCTAACTTTGCTGGGACACGACAGGACTGGAACGTCAGACTGGCAGATAAGAGCTAAATACTGGATAGAGAGTGGCTAGCAAACAATCACACAATGTTAAAACATCTGACAAAGAAAGGCGGGGCTTAAGAAGAGCATTTGATTAGCATGAACGAGAAGCAGATGCACACTAATCAAAGGCTGCAGCTGAAACAAATAAACCGGGGGAGTACGAAATGAAGGCGAACACTACAAGACATGACCAGACAGAGTGCTTTAACAAATGCTTTGTTTATTATACAGTTGAGACTACCTAAGTGTTCCCTGGTGCATTTAAGTGGGAACACTTTTGGCTATTACTGTTGAATTATTAAACTGAACTTATAAAGCTTCCAAAACCACGTAAAATTGGATTCTTTTTGTTTGTTGTGCTATTGATTTTGTTCAATGCTGTCTACCAATATAATTTTGCTCTAAAACAGTTCACTAGCTTCAATAAATGATACTAAATGTATCACAGAATCTGTATTATACAACCAGTCATCATTCTTAAAGGGATGGGGGTGTAGCATTTGGTGCTATATTTAGTGCTGCTTATATAATTATGACTTATAGAAAAAAACACACAGGTCAAATAAATCTTCAGTTTAGCCTAAATGTACTTACAGAAACCACAAATAACTCGTCACAGATGTTTCGAATATCAGCATATTTTCATATGTGTATGACATATGCAAAGTGGTAGCACCAAAGCTATAGTAGATTTAAAGATTCATTCATCTTCCATACCTGCTTATTCCCTTTCCGGGTGACAGGGGGTCTGCTGGTGCACTTTGGGTGAGAGGCGGGGGTACACCCTGTACAGTTCGCCAGTTTATCAGTTACAAATCAGTTAATAAATTAATTAATTTCAACTCTGAGATACAGTGCGTTAGCCCTTTACAAAGCATGGTTTAATACTTTTTGGCAAATTGCTTTTCGGCAGTTGCAGAGGTCAAAAATCTCTCTCCAGATCATTAAAGTTTCATAATCATTAATGTGGAGATGAAAGTGCAGATCAGCAGATTTTCTGCAGATTTAAAGCTTGGAGAATTGCTAGACCACTCAAGGATCTTAATTTTCATATGCTATAAATTAAGTAATATTATTATAAAAGCAGGTACTAGTTTTTGCAGTTGATACTAATCATAGTGCCATCCTATTTTGTCAAACATATTCCAGATGAAACAAGTGATGTCAGCTTGTAGAGTTATTTGTACATGTTTCTGAGAGAGCAGCCAGACTCATCTCTTCACCCCAGAGGTTCATTCATTCAGAGGCCTAGACCAAGGACAACAACTGAGACATGGTAGAGAATCTCCGCTTTTGCTGGTCACACATGTGGTGTGACAACATCTATTCCTCATTGGCCGCTTGTGTCGTTTTCAAAACTGCTTTGTGACTGGTTGGAAATAAAATTGTGGAACATCCAACATAACTAAACAACAGGATGATAAACAATACCAGAAGTAAACAACAGTGGGAGCTCCCATGAAACTGACAGGTCTTTTGACGAACACAGGTTATCTTAACTCAATGTTTTTTTGTGTTTGTTTGAGTTTTCTCTACAGAAGAAGCAAATGTGGAGCCACTCTGAAAAGGTAAAATGAAACCTAGTGTCACAAATGGTTGTGAAAGTGCATAAAAATTCCACAAAAGCAACAAATGGCACAAAATCCACCAAATCTCAAAATTTACAGACGCTTTTAACACATGCTTTATTTGTGATGCGTGATTGTGATGACGATAAAAAAAACATCTTTGAACATTCTGCATCAAACATTTTCTCTGTTATACAAAGATTCTACAAAATTCTGAAAAAACTGTTAGTCTGTAGGCGCATAAGTGACATGCCAATGCGTTCTCTTGTCTCCCGGTATTGATTAAGCTCTCAGTGAGCCAGGCAGTCAGCCGTCACCATAGCAACAGGTGCGTTGTCTGCCGGGCAACTGTGGCGATGGGAAAGCAAGCTATTAATAGACTTTACATCCGAGAGCTCAACAAGGAGAAATGTGGGCATGGATGGGTTGTGTTTGTTTGCTCTCCTGTGTAAATGTGATGTAAAACACGCTGATCCTTCCTGAGTCAGAGTGTGTGAGCGTCCGTGCGTGTGTGTGTGTGTGTGTGCATAGGGGCTGTGTCTCAAAAGGAAGGTCACAGATTTGAGTTCTTTGGACACATTTTTGTTTGGCTGTTCAGCTTGTGATTGCATGGGTTTCCTCTGAGCTTTCTAGTTTCCTCCCCCATTCTAAAATATGCATATCAGATTGATTGGATACTATAGATAGCTCATGAATGAAGACTGCTATGAACATTTTTGAGCATACAGCTGTACCCACAAGTTTACCTACACTGGCAATTTTTTTATTTCTTGTTTTAAATTTGAAAAAAAATAAAATAAAATAAATAAAATAAAAATCCTCACTTATAGTTAGTGTTTGTGTGAAGCTAATTATTTCCAAACAGCTGTGTTTACTCTTTTAAATCATATTTCCAAGTAACCCTGATCAAAAGTTTACACACCTCAGCTCTTAACATTTTGTATTGCCCCCTTTAACAGCCTGAAGTCTCTTGGAGTAGTTGTCAATGAGGTTCTTTATCTGCTCTGTTGGTAAAGCAACATTCTTCTTGACAAAAACCCTGAACTGCACGTTTGAGTGGTTTGATGATGGTCAGGAGGCCAGTAATGTCTCATACACAGCTTCCGGGTTGATGAGTCAGTATATCCATTGAAAACATGCTGCATTCATCTTCCCATCAATTCTGAACAAGTTTCCTGTTCCTTTGGAGCTCACACATCCCCAAAACATCAGTGACCTACTTCCATGCTTCACAGTGGTCGATGGTGTTCCATTCATGTTGACTCTTCTCCAAATACAGCATCTGTGGTTGTGGCCAAGATGGTTGTTTATAGCTGTTTTCAATTTTGGTCTCATTGCTCCAAATAACTTTTTCAGAAGTTTGGAGGGTTGTTTCTTCGCAGTTTTACATATTTTAAGCAACATCTATGTGGCATTTGCAGTAATTGCATTGTTCTGGCAAATCGTCTGGCTGGAACTGTGTGGGGAAAGTATGACTTAAAAAAAAAAAAAAAACCTCTGATTTTGATTATATTTATCTCATACATAGGGATCTCATCGATGACCGTTCCTGTGTATGTGGCTGAGACATCTCCCCCTCATTTGAGAGGACGCCTGGTGACCATCAACACACTTTTCATCACAGCAGGGCAATTCACGGCCTGCCTCATCGATGCTGCTTTCAGTTACATCCAACACCAGAGCTGGAGGTACATTTCTAACTGTTTAATTAGGTTCTATCTTTGTCTTATGCATCGTCCAGTCTCTAGCTATCATGACATTCAGATGTTTTGAAAAGCACAATAGTGCACAGAAATTTCATGAAGCTCTCTACTCCATGCTCTCAATATGAAAGCCAACCATTTAACCATCAACCATATTGACCATGGAATATTTATAACAAGGAAATATTTGCAACTGACTTGCTGTACAGGTGGCTTTCTATCATATCACCACAGTGGAATTTATTTAACTCCTCAGAGGGGAGTTAAGTTCATTCACAAATCCCAGATTTGGAGGGGTGATTGTAAAGGTTTTGCAAAAATGGCCATAAATAACATGGATCAAAACGAGCAAAGAAATTGAGGTATTTGTAGTTTTAAATTACAATTGTAGATCTTTAATGGGTTTACTTTGATGGAAAGTACATTTCTATAGCCTTAGTTTTTTTAGGACGAGTGTTCCAAACAACATTTGAGTTAGAATTGATTTTAATGGGACCAAGTGTGTCTCACAAGGCCGGCGGAGTGAAGCCAACCTCTTACGGTTGTCGCTATATACCTAAATACCAGAAACTTGAATTCTACCAGAGAATGTACGGCAAGTTCATGTTGTTTAAGACACACAAGTAAAGCATTTCACACAAAACTATTTTCCACAATCTCAGGCATACAGATTCGATTTGATGGTTTGATGGATTTTATTTCCCATATGTGAGCTGGTTGTGAGTTGTGGGTGTAAAAAACAGACATCGCAGATTTGGACGGGATTAAAAACACAGAGTACATCTGAGAAACAGAAATTTTTGACCCCCACCTCTGAAGCTAGTCTTGTCCAAATAGGGCTTATGTAAAGAATAAAAGTCTGCTTAATTTACATGTCCCTGGCAAAACTGCTTTAACAGAAGACGAGCCCCATTCGACCATTTCAGAGAGGGGTGTTTAATTTATACAAGTTTTAATTAAAGGTATATCAATAGAAGATTACCTTTCATCTAGGGATGGGCACAATAACAGGGTTAAATTCATCTTTTTCCGCCATGTCTGTGCCTATCATCATGAGTTGTCACTATTTTGTAGATGATAGTGTTTTACCTCATTCAACAATGAATGAATACCCATTAGTCTGATGGAGAAATTGGCAGCAATCAAAGTGGCAGAAAAATACTCAGACATCATCTGTCTTTTCTGAGATCGTATTTTGCAAAGCAGTTGAGTTAAAAGGAGGAATCGAGCTCAAGGGGAGAAATGTTCTTGTTGATGTGAGACCTGTTGTATCTTGTATCTGATATTGTGATGCATTATTAAAAACGAGGGTTTAGTTTGACATACAAGTGTTTTTTTTTCTTTTAATTTTCTAAAACCATACAGAAGCAATTTCCATTCATTTAATTTTTAAAGTATACATCATCTTTACTTGCAGTGTCTGTGGTACAGAAATCTTGTTTTTGAACTGGACACTTTGTTTGTTCAAATCATCGGAAGTTGGATTTTGGCTGATTTTTACAATACTGAGAAGGTTATTATTCCTAATATTTCCCTTTCTTTAGGTACATGCTGGGTTTATCAGTGGTCCCTGCTTTGTTTCAATTCTTTGGATTCCTCTTTTTACCCGAAAGCCCTCGCTGGCTTATTCAGAAGGGTCTTACCCAGAAAGCCCGGCGAGTGCTCAGCCAGATCCGAGGGAACCAGAACATCGATGAAGAGTATGATACAATCAAGAGCAGCATTGAAGAGGAGGAGAAAGACTCTGGAGGAGGTCAGAAAGTGATCTTAAATTGCTTAAAAACACAGTGGTTTCTTATTTGGTTTTAATTTAATAATGGGATGTAGTTAAGTGTACTTGTTGATATTCTTTAACTTAAATGGATAGTCTGGTAAAAAATCTATCTATCTAACTCTGTTTATTATGCTTCTGAGTCTTGGTTACTTTCATATGAAAACTATTCTACATTAGGGATATGCAACTTCTGTCCTGAACAGTTGACCTTAAACTTTAACATTAAACATTAACAGGTCTTACTCTATTATTTAATTCAGTCTTGATTCTGGTTGGAACTAAGTCATGAAGGGTTCTTGGAAAGAAGATGTCTTAACTAGCAGAAGGGAACTGTGAAAGATGGGAAATTGTGATTCAAGATGAAGTAGAAACAATCAGTGTAATCAAAGATTCATTTAGAGTCAAAGAAGTCAGAGAAATGTCAAGCGTCAAGTGGATCGAGGAAAGTGATTTGGTTCCATCTTCAATTTGTCTGATTCAGAGCATGGAGGGGTTTTTAAATCATATTTTCTTAAGGAAAACGGAAGGTAATTGAGCCTCCAAGAGATTTGAAGCTCTGTGCAGATCAAAGAATTGATAAAAGGATTAAAAAGGATTACTGTAGTAATAATTACTGTAGGAAACTGTAGTACCTGGGATGCGGAATGGTTACAAAGACACCTATTGTGAAGGGTAATGTAAGTACATCACTGACACACCCAGCAATTTACTCCAGCATATAACAAGATCTCACTTTCTGGGCGATTGGCAACATTTATTTTTGTTATTATATCAAAAATTTGTACCTTTTCAAATCAATAATGCTTGGTATGCATCTAATCATGGTATGCATCTAATCATGGTATGCATCTAATCATGGTATGCATCTAATCATGCGGGCTGTCGATGGAGCGGGGCCTCATTAGGAGCCATGCAGATAGGTACTGCATAGATAGACCCCAAACTTTGTGAAACAGCATCCACCAATAGAGACTTAACCCAAACCCTAAATTATAACCATAAATTGGAATTAATTCTCTAATAAGTTGAAGGGCGCTGTTTGACAAAGCTCTAGGCCTGATTGCACGGTGCCAAATGAGTCGCGTTTTACTGGAAGACGTTTTATTTTCTCATTTTTTCTTTCATTTGAGAATTTGCCCTCACCTTTTCCATCAACTTTACCACACTAAAACATTTAATTTGTGTATATTTCAAGTCCACGTGACTGCAGATCCATATTGAAGCATGGCAGATCACATAACATGAGCCTGGAGGAACTTTTAAAAAGAGAGTGGCCTGTGATTTTTTTTATTATGGTACACATGAACCGTTGATTTTTCAAGGAGAAACAAAATCGGTAAGACTTGCTGCCCTGGCTCCAACAGCACCACTGTTAATCTAGAAAAAAACTTGTATTGACTGCCCGTCTCTTAATCACTGCACTTTTGAAGATGTGTGTTGTATCAGGTTTATTGTTTTTTTGGGGAGTTATGCATCAGTGTTCCTTTGCTCTTAGATGTTAATTGTGTTGGACATGTTCTGAAGTATTTGGGATGTATTACTGTAAGCCACAAATTTCAACAACTCATGAATCTGTTGGTGAGGTATGCTGTTAGTGGTACATTGGTATTGCTATGAAGCTCAAGTTTTAACATTTTCTCAAAAGAGATTCTGGATATGTGTTTGTAAGTTTGTTAAACAGTTTAAGATTTGTCGAAATACTGTTTAATAATCTCTCAGAATTTTTCAAATCCGTTGAAAGCAAATTTGTTTAATTTTGTTGAATACAAAATGTAGTCTGCTTTAATGAGAAATGGGCAGATAGTGAATAGATCATTAATAGATAATAAAATCGTAATGATGGTTTTACGGATGGCTAGTCTATGCTACATCCATTTGACCAAGAAAACTAGTGACAGAAGTAAAACTCAGCTCTGAGCAAATGAAGTCCACTTGTTCCCTCTCTACTTCTGTCTGAATTCTGAGGAAGGAGGGAAGCTCGATGTATGGTTGATTCACAGATACAGAATAACAATATTCCTTTAGAAAACATGTATGATGTATGAGGATATAACTTCATGAAGTCAAAATCCTTTATGTTGGGACAGCGTTCTTCGTAAGTCATCATGAGTGGAGACCAGAGCTGGAGCAAGAGATGACGGGAGCTGGTAGAGCAGATAGAAGAAGCAGTGAGAAGATGAAGAGAATCCCTTAAGACTCAGGGTTGGAAGGTATTAGAGCAGGTGAGGAAACGGGAGTGATGGTTATCCAGGGTGCAAGTAACACTGGAGATCTGACATTGACTTAATGTCTGGGAATGGACTTTACAGAGCATGTCAGTTATTAATGATAGGTTGTGGTTGGTTGGACGTTTTGTCAGAGTTAATCAGAGGGTGATCAGTAACAGGCTGTGAGAATCAACTCTTTGTGATGAGGGTCCATATCACGAATTCGATTGATTACAACAATATTTAAAATGTAATATTGATGAACGGAAACATAAATGTAACAGAAACAAATTTTTTATTGTGGCATGGTGGCGCAGTGGGAAGTACTTTGGCCTTTCAGTTAGAAGTTTGTTGGTTTGAGACTCGCCAGTGACTTTCCACTTGCGTGGCTTTCCTCCAGGTACTCTGGTTTCCCCCACAATCACCAGAATGTGAGGTTAATTGAATAATCTAAATTCCCATTAGGTGTAAACATGTGAGCGATTTGGAGTGTGTTGAACCTGTCCAGGGTATGCCCCACCTCTCATCCTGGTGAGCGCCGGAGATGGGCACCAGCGGACCCTCGTGACCCTGAAAGGGAATAATAAGCGGGTTAGAAGATGAATGAATACAAAAAAATTGAAATTCGGAAATTTTCTTTTCTTTTTGCCACAATTGTATCGTCCTTGAAATCTGGTCCAGATTTTGGCATGAGAGATTTAATAGGCAAATCTCTCATGCCAGTCTCTCCATTGTAAGCACAGAGCGGTTCTCATTGAAGAGAGCCCTTTATAAGCAGTAGGGCCTAGCATCAGATCAATTGCAAAAGATATAAATATGCAGACTGTCTGGAGTTGAAAGGTAAAACAGATACCTTTTCACTCCAAGCTGTGAAAATGCTGGACACCAGAAACAAACCAGACATGACCACAGGTGCTCATGAAACCAAATTCATTTGAGCCAAACCGTAATAGTCAGCTGCAATGAACAAGACTGCATTACTCTCAATTCAACAGCTCAGCAGGGTCAAAATGACTTCTGAATAGCACATGCACCTGAACAGCATGTGTCATCCAAGCAAATCTAATTCGGACTTGGGTGGAAGCAATTACAAAGTCACAGGAAACCATCCACCTCCTTAACAAGACCTTATGCAATTCCTTTAGTAAAGTCAATCATGATTATCCAGAGCTTACAGTGGACAGAGATGCTTGGTCTTCATCTGGATCAAAGTCTTAAAAACCCATTTTGGACAGTTGCATTTGTAATAACTTGAGGCTGTTTATTTCATTATACCTTTGAGTGATGAATAAACAATGATGACATCGATCAACGGTTTCCAATGTTTAATGTGTTAAACGGTTAATGTCCGGGACTTTCAAATCACCACATTCTGAGAGCATGGTCTCACTTGTTTCCACAGCCCCTGAAACAGCTGAGCACTTCAGTGCTATCAGAACAAATCTCCAACAGACATGTTCACCATCACATCAACCTCCATGCACCCAGTTGTAGCACCTACTTTACGTCACACTACATACAATTTTCCATTGTCTTGAATGGGATCCGTCCTTTAATGCGAAAGAAGAAGTTCCTGGCTACAGTGGTGTAATGCCGGATTCTGCTCTGACAGAAAGTTCAGCTGGGAGGGGAAGGAAATTTGACCCCTGAATGTGATATGACTTTTGACGCCACCAGATTGAAGAGGTCAGATGCCTGAGGTTATTGTTAAGTCAGTATGAAGCAAATGTACATTTTTAGGACACCAGAAATGCTATAATGTAGATTAGACAGCACCCTGTCTCACTTTAGATGAGTGAATTATTTGATTTTTAAATGATGATTTTGTGGGTGGGTTCAAACCAGACACTGCGAGATGCCCGGTTATTTTATATAATAACCTCCTTGAACTCTTCCTCTATCTAGGATATGGTTCACACAAGAGAAATAAAACTCCTTCATGTCTCCATGACTTACCCTAAGGGTTCCCTTTAACAACCCACTTCCTGGTAACAAAGATTACTCACCTGCAGATACTTGCGGATGCCTTTGGATTCTTTTGTTTCGTGCAAACACCTCCCTGCTACACCTCCCTGCTCTCAGTTGGTTTAGTTCTTCCAGTAGCCAAGTTCTAGTTTCAGCCTGAGAGATATGGTGATGTGTATTTCTCTGTTTTTAAAGATGGTTTCTACTCACCTGGATAAAAAATGCTTTTAGTTTCACTAAAACCTGCCTTTCTTCTCATTGCATCATGACATCAGTCGTCATTGCTTTGTTTGAAAAAAATTCAGATGAATCAGTCATTTTGAAGAGCATGTGGAAACTGGAGCTTAAGATCAACTGAATTTAAAGCTAAAATTATTCATGTTTTATTATAAAAAAAAAGCATAAGCAGATAATTGGCTTTTAATACACACCACAAGCCCTTGTCTCTATGCTATTCTTGTCTCCTCTTCCTGAAGATAAATCCACTGCACAGAATTCTTTATCACTCAACAAAACCTCAAAAATGTGCTCTTTCCTTTCCAGAATTCTAAATTCATGACATTCACCAATAATATATGCCCCCTGTTCTCTCAAACATACAAAAAGCTGGCTTTCAACAGAGTAGCAATGTTCAGAATGTGTATTAGCTGGGAGTACTGGACACACACCTCTATAATCAATCATTCTTGAGGGGCAGAGACCATTTGCAGATGCATGCCCCAGCAGCATGCACTCACATCACTTCATAAGAAAATCACAGTGCCGCATGTTCACAACCAAGCTCATCCAACTATTTTCTTTGCCCAAGCCAGGAACACTAAATAAATCTGATTATGAAGATCTGATTGTAAAGATCCTACTCCTGATGCCATTTCTCAGCTTTCAACTGTAGAAATCTTCACTGACAAAAATGTTCAATTTGTGGTAACCTCCAGTTGGCTTTAGCAAGACCCAAAGTTGTCCAGGATTTCAATGAAAAAAGTTTCCCAATCTTAAATGACAGAACAAAACTCTTTTTCAGATGTGTGAGCTCCCTTTGCCAACCATGGTTTTTGATCAAGGTGCAGGAAACTTTCAGTGTGTAGAGGCATTTAGTTGCAGTAATTTTTTGCTTGGGATAAGGGCATCACTTTTAAAATGTTGATCTCAAACTAAACATGTATTTGTTCGTTTTAGTAGATAAACATCCTGTAGAATGTACTTATTGGTGTACTGGAAACGAGATGTTATTGGTTACATTGATTGCTTCTTTTTAAAGCTTTTACTGGCTCAGTTTGTTTACATGTTAATTCATGTGGCGACATGAGTATGTATTAAGGAGTGCTCCCTTATATGCCTGTGCACGTGGTGCCAACGTGACAGATTTTAAAACCTAGCAGCTAATGTTTTTCACCACGAGACCTTGTTATCCCAGAAGTGGCATGATCTGCACGTCTTATTTATAGAGTGACACTGAATTATCAAATTCTAAAGATATTGTCTGGCACTACTTTTGTTCAAAAAATGGAAACTTTAATGATTTTAACCAATGAAAATCACAAATTGCAATGGACTGGCGACCTGTTCAGGGTGTACCCCAGCCTCTCACCCAATGTGCGCTGGAGATAGGCACCGGCAGACTCCCCGTGACCCCATAAAGTGAATAAGCGGATTGGAAAATGAATGAATGAAAATCACAAAGAAATTATACAAACATTATCTCAGTTTTTTTTTATTAAACCTATCTAATTTGTGTTCTAGAGCCCCTAAAATTAATAATTAAAAAAAAATAATAATAATAAAACAGTCATTCAAAAATCGTAATCGAAATTTGGGTTTTAAATCAAATCCGCCCAGCCCTAGTTTTAAGGGGGTGGGTGGATGAAATTATTTTTGTTTTTGGTTATCTGTAGTTGTGTGTATTTTAACATAAATAATTTAAAAAATGTAATTGAAACCTTTCATTTAGGTCTGAGGTGCATGGCTGTTTTTGTTGAGAAGAACCCTTCTCATCTCAAAGTTATCCTGAACAGGTTAACATTTTTATCACGTTCAGTGTAGAAAATGATCTTCTAATATCAGTTAAGTTTATGAAGCTGCTGTATGTGAAGTTAGTTATTTTGATCAAGTTTTGGAGTGATTTCTGAGAGAAAAATGCACGCTCTCCCCACATCCTTGACCATATATGTTACATTTTGTGTGTGTGCTGTTATAAACTAGCAAATACAGCTGTGTACCCATGCTTTTGTAAAGTGTAAATTGTGATTAGATTTGAAAATACCACTTTTCAAGCAAACGAAAAAAAAAGACTTCTTGGTAAATGCTCAATGGATGCTCACATTGTGAGAGTTTGTTCAGAATTATTGTGTTTCTGAGTGAGGCATTGAATATAACCTATATTATCTTTGATGAAAGCATAATTTGATCAAATTGGATCTCAGGCTTTTAGTTCGGAGTATATTAACAAGACCAGAGAGCACCATAACACATAGTTCCATTCAGGAGCTGTTTGATTGCTGTTATCTCTGCCTTTAAACAGGCAACACATCTTTTTGCATATAATTTTCCAAAAGGTGTTTGGGTACATGGTTCAAAGTATTAGAGAAAGCATTTATTATTCACATGTAGCTTGTAAACAATGGATCTATGGCATCCAGTGCCATGTGAGGAGCTTTTCTTTTGCTGCCATTTCAGTGACATTTCTGATTATTGTGGAAAGCTACAGAGAACTGTTAGTCAAACCATGGAAATGCTGAATAATTTAAGAAAGTTTAGTAGACCACAGCTTTCCAAGCGTTACCACATAGCGCACTCAACTGATTTAACTCAACTACTAATAAGCACTTGGGATTTGAGAAATTGGTTTAAGTGCATCTCTGGGAAGTTGATAATAACTGTGTATTATAAGAGGACCTCATACCTCATCACCAGCAGGCTGCTGAACAAATGGGAGGAGACCTCATATCATAAAGCAACAGAGCTGCAAAAAGAAGGGAAAAAACAAGAAACTATAACCTCTGGACAGAGACACATTTGAAAGGAAACCTATCGAGAATGAGCAACCATGACTTTTAAATTAATGTTTGTGCCAGAACAAGTTTTTTTTATGTTTCATATTCATTCATTCAATAATTCATTCACAGGGTTTGCCGGTACACATCTCCAACGCACATTGGGCGAGAGGAGGGTTACACCCTGGACAGGTCGACAGTCCATCACAGATTTTGTTTCATATAAAAATTTTTGTTTCATATAAAAAGTCTCCAATCCAAACCCAATAGTTGCTTCTTTCACAAGTTCCAAAGTTTCATCTGTTTCATCAAAGATTTATTACCAGCATTTTACTTCAACTGGATGTGGATTCATTTATAGATGAGCATTTGCTGCTAGTCTTGTGTAGCTAGCTTCTTTAGTTGAAACCTCCAAAAAGTTTATGTGCTTTGTGATACACACAGTCTTTAATGAATAGGACCGAGTCTAGTCTAAGGGGTGTGGATGCAATATCTTTTGGAAATATTTGTTTCTTGCAATCAACTCCCATCATTTAGTACCAAGCCTCTGATCAGCTTCTGGTTTGTTATCAAGTCTCCCATTCTCACAGTCTATTGATATTAATTGTATAAAACAGCATAATCTTTATTATTGGGATAATTAAAAGGCTGATTAAAAATGACCTAACAATTAAACAGCCCACAACGTGTCAGTATTATTTAAATATTCTGCCTTCACTGCATTACATGTTAAGACCATGATCAGAATCTAGGGTTTTGAGGAGTGCAGAAAAGAACTAGAGCGAGTGAAGACCTTTGTTCTCATGAAGGATATTCCTTGGTTTGTTAATATTAAATGAAAGAACCGAGAGCACAGTGGAAGCTCCATCTTAATTCAGCTGCTTCAGCTTTCAAAGCTCTTTCAATTTTAACCAACAAAGAGATTTTCTCACCCAATTATAAAGTAAATCATTCACAGTTTATTGGGGCCATTGTGGATACTCACTGTAGATATGGGTTAATAATGTGCTTACTAGAATGATAATTTATAGCCTAATTTCTTCTAAAATAATTTTGTTCTTGACCAAAATACCAATTTTAACAGTTTAAAATACCAATTTAAACTGTTGCATCTGGTCAAGTAGCTTTAATAAAGTTTGTCCTGTTGTTAACTCCTTTTCTAAAGCGCTTTTAAAATCAATGTTTGAAGAGATCCATACAGAACTGTGTGAATCTGTAATGCAATATGTCAACCATAAAATAAATGCATTAAAGAAGTTCCCTGGAGAGGTCCTCTGTGTTTATTAGGATCCTTGTTTTGATCCAGATTTTTACAATTCTGTTGCAAGATTATATTTTATTGATTACACTGAAATCCCAAGATGTTACATGTCTACATTCCCATCGTATCTACTGAAAATTTGAAAATAAACAACAACAAGGATTTACAGAATGTTATTGATTTATAATATTAAGAAAATGACCTGTCCATTGCACACAAAAGTGCTGTTTGTAACAGAAAGTCCTTCTGAGACCTTCACTAAGCAATATTTAGATATTTGACAGATGTCAGCCAGAGCAATGCTGACAAGTCTTTTCTTTCTTTTATCTCTCACCTCAGCATTTTTCCACATGAACCTGAACAAGGCCTTTTAAATTGGGTAAGCAGAATTAGACATTAGTTTGAGGATCTTAACAGAACTTTCAAGACATTCAAAAGATCTTATGTAGCATCATTTCCAGCATTCCCAGAAAGAATGTTTTCAGGATGTCTCTGGAGAGTCACAGATTTTTTTTAATTTTAGAGGACCTTCACAGAACATTCAGGAAAGTAGATAAACTTTCTATTACGTCCTGCCTGATTAGTGACGACAGTGTCAAGCACATTGAACTATGCAAATTGGTTTCTCTGTTCTATTGCATCAACCAAACAAATTAACATAACCATTCAAATATGCGCATAACATGTGCACACCTTTAATCTCATAAACAGTTTGTTGTTATCCTTATATAATTGTACATTTTGAACTACATGAATGATTCCATGGACTGGCAGGTGTTTTTAGATGACTTTTTCATCAAAACTGTTGTGGAATGACCCACACAGCAGATCCTGTAATTTTGAGGATACTTTTTAAATGATAAAATGGGGAGGTTTTGCTAAAGTAAAGTCCCTCTTATTGACCATAGAATATAGAATGTATATAGAAATACAGAACGTTTTCCTTAAGTCATAGCAGGACCATTGAACAGAAGCCATTCCAAAACCAATAGAGAGCATTTTAAGAACATTTTAGAGGACTTTTAAGGGAATGTTGTCATTTGGGATTCTGTTCCTTCCATGGCCTCGGATGCTGGAGTATTCTGTATTGTTATTTCTGGATCACACAAAAGCTTTGAATACTGTCCACCATCAGATTTTATCTAATCTTCTCATACATAAAATGTTATTAACCGTGCCTGTTATATATATATATATAATATATAACAGGCACAGTTAAAACATTTTACAGGAAGTTGTATTACTGTATTTTCAACAGAGAAGATGATGAAAATAAATCTCAGAATAAGGGGCTATGTGTGCAGCTCATTACATTCACAACATTTTTTCTTTTGTGACTTGAGATTTAGTGCTTTTTTAACCTATAACATTTCGTTGAGATGGAACATCAAAACTGTTGTTTCTCTGGGCTTTCACTGCTGTCATAATTTCTTTAGCTGTGGTGAAAAAAAAACATTTATTGTTTTGTTTTCATTTTCTTTTCAAATTTTGTGACTTCAGAGATACTACTCAACCGAATCTCACTAATTCTAGCATCTGTCTGCTCCGTCTCTTGTTCACAGACATTCACAGAATCCCCCAGAGTATCTGTGTTCAGTGTTTCGTATGTGCATTCTTTATGCAGACAGAAAAAACCACATGGCACATTGGGAGCAAAACTCATCAACATCTTTCCTCACTTGTTACAAAAAAATCATGTTTTTTTTTTTTTAAAGAATGATTGAAATTTGTATCTAGAATGAAGAGACCTGGTATTGCAAACATGTGTATTTCTTGCAGAGGGCCCAGTGATCTGGCGCATGCTGACCTATCCTCCAGTCCGACGGGCACTCGTGGTTGGCTGTGGACTTCAGATGTTCCAGCAGCTCTCCGGCATCAACACAGTCATGTAAGTCTTAATCGTAGATGTGGTCTGCATGTACACTCAAGCATACATCCATTTGCTCATAGAATTGAACTTTCATTGACCAGTATTAGAGAGTGAGAGCAATAACACCAAATTTATCACACCTGCTCCTCCTGCAACACATGTTACATGTAACTCACATGTTATTTGGGTCCAATATGGATATTTGTTTTTTTGGGATGTACACATTTTTTACCAGGGGTTTAGACATGGCTGTAAATTGAGGTTTTTTTTTTCTTTTTTTTATTGAACACAAGCTGTGCAATCACTACTGTACACTCGATAAGTGTTAAATATATAAATTATAAAATGACTATATATTTTAAATAGTTTCAGATAATATCACGTTTGATTATTATCCACTAAAACTCAGCACATATGGATTCACCTTAGACCAGACTCTATGATTCACAGCTGATTCATAATTCATAAGCTGTTTATTCACATTCACATCTGCGCCTCAGTCTGTAATTCTTGATCTGAACTCAAAGTGATAGCAAATGAAAGTGTAATTTTCTCACCATGATCTCTCATCTTTCTCCATGCTACATGCTGAACTTTGTGTAAAAACATCGTAAACAATCTCACAGTGTGTGCTGTTGCCAGGCAACCGCTCATGGGTAAACGAGAAGTACTGTTCGAGAGAAAGAGATAGAGAGAGAGACAGATAGGAAGCGTGTGTCTTTGGGACTGTTTATTCCTCGTCGCTGTCAGGGCTGTTAGAGGATGACAGGTCATGGCAGATGTATCTGAAAATGACAAAATCCATCAATCAAACACCTTCACTCTCCATCATCCCTCGCTGAAAGGCATCCATCTTTTAAAAATGGGTTTAGACACAGAGCACTACAGGCAGAATTGACAGGTAGACCCATTTCATCTTACACACTCATGTACAGACACTAAGGTATCAATATGTTGACATCCTATAGCCCAACAAATATTTCTATCAACATCACCTCAGCTCAAACAAAAAACAGATTCACGTTGATCCAAAAATGTGATGTTTCTAACTTTTAGGTCATCACTTGTAAACAAACTTGCATATAAAAGAGACACAAAATAAGTGATGTTAATATAACACATTTCGGGAGGAGTTATCAGGGCTTGCAACTAGTGTCATCAATCATCCTAATCAATGCACACCTACTTAAACATAGCCAACCTTAAGATTTTCCACCAAGTCACACTATGCTTTTTTGATCACATATGGAGCAAATGATGTCAGTATGGCTATAAAGTAGAATACAGAACATCTAACACCTGTTCTAATTTAGATGAGTTAAATAGGGAATTGTTTATTTTTTAAATGATGCTGTTTTGTGGGCGGGCTCATAATGCATGCAACCACATACAGTTAAATTTCGCATTTTTTTGGAGTAGTGTGACTGTCCCCTTAGTCTGAACTTTCCCTCCCTCCACACTGCTGCCACACTCAGCCTATAAATGTCTTATCTGTTCCCAGACAGCTTGCCAAGCACCTACCGGCAACTTATGCTAACAAAACAGATCCATATAATTAACTTTTGAACTGTCAGACTTCATCTGTCTGGGCCTCAACCCAAGAAAACCAAGAAAACAACTGGGAACACATATTGCTGTGAAGATCTAAAATGGCCATCTTAAGTTATCAAAATACGATCTGAATTATTCAGAGTAGGAATAAAAAAAAGGTAAAGACGTTTTCCGCCAACTCAACAATGTTTGGAGGAGGAATGCCCCCATGAAGCCAAGGCAACATCTTCTGCAATGTCAAAATCATTGTGATTTGGGGTGTTTTCAGGCTGTAGGACAAAAAGTGATGACGAAGTGGCCATGTACTATGAAATCACCTTCTCTTACCCAGGGTATTAAAAATGGGTCAACAAGGACAACAAAGGAATGGCTAAAGAAGGAGCACGTTAAAGTCCTGCAGTGGCCTTGTCTCCATTCCTTGATTCCATAGAAACACTGTGCTTTAGGAGCTAAAGCATCTGCTTTGAACCCTTTAAAGTGTATTAAAAACAAAATCCCTCCTGAGATGCTGAGCAAACCTGGAGACTAGTTTTGTCTAATGGCTACACCCTAGTGCATAAAGCAATGTCCATAAAGCTATGGATGAGTGAGAGTGTGGTAGAACTTGAATGACCGTAACAAATTCCAGCCTCAACCTGATAGAACACTTTTGGGCAATTGTTCTCCCATCTCTTGAAGATTTTCTATAAACGCAGTTCTGAATTTTGTGAAAACTCTTCAAGAAGAGTTGAAGCTGTTTTGCTGCTAAGGATTGGCCTTTATAATTTCAAACCCTGTTTATTGCCAATTTGACATGTGATATGTGTCTATTGCTAGATGAGACAATACCTTTGATATTTTGATACCAAAAAGTGTTCGTCTGTTCAAACACACTCTATATTTGAATTGATACTTGTAAGGCTTTATGTGCTACCTCATTTTCTCAAGTCTCAGCTCTTCAGTGGTGTCTTGTGTTAGGTCGCCAAAGCCTGTTTCCTAGTCGGTCACGTTTCTGTTAACCCCAGCTTCTGCCGAAAGCTTCTGTCAATAACACTGCTCATAAGCACATGTCTTGGAGGTCATGTGGTGATTGTATATCAGAAGGAATTATTGATTTTGCTCAGGCCTTATCAAATAGACACAATCCAACCCATACACAAAGACGACAAAATCTTTTCTTGGTAAGGGGAAACACTTGTCAAATAAATGTTTAACTTTGCCGATGGACTTAAAAACAATCACTTCATAATTGTAATGGTAGTAACAATAAAGGAAGGAAAGGAAATAATCATTTGACCCATACCAGTAAGCAAGATTTCTAGTGCATGTGTGTTTTTGCAGCTGACTAGTTCTTGAAACCTAGCGTAGATTAGGAGATTCTATTGGTCAATACCCACATTAAAGACATCTTCCAAGAATCAATCAATCAGTCAGATCTGCCTCATTTTCAAGAACAAAGAGATGTTCAGGATTTTTAGAGGAAAATTGTATACCTGACATTTACCATACGATTTGCCAACAAAAATGTGATGAGTAAACCTAGAAGTCATGCAGACATTTCTTCTATAGAGTATGACTGAGTTTTGTGATCCATAACCGCCTACTTTCTTTTTACACTCACTCAGTCCCATCTTCCTGATAAGTTTTAATTCAGTTCCATTTCCATTCCATCATTGGTCCTCTATACCTGCTCCTCATCTCCCACCCCAAGCATTGTCAGGTCCCCAAGCAATAGTGACGGGGATGTCACGTGCCCTTGCCTCAAACCCTCCAACACTACATTCCGCCTCCTTGAGCATGGTGTATGGACACAAATTTGAGGAAAATCACTATAAACTTTATAAAGTATAATCTGGCTTTAATGCTATATATATATATGCTGTATAATCGGTGCCCTAAACTGCAGCTGAGTCTCTCTCCATCACTATACAGCTTCAGCCTTCTTAAATTGTTAATAAAAGGCTGTCAATCAAAAAAGGTTTTTGACTGAGTCAGTTCATCCTATAAGCATATTTTCATCTTACAAAATGAGAAGCAGTACAAATGGAAGTAGCAGACTTTCATGGTGGAGCCTGATATCGAGTTACTATTGAGCATGTGCAGGACCCTGCTAATGTTGCTCCTGCTATGGGTCCAGTGGCAGCAGGTGGGGATGCGATGTCCATATTTCTTATTTAAACTGTTATTGTGATGTGATCTTATTTTCTTTTTAAAGGAGGATTATGACTTCCTGCAAGAAAAGTGAAAGAAACTGTTAGCAATGATTTTTTTTTGCTAGCAACATCAAACAATAGGAAAGGTCTTCTTTACCTAGTTCCACATCTTGCCATGTAAACATCATTGGAATCCCCCATTAGGAGATCCACCATGCAGCCACTAGAGACAACAGAAGTCATATTCGGTTTGATTCCCTAAAGGTTCTAAGATTTTGATATATGCACTTCCTTCAGCTTAAAAATAATCTGAAATATAAAGACACAAAAAAACACACTAATACCAAACCCCAAATCTCAATAAATATAATCTTCACCAGCTAGTTATTTGAGAACCTCAGTAAAATGAGTTTGGTCAAGACATGAGCTTGTATTGGAATAACCTTAACCATGTTAACATTCAATTAGCTTATGCTAATGCATTATTCCAATCAGACCCCCAGTCGGAATCAATTATTCAAATGTGTTGGTTAATTTGAGATTAAAATGATTTTGAATAAACCACTATTACGCTCTAGCGTTCCAGGGGCTAGAATTTAAGCAACAATGATCACTGTTGCTATTGTTAGGCTCCTGTTGCATTGTGAGTGAGTGTGTTTGTGTCACATCTGTGTCTGGATTTAATTAGATTAATCTGATCTGGAATCACTGGGTTTAAATAAGAACGGATATTCAATTGAGAAGATATAGTGCTCATTAGCATGATTCTGGGCTTCATTGCTGGCTTGATTTTGCTCATGCTAAGGCTTGATGAGTGGGATTCTAACACTGGTCTTTGGCTTCATTTTTTTAATTGATCCATATGGACCCATGCATGATTCTTGGTAAATCTTCTATGGTCTTTTCACCGACCAGCTGATGCATATTGCAAGAAGGCTGGTGGTCATTCTCTTCATACTTTTTAGGATTTAATAATGTTGTGCAATATTTCTGCCCTGCCACTGGTGTGTTTGATGCCGCTGCACCAATGAGCACGCAGCAAATCCTGATAAATGTTGTATTTACAAGCTTTTGTGTTGATCAAAATATGAAAGTTCATCTTGAAATAAAGAGGGTTGGTGAAGTTGATGATTCGCTATGATTTTGAAGTGTGGCCATTTTTTTCTTTTTTTTCCCCTGTGAAAATTCAAGAGAATATCAATCCCCCTTCCATTTTTTGAGATTAGGAGCCTCTTTTAAAGAGAATAAATTAAAACAGAATATATACATTTGCCAGATTCCAACATGATCAAGTTTCAAACGAAGCAGCCTGATGAGAATGTGAGAATGTGTCATTAAATGCAAAGGGAATAAACATAAAATACTGCCAATATCTCTAGAGCTCCATGTAAATGACCTTGTGGAGTTTATATGATCAATTAAAGTCCGAAACTATCTCGGAACTTCCTGTTAGTCAGTCTCCCCTGCTCATGGACACACATGTACAGTATGTTGTATTACCATTTTAAGCCTCCGAAGGATTTGGACATGATTATGATGATCCTAATCAGGGCTTCCTCACTGCCCATTAATCACAGCTTTTTAGCACTCCAAAATCTTCAGCCATGATCAGGCCTGAGGTTCATAACCAAAGACACTTATCTGCTGCTGTTTTTTTTACATCTATATTTAAACGATTAAATTTAAACCCAGCACTTTTTGCAACCTCATACAGCATGACAGAAATGTTATAGTCAATAATAAGGTTCAAACCAAGGAGCAAGGTATTGAAAGTACAAGGTATAATACCAAATCCCATACTAAAAATGGTAATGAGCGCTACTGGAAATAATGAAGTTTAATGAGTATTTTGAAAGCAATCATAGAACAATATAGAGGACAGTTTGATTGTGTAGAGGTTTATGGAAAATTCAGATGAGATGTGCACTAGCATTATTGGTTCAACTGATATTGTTCATATATGAAATGTTATTATGATCAGTTCTCTGGGTATAGGTAAGTAATGGCTGAATTTCCCAGGATTGAGTGACGGGAGAATAACCTCTGACAGATGATAAAAAACACAAATGTGTAGGTTGTCAAAAACTAGACTCATGGTAGCTATCTGGTGATATTAGATATCTTGAACCCTTCCACACACATGAGACACTGTGACATTTCTGAAGCTGCCATTATTATAATGCTGCCTTTGAGGCTTTCTTGTCTGTGAAAGATGGACATTGAAGTCTATTTTTCTCTTAAAGACAGACCTTTGAGTTAGCCTCTTACTGTAACGTAAATGTCAGTGTAAGGTTTGCACGTGTGTGTGTGTGTGTGTGTGTGTGTGTGCGTGTGCGCGTGTGTGTGTGTGTGTGTGCGTGCGTGCATGTGTGAGGAGTAAGGCTGCTAATAAGATCGTATGTCACATCATTTAGAAACAATTCTGTAAAAAATATTCAGATATATCAAAGGTTTTCAACATTAGAGTAAATCTTTATTTCACTTATGCATTGAAGAAACTAGAAAGCTAAAAATGAATGGGTTTAATATGTAAAGGTAAAACTTAAGGTTAGAAACATGGTACTAGAAGCTTAAAATTGAAGGGTTTACCTGAAGAAGGGGTGAAACTTGAGAGTTGAAATTAGTGGATATCTAGTTTCTATAGTGAATCCTGATAGATCTATAGATCTTCAAGGATTTACACGTGAAACAGGTGAGAAGCCAAACTCTAAGGTTAAATCTGTTTGCAAAATTGTTGGAGTGAAACCGGAGCACTTACGTAAACTGATGGCTTGAAACTAGGTGGTTGAAACTAAAGGTTTAAAATTGTTGGATTGCTGAAACTGGAGTGAAGAGTTTAAACAAGAAATTTGAATTCATGAAAATGGACCATTTATAATTTAAAGGATTGAAACTTGGGGTTAAACTGCTGCATTATAACTGAATGGTGGCATGGTTAGATAATGATAGTTGTCATTTAAAGCTTAAAACTGGAAAGTTTTGTTAATGGAAGGATTTAGAAGGTTCAAATTGGATTGTTTATAACTAGATTGTTGAGGAATTTATACCATTTATAAGTAGGTATAAATGCAAAGAAATTTCATTTTTTTCTCTTACAGCTTTTTCATGTGTCTCTTTTGGATGAATTTTATACCAAGCTTGTTTGGGCTTTTTGTGAAAGTGAAAACTGTGGACTGGCCTTTATCTCCACCAAACACTTCTCTTCCACCCCCACAGGCTCACTCTCCATCTAACACTCTGTTGAACACTTGACTCAGTCTGGTCTGAATTTACCAATGCAGGGTTTGATCTGAGAGCTCTTCAAACAGCTACTGTTTCCAGACTTGAATCCACGCACACTTGCCATCACTTTTTTTTACATCTATTGTATAAATCGCTGGATAAAAATCATTCTTTGAAACATGTGGAGCAACATTTGTATACATACAGTTTTCTGGAAATGCTACATATGTCACTTTGTTGGTTCTTTCATTTAACATTATTACATCAATAGTATGTATTGCAAAAGCTTTAAAATTAAAGATATTTGATTATCATTTCAATGTTATTTTGAATGACATGATTATGGGAACATCCAAACAACTCACCAAAACCAATGTTCTGTTAAAACTCTGATTATCAGCTATTCAGGTCCTCTGTCTACCCAGTCCCCAAATAAATCAAAGTCAAACTTAGCTGTTATTAAATGTTTTAAATAGAATTTTCTAGCCATCGGTTGCCACAATTTTATTGAGAAGGTATTAGTTTGCTACAGAGAAACATTTAAAAAAAAACTTTTTTTAAAGTCCAAACTTTAATATACAGTTGTGCACATAAGTTTATATACCCTGATAGATTTTCTGATTTCTTGGCCTATTTTTAGAAAATATGAATGATAACACAAAAGCAATTCCGCTCATTGAGTGAAGTCATTTATTATTTAAAAAGTGTGTTTACTCTTTTTAAATCATAATGAGGACAGAATGTTTCCAAATGACCCTGATCCAAAGTTTACATACCCCAGCTCTTAATATTTCCTTCTTTGACATCGATGACAGTCTGAAGTCTCTTGAGGTTGTTGTCAATGAGGTTCTTTACCTTCTCTGTTGGTAAAAGCCCATTCTTCTTGAGAAAAAAAAAACAGAGTAAACACAGTTGTTTGACAATAAATGGCTTCATCAAATGTCTTTTGATATGCAAAATGTTTTTGTGTTATTGTTCATTTTCACAAGTGTTTGTGGTATGGTGGTGGTGAGCATAACTGTCTTCCAAGCAGTAGACCCTGACCAACATAAACTGTCTGCGATGGACTGGTGACCTGTCCAGGGTGTACCCTTGCCTCTCTTTCAATGTGTGCTGGAGATAAGCACCTGCAGACCCCTGTGACCCCAAAAAAGGAAAAAACGAATTGGAAAATGAATGAATAAATGTTCATTTTCAATTGCCGTGGTGTGTGCACCACAGTCCTGCCCTCTTTTAAATCCATTTATTAAAAAAAAAAAAATCAATTGTAAATATTTTTAATAACCAAATCAAATTTGATGATTGTTTAAAACTACACCGTGAAGGGGTGTATCCAATGAAAATAACATATTTTATCTGGATTTTACTACATTATATTTTGAGATCATTGATTTTACTCATTTTTAATGGTCCAGCAGTTGTTAATATAACTAGAAATTATTTCTTTTTTATCTATTTCTCTTTTTAAAACCTAACAATGTCTGAGTTTATCAAATGCTCTTGGGTCATGACCCAGAGATGAGTGCAATTGACTATTTACATGGAGAATATGATGTTAACAAGGGCTGTCACCTTTAGAGAGGAGGTCATTGAACAAACAGAGGCACTTACTGTTCGAAAGAAAAGAAGTGTTAAAGAGAAAAATACATTTAACCTTCGCTTCTTCTCGTTTCGTGACCTGGTGAAGTGTCCGTGTCACTGTATTGTCCCTGTAAAGAAACACTTCATTGTGTCTTCTAATAACAACACCTTTTAATGCCAACATGTCCCTTTAAACACACAAATGTAGGCTCTTTAGGTTAAAATTATACAATTGGATTATGCAATGCCTCTTTAACGACTCAACATCTTTATTTCTGCCAGTCTTCTCCAGGTTTTTTTATCTGTCTTTTTTGTGACTAGCAAACTATTATTGGATTTTCTTTGTTATTATCTCAACGGAACATGGCCTGGAGGCTTTATATGAATCTTCATAAGCCTTCTACTTTAATTAGCAAACTGTAGAGGATAAAACTGCAAATAGAAAATGAGATGAAGGTGACAAATCTGCTCTGAGAGCCAGTGCTCTGAAGAAAAACACACCAGATGTGTGAAATGAGTCTAAAAGCATCCTCCAGACGAGAGGGAGAGTTATTACAGGTTAACCTTTAATAGGAACAAGAAAAAAATACATGCACTGTTTTCACAGTGATGAGTCGTCAATGCCACGATTCAACACTGGCAGGATCACTGGCAGTCTGGTTAAACATCTATTCCTGCAAATTGGGCAAACTAAAATGAGCTTACATTATCAACTTGTTTGTGTTTAAGTGCTTCCTAAATTCAATTTAGGAGAGAGTAAGACCAGTACTTAACAATGTCATACTTAACAGAAGTGCCACCTTCTGGTGGATAGCGCCATCTGGAGATTTAGCTCAATAATCGAATACTTTTCCTCCAGTTCCCAGATTCACCATTGTGCACTGAGATGTGTCATTTAAATCAACGAAAAGCAAGAACTGGAAATACAATGGATTTTTTTTTTAATATTCCGGGATATTGACACCCTGATATGACATGAAAACAGAACACTTGCAAGAGGGAACGATATACATTTTCAGCCATTAAAGTTCAAAAAAGGAACTGAGGTACCCCATGAAGGAAAATACACTATGACGGGCATCAGCGAGGCTAGTGTCTTCCCTTCCTGCAACCTCACTAAAGCTGAAAAGAGCATAGGTCAGAGTAGGCAAAATACACAGATATAAATAATGCTTACTGATCATCACAGATGAAACTGGACAGTACAGGAATGAGAGGAGCATTGAATACTGGCTTAGAAGAGCAATCACCATGTGAAACTTAAGCTGTGCGCAAACTAAAGAAGGGGATGAAATTAGCGCCAATGAAAACAGTTGAGAGTCAAATACTAGCAGACGTAATGAGCAGGGGAAGATGTACGAGGAGAGGGAAACACAATGAAACAGAAAGAAATAGAGAAACTTGTAAGACCTAACACAAAATTGGTTATCAACAAATTTTGTTTGAATCATAAGTAAATGCTATTAAATACATAAATGCATTTAGATGATTTAGAATATTATATTGTTGCATATTATTGTAGTAGCAATGAACTCCTGTAGGAACTTCAAGTAGAGGGTGAGGAAAACATATTGAAGGTGTTACAGCAAGCTGTATTTGTCCACAGATATCTCTGTATGTGTCCTTCGTGGTCTGGACGTGTATGGGCATGTGTTTGGGCTTCTAGAACCTGACTGCAAATATGACTGGATTTAATACCAATCTGCCTGGAAAACATGTGAATATGTGGCAAAACAGGGCCTTCTTTGACTGAAACTGTGAATGGACGGCATAGGTGAATTTTGTGGTAGAATTTTTTTGTCTATGATTTAAAAATATTTAAAGCAATGCAATTGTGTCTATTTAAAAATCCAAATCATTGATACCAACTGAATTGTACTACACAAAATGGCGCATTTCACTTGAGGGTAGCATCTTATGTGTGTTTTCATTCTGAAGCCCAGAAACCAAAGCATGAGTAAACGATGAAAACATTATCTTGAGATTTAAATAGTTCAATTCCGCTTGAGCTTGTTTGGATTAAAATCAATCACTAGCACTTTCCACTGACCAATAAGGATTCTTTAACATCAGTATTTCCGTAGACTTACTAAGCTGTACTTAAAGGGGATATATACCAAATGCTCACTTTTCCAAAGTTGATTTGATTTAGTATTTTATGAAAAATCTTTAATAAATTGCAAGTAAATTTATCCTACTAACTTCACCTCTTTACATCAGTAAGTTGTTCACTGTGTCTTCAAAAACATGTTATAATGAATGTTTTATCATTTTTTTTACTTGAGGAAAATAATTGACCTAACCACCACTGACAATGATCAGATATTTGGAAATTTCCTCCAAGATGTGTGACATCACAAACTGTTCAAATCTGGAAGTGCTCAAATGTTAAGATAACGTGCAACAAAAAATTTCTTCTAAAGTTGGCGTTTTGTGTTTTCAGAAATACAGAGGAACGGAGGGGTCTGGTAACAAAATGTTATAACATTTTTAAATCACAAGAACACAAAATCTTGAGATGTATCACTGCAAAAAAAGTGTACAGCAAAAACTGAAAAAAAAATGTTGGGGTGTTAATTCTTTCTAAGGTGGTTTTAATGAGTTATTTAAACACATTTAAACACAGTTAAGTGTTGCTCTGTGCCAAGGCTATTTCACAGAGTTGATTCGATTGAAACGTATGCAAGTTTTCACAATCAGTTGGGTTTCCATAGTAGAGTATAAACTGCACTTGTGTTGTGTAGTGATATTCTAATTGAAATCCTTATTTATTTGTCAAATGAGTCATGTAGTTCTTGTTGAGCTAGCATTGTATGCACTCAGGGTGATTAAAAGTGAGGACAGAATCATTTTTGAAAATGTCAGAATTGAGTTTTTTCAAGCCATTTGATATCATAACGAAGATCACGCATTCATTGAATGAGTGCAGTCACGTCATTTGGACTCTACAGATTCTCTGTAAAAGTGACGTTAATTGTGGAGTTTCCTTGTTGTGCTAAGTTCTAGTGGGTTTATGTTGTGTTGTAGTTGTGCCACTATCTAATGGGTGTGTTTTGGGTACAATAATGGATGCACATTTGCATTTATGAGGTTTCTGAGGCAATCAGTGTTGTTTAGTCATTGTACATACCTACATTTCTTGGAAAGTAAAATTCTAAAAAAACAAAACTAGTGTAATTTTTTTACATAGATAATTTTTTACATTTACACCTACTGCATAGTGCAATTGCACCACATTTAGTATCAAAATAACTCCTTACAATGTTGTTCCAGAGTGAATTTTAATAGCTCAGAAAAGTCTTCAATCCATCTGTGCATGTGTTCTAAATGTGACATGTGATCTGTTTATTTAAGTAACTCTCACCCTGTGAGCTATTTTGATTGTGTTAATTGGAAAAAAGGCTAACTTACACAAAAAAAAAGACTAGAATTTTCCAAATTAACAAACCCAATTGGTTAATGGGTATGAATGCTTGACATTTAAGCTCTCAAAAATAAATGTAGAAAAATTTGCATGAATGATTTGGAGAAGAATCTGCATTATAACATGCTAGAAATTTCTGAAAAGTTACATACTATAGTAAGTCTGTGATTGAACTTTCCTGCTAATTACTGTATGATATAACTGACTGTTGTTCATAATTCAAACGGAGCATTTGAACCATAGATCCATGCCCAGTCCCTGTTGAAGAAGCAATTAGAGTGAAAGAAATAATTTTGACCTTTGCTCTGTTTGATGAAAAAAAAGGAAGTGAAGTGGTTAAATCAGAATGAGAGAGGCAATTAATAGTAAGCATGCTTCAGACAAAAGAGAAAGCGATTTGGTTGAAGTGTACTTAGTATAAAAGGCTGTTATGATGAGCTAATCATCTAGGAAGAGCTGATTGCTTGGATACTACCCACAGAACATGTTGTGAATGTAGTAAAGTCATGGAGAGGGCCTTTTTAAACAAAGAAATGCCATAAAACTTTTTTGCAGGAAGTGTTGTGTAGAGACACTGCATTCGATGAGCCTTTGATGGGCTGTTTCAAGCTCCACCATGATCTGGTTCTGCTAGAGCATTGGGATAAGAGATCACTGGTTTACTTTTTAATATAATACCACATTGATATCAGCATAATTGGATATGAAGGTCCAGAAGGTAGAACCCTGATGTTGTAATGCCGGTTGAAAGGAGATTACCATAATGACTCTGTATCGCTTAATGTTGCTGAATAGCTAACCAGACAACATCAATGTAGATTAACAAGCAAGACTTTACAGTTTTTTTCTGTTTTATGTACAGGTACTACAGCGCCACCATCCTGCAAATGTCAGGGGTGCAGGATGACAGATTGGCTCTCTGGCTGGTGACTGTGACTGCCTTTACCAACTTCCTTTTTACTCTGCTTGGCGTCTGGCTGGTGGAGAGAGTGGGCAGGCGCAAACTCACTCTGGGAAGCAGCTTTGGTAAAAAAATGTATTACATACAAAGTAAAATTGTAACAATAATACAGTACAACATTTTAAAACCAGTTTTTAAAACACTCACAAAGCATAACAAAGACTAATACTAAGCACATCATTTATTTACTGTAGTTTTCATAATTGGCTTTAAATAACTTTCACTTTTGCATTTTAATCTATGAGCAATTGCCTTTGGCACTCTGATGATCTCTGTTGTTAAAACGAGACATCAAGATAGTATGTCTATGATACGATAAGCATCACAATATCTATGGAAAGTTCAATAAACCAAAATTTAAAAAACAAACAAAAAAACAAGGCAATTCACAGAAAGGCATTCAATTTTAAAGCCATCAATGTAAAAAAAAAAAAATATATATATATATATATATGCCGTAATGTTAAGAACACCAGGGTCTAGTTCATGGGTGATGAATTTACGGCTCTTTGACTGCTTTATTGCAGCTCTTGCAGAACATGGTCCATGTTTACATTTTTGATTTATTAAAAATATATAAAATTAAACAGGTTCGATTTAAAAGGCATTTTCATCTAATTATTTTCAAAAATTGTTCAATATAATTAGTGATTTATTATGAACTGAACCACCTACATGATTTAACATGCGCTTGGCTAGACCAATCCAGTCTCATTTAGAGGTGTCAATATCTGACGCATTTGGCCATTGGAGCTAGAGCAATGCGGGCTTATTGATATGACTTTTGTATTAATTACCATAACAGAAGCAAAAAAGCAAACCGCTAAGTGCAAATAAGAAGATGAGTGAAGAACATTTGAATCTGAATGGGGGGATTTATATTTTTTTCATTTAAAGACAGCAGAAAACCATTCTGCTAAGCTGATAAGAAGACACAAAGTGGGTCCTCCTTGGTAGATAGCTTATCAGAATTATCTTAGACTACCAAGGAGGACCCTGTGCCGGACTGAGGCAAGTTAAAAGAGGTTAACTTATACAAAAATCATATTTTAAAAAATGTTTATGTACTCAGACATATACTTTAAGTTGTGTGGCTCTTCCCCGGGATGAGGGATTTTATTTTGGCTCATCATGCTAAACAGGTTCGCCACCCCTAGTCTAGTTTGATAAGTATTTGATGGCGCAATATCATCCGGGCACAGCAGTAAGGTTGGTAAACTCATAAAATTAAACATTTAAAAGGAAGGCTCTTGCTATACACTTTTTTTTAAACACTATTCCTTTTGTAAAAATTCGAGTACCTCTCCCAGTAGCTCCATGATACGTACTGTTACATTTTTGTACCACAATATACTGGTCCACCCGTATGAAACATGACTTAATACTTGGGATTTTACTAAAAATTTGAGAGTTGCTGAGTTCTGCCATGTTTTGTAGTTATTTTGTTTCTTTCTTCTTTATGTTTCTTCTATTCCTCATTAAGATTATGAGGCTAAAGTGTAATGACCTGAGCCTGAAATGTCCTCCACAGATTATGGTGATATGATTTGGATAATAACCACTTTAGGCCCTTAATGTTAATTTAGACAGTCTTTATTGCATTGCCTATGTGTTTTAGGTAAATGTAATGGTAGAATAACAATTCACTATTTCAAAGTCCTTGCCATTGTTCTCTCCTAAAATGTGCTAGAATCAACGAACCTGTCATGGCCCATCAACGCTCTGATGCAGTGCAGTTGTCCTGTTGCTTTAGTTTAAATCATAAAAAAAAATCCAAGGAATCAATTCTTTTTTTTTCAGTCAAAAAATACCTTTTTTGTAACATTATCAAATCTTCTGCCCGAGATCTTCACATTTCTGCTTTGATTCATTTAGATATTCATTGAAAAGCAGTTCTTGGGCAGGGTAAAAGGCGGAATAGGCTTGTTTTCAGACCTTTAGGGCAAAGTGTGTAACCAATTGTTTTCAAGTTGGGAACTTGTGTAAAACTGTTAGTTATTTCTTCCTTTGGCTTATATTCTCAAAATTGTTGCCAGCTTCTCAGTAAGTACGTTGGAGATGGTCTTCTAGCTACTAATTCCTTGTGCAGGTCATTGACTCTTCATCTAAGGTAGCTATACAAGACATTTGTGACCCTGAAATGCACACCTACTTTGAATTGGGTTCCCAAATTAACTTTTTAACTATTATATTTTCAAAAAATATTCCTTTATAATAATCATAGCATTTATGTTTTTGTCCATTTAATGACAGGTACCATGTTGTGTCTGTGTGTGCTGTCACTGGGCTTCCTGCTCTCAGCTCTTCATTCTCCAGCTGTTTCTCAACACCTGACCGAACACACAGTGCCAAACTCCAGCTGCACAGCTCATCTGTGAGTAGCACTTTAATAAACACTGACACCTAGACTGAGCTCCTTGCCCAAGGCTAGAGTTTAATAAATCACATGTGCACTGTTTAGGGAAGAATACTTTTATTAACAGCTGTTTTCTGATAGATTGAATGCAAAGAAAGATCATTTCCTTTGTTTGCTCAATGAAACACAAAAAGCAACATTTAATACGAATACTAAATGTAAGAAATCATGCTTTTCGTCATTCTACATTTTTTCATATTCAAAAAACTTGATCTTGCCTTCCACTGTTGTGCAATGCCAATGGAGCTAAACAGAAATGTTAATTAATGGTTTGCAGATGTTATGTCTAACTATGTTATCTACTATAAATATCCATTTAAAATATATGAAGATCATATTTCATTCAGCAACGAGTTTCATTTAGAAATAAATTAACAAAATACCTCTTAAGATTCACTCACTCGTTATTTGTCCTTCATCTTCATATTGAAGTACTCTGACATTCCCCTGCTGTTCGCAACAATGCTACCAGATGTGTTATGGCTTCCCTGGACTTATTTAAGCCACTAAATCTCAAGAAACCAACTGAAACCAATTCATTTACTGGCCACCTAGGGCTTGCTTTCTGACTGACCCCTAGACATCCCATCACTCCAAACCTTTCTGCATAACAAAACCTTTACAAACGGAAGATACGTCTTGTCGTTTACCCATTTTCAACCGGACAAACAGGGACATCTGGCTTTGCCACATTTACAAGTGTTTAGTGTGTTGTGCAGATGGCACTTTTTTTCTGGAGTTGCAGAAACTTTGGCTTGTCTTTGGCTCAACCACTAACAACAAATTTATAGACACTGAGAGGTTTTTGTTGAGTGATTTCTTGAGGTCTTCCATTGTTTTCAGGTGGTGTGAGGGGTGCATGCTGGACCCAGGCTGTGGCTTCTGTTTTCAGGAGAACAGTTCAGCTGTGTTCTCTTCCTCCTGTGTGCCTGTCAGCCCAGCCTCCTCTGAGAGAGCTGCCTGGGGCAAGTGAGTCTTCAGCAAACGGACACCGAGACATATCCTGTCAGCATGAATCCATAATCTAGCTCTTCCATGTGTAAAGCTGGGGTTAGCAGCTCTTTGGCTGGGGAATATTTTTCTTATTAGCAAAATATTAGTCTGACTTGCAGATTCTTACTTCCATTGAGACTGATGCATTTCCTCAGGATTCCAAGTTTCTTCCAAAAAAGTGATTTGAGCTTTCTCTGCAAATGATTTCACTTGCCACAAACATCTACACAAATAGTTTTAATGTTTCTATGGAACATTTCACCCAAACGTCATTTTAGCTCTTATGTGTACAGTGTTATTACGTTTAGGTTAATATTAAAGTATCCTAGCTGTCCAAAGTTAATCCTGGAGGCCAGAAGCCTATAGCGTCAACCTTCATCAAACATACCTGCTATTCTTGCCATTATTAAGCAATTTATAGCATTTCTACAAAATATTTGAGCCCTCTATATTAGCACTGTGTACCCCAGCCTCTCGCCCAATGTACGCTGGAGGTAGACACCGGCAGACCCCCGTGACCCCCAATAAAGGGAATAAGCAGGTTGGAAAATAAATTAATGAATGAATAAATATTAGCACTGTGTCGTAACTTTCAATATTAAATGTTAATCTAAATGTTAAAACATATTTTTTGCCTCTGCAAAACCCACTGTTTACCCCCATTTCTCTCACAGCCATGCTTTCTCAACGCTCCTTTTGGGACTTGTATCTCGGGAATCATAGGTAATGTAGTTTGTAATGGCTGCCAGTTGCAATTCAAATAGAATGCCATGAATTCACCAGGGCTAGAAAGGGACATACATAAAGTCCAAAGTGCATCAAAAAGTTCTCATCATTTCACAAGTTAATGAATCCACCATAAACGTGTCGAAATAAAAACACGCTTCACACAGTTCAGTGCTTGTGTATGCTAGCAAGGGGTTTGAATTCGTGAATGTGTTCAGTCTTTCTAATTGTGTTTCGTTGACATTATTTGCCAAGTTCAGGTGTTTTGTGCAATGCTGGGTTGGTTAGCATAACCGCTAATATTGATGCGTCACAATTTATTAGATAGCAATGCTCTCTGTAATGTGAGGTCTTTTAACAAATATAAGTTAGTGATTGGGACAATGTCGTCGTCCATCGCTGTGTTTCACTATGGAAATTGTCGATCCGCAAAAATATGCTTTATAATCAACAGAATACACACTTTCTCTGCATTGTTCTTCAGCACTTCTAGGTCACTGCACACTATCTGCATAGTGACGAGCAGTACTAGTGATTAATCTGTGTGATGGGAATTTTCCTATGTAATACCTCCATCTAGTGGTCATATTGAGAAATGTAATTTGAGAAACTTTTGAGAGCACACGTCATACTTTAGTCCCGCCCTTGAGGAGAAAGATAAGGAGGTTAAAAAGTGCATACTCACTCTCTTGACCCTCTCTCTTGCGCTGATCTCTCTCGGACTCGACTCTCTTGGGTCAGTCTCTTTCTTTCTCTTTTTCTTTCTCTTCTTTTCTATCTCCATATATTCTTTTTCCTTCTTTTTCTTATTTTCTCTTCCGGCGCTCGTTTATACTTTTAATAGGCTTGCGTTAGGAATATGTGCTAAACCACGTTAGTCACGTGTGTAGGAAATGCATTGAGACTGTTAAATCTTTGTAATAAATAGCCGCATTTGCTGTGTTCTCTCTCAAATGGTCTCTAGTGTTTATTATCAATTGAGAAGGTATATTTTTACCATAACATCTGATTGGTCAGTGGGTGCAGTAAAGAACTATGGGTGTTGCAAAGAACATTAAGCCATTTTCAGCTCACAAAAAATTACACAATTACACAAACAATTCTGAATAAAACTTGAGGCATGTTTTGATGAGGGAATGACACTAAAATATGGTATATATGTCAGAAAAGTTAGCATATAATATCACCCCTATAAGATGACCATTAATTGCCATGGTCAAATAATGGAGATGGGGGTCTCTGGCTATAGTTCAGGAAAGTTTCCCTTTTGTTTAAAAAACATTCTTGTTAGGTAGCTATGAGTTGGTTCCAGATAGTTAGTAGGTTATTTATACTGGTCCTTAACTGCTTTGAGAAGATCATTGTCATATTGTGTCATTATGTTATATTTTAAAGACCCTGTTGTTTCATTTTCCTTAAACATTTTGAGATGTTAATTTGCTTCCATCTTTAAACCCTGTGCTTCTCTTTAATAGATGTTCCAACACAACACGTCTGCCTGATAGTGGGATCTGGGCTTATAATTTCTGCCCAACCTCTTATTCATGGCTTGTGCTCTTGGGACTAGTGCTTTATCTTGCATGTTTTGCCCCAGGTAAGACCAACACACCTTTAAAATAAGCTCTAATATTTACCGCAGAATAAAAATGGACTTTTGACAGGAATGGGACCAATGCCATGGACGGTTAACAGTGAGATCTACCCTCTGTGGGCCAGGAGCACAGGGAATGCTTGTTCAGCTGGTGTGAACTGGACCTTCAATGTGTTGGTGTCCCTAACTTTCCTCCACATGGCCCAGTATCTAACTTACTACGGTAAAGGTTTAGAGCACGAGCATGATCGTACTACACGAATGACTCACTTTTACAGCCCTCAGGAAGTGAATGAGTTCTTGTAAAAATTGTTTCAATCAAATGTCCCTGAACATATTGAGTGCTTTCCTAAATGCATTTTCAGAATGACTCATCAATTAAACTCGATGAATGTTTTTTGTTGAAACAAATGCTAATCAGAATGTTAAAGCGCTGGGTTGGATAAGGAAACTGAAAACTAATTAGAGGTTTATTGCCTGTTTATTTGGGCACTCTGTTTACAACTTACTGGGGACAATAGTTTCCACCATTGTGATTTTATTATTTTGGTAAAATTACAGATTTGATATTTACAGTTGCACAGTAAATATCACAATTAATAGAGACACACCAAGCGGTAAAAAGACAGAAAATGCAGATGAAAAAGTTTATGTCTCCACCACATGTGTTTTTGCTTCTAGTCAGTAACTAAGTAGAAATTTCCAAATGCTGCAAGTTAAAATGACAATATATTAAGACACGTGCATTTAGCAGAAACTTTATCCCAAAAATTTTTTGTGTAACAAAAGTCAGCTGAGAGGTTCTAGCTACTACCAGAATTAATTAAGTGCTTTAGAGAAGCTTTTCGTTATTGCCATTATATTTTATGTTACAAACAAATGCCTATATCTATTTTTACCAGACAAGATGCATAACAAAGCTCAGCTTCTAGTGGAAACTAAGATTACAAACAAAATGGCCGATGTGCTTGATGTGAGGACACCTACTAAGCAGACCTCAAAATAAAAGATTGTTCAGACTCAGACAACAAATTAGACACTAATCATAAATGATTTCCTGTTACACGGACCGATACTGGTCCACGGGGGTTGGGTATCACTGCAGTATTTTTTATTCTAAAAATATTTACTTT
The DNA here is from genome assembly GCA_007224835.1 of Danionella cerebrum. NCBI lineage: Eukaryota > Metazoa > Chordata > Actinopteri > Cypriniformes > Danionidae > Danionella > Danionella cerebrum. The sequence continues at coordinate 178,395 of SRMA01027193.1, read as the reverse complement.
TGTTGCATGCCTTTTTGAACTAAATATCTGTATTACTCCAAACATTCTAAAACAATGCTAGTTACATTTCTTTAGTTTGTGTGTAGATTAATATTATTTCTTTTCATACCATGCTTAATTGTATGAACTCATAATGACATTTACTCATTATTTTAATAATTTTCTCCTATATTACTTCCTTGTTTTTTTCCAGGTGTGTTCTTCCTCTATTCCACTCTGGCTCTGATTGGCTTCTTCTTCATTTATGGCTGTCTACCGGAGACAAAAGGACGGCGTCTGGAAGAAATTGAAAGCTTATTCGAGACTCGACTGTGCTTGTGCGGCGTTTCAGACTCAGACCAGGATCGACAGGTCGAGTACATCCGTGTAAAAGGCTCAAACTACCACCTCTCGGATAACGACGCCTCAGATGTTGAATAATGACTGTGTGAACTTGGCTTTTGGGTAAATGAGGAGGAGATTGAGCCTCTGTCTCGGTCCTGATGCTGGGTTTGTCTCATTCACTCAGTTGGTCAGATCAAGTTTCACTGCGAGGACGAGAACAGGGTTTTAGAGCACAGACTCACAAAGTAACACTGCCAGCGTTCAAAATAGTATTTGTGTTTTCCTCTGCCTTCAGATGAAAATATTCTTCTTATTTCAGTAAAACCAGATGTTAACTTTAAAAGTAGCTGAAATATATTTTTTACTAAAGGCAGTACTTAGTGATAGTAATTTAAAAATGTAAATATAAAGAAATATAAGCTACACAGCTCATCAAAAGTTTAGACACACAACTCACAAATTCATCCAACAACTCCACAAAATCCATTCCCAAACTATATTTCCCACAAGTACAACACTGGTACTCATATGAAACGTCAACTGACAGATTTTTCAACCCTTTATTCACTTTCAATTTTGTATAAGTTGGAATCTATAATGACTTGCAGGTTGTTTGTTATAAAATCAAGAACTATCTCAACAGGAGAGACCGGTCATGGTTGAGAATCTGTAGGACCTCACTTCTCACAACCTCTGCATTCTATCGGCACACTTTTATTAAAAATGAACAATGATCTGTTCATTGGCTGCTGCAATTGACAATGCTGCTTAACTAATCAGCTGCCTTTCACCACACCTTCCTTCACCCCCTTGAATCTTTCTAGGAGAGTGGTATTGTTTTACACTGGTTCATTTATTAGTTGTCAAAGTGTAAGCAGTTTAAAAACTTGCATTCTAAAGCCTTTATTTACTGTCACCTCAGGCATTCCACAAGGTTCTGTAGTGGGCCCATTGCTGTTATTACCTACATGCTTTAGCTCTTTCTACTTTTTCAATCATAAAATGGTCTGGAAACATTCTAAACTTGAATTTCTTAGCTCTGGACTCTTCTGTTCAGATGGCAGATTAGTAGCAGAAATGTAAATGATTTTAGTTTCATCGTAAAGAAATGGTGAATATTTATGCAGTGGTACTGTGAAATTAAATTTGAGATTAATTATATCTACATGTAACTTGTTCTTTATCAAACAATTGTCAGAAATTGGCTGACTGTAGTAGTAGTCTTTTTAATGGCATAAATTAAAATTATTTTTGTTAATTGTCCCCATCATATCATGATGCCAAACAGTCAGTTGAATTGCACACTTCAGATTCTTGTTGGAAGTAGTTGTATATCTAGAAATTTCTAGCTTTTCATGTATATCAAATGTAAACTTTCTACTTAGCTCACCTACTTTGTTTGAGCCAACGGATTAGTATGCGAGTATGTCATTTCAACAGACCTACAGTGTTGAGAGTATGTGTAATGGATTCTTGGAATGGGATTAGCAGTGATTGTGCACTCAAGTTGCTCAGTGTTACACATTGTCATAGTATTATAAGTTATTTTTCCATATTTAGTTAAATTAAATCTGTCACTGATTAATTATTGATTAACATTCCTGTAAATCAAATACACTATTTAACATTATGCACATACACACACATTATATTCCACACATATAATTTATACATGTAAGACGCAATTTAATTCTCTTTAGCCATATGCGTTTCTGTCTGAATCAGCATGACATGACAAACATCTTCTGAGTAGAATTCTAACTCAAACGTCATTTGGAAAACTAGTCCCGTCCTAAGAGGGCTTTTGATTACGTTTCTATTTCAAAATAAATGTAAGAAATGTATCCCTATTTCTCTTATATAATAATCTCCAGCATTTTAAGTATTATTAAAACAATGTGAACATGCTGAATTATGAGTAACTAGGATTTCATGTGTCTCAAATGTTGACAAGTATTTTTCTTCTACATGACTCTATGAATACCACCAGATGCTAAAATCAAATGGTCTCACACTTCATCCTTGCTGTTTTTGGATATGAGCAGCATATTATTTCAATTTGCAAAATGTGCGACATGCCTTTCTTTGTCCTGGTTATAGACATTCATGTTTGTGGATAGAGATTATTATCATAAATGTCTAATGTGGCTTTCTGAGGTAATGTAGTGTGGCCTTATAACGTACTTTACATACATTAATGGTGTACATTAATTTAAGTATTGTTACTATTTGTAACTGTTTACATATAGGTTTTTATGATCAAATACACATTATTATAAGTTCAATGGGTCTTTGCTTTAGCACAGAGTGCAATGTTCAATGGAAAATGTAACAGTTACTATTTGTTTGTGTAAGAGCTATATAATGATATGAAATGACTCCAAACTGAGCAAATGTTATCTGTATAGTTGCTGTAGCAGTCAGTTTGTGGAGTTACATGTATCCTGAAGAGTTATCATCAAGCTCTTAAATCTGTTTGAAAGAAGCACAAATTAAAGGTTCATTTCTTAAAGATACACTCATTTTATTCTGACCAGTTGTGGATATTTTGAAGAATGCTGAAATTATGTGGGCAATTTAAAAAAAAAAATGCAAACCTACAGTGTGTGCAGCAAAGAGTCAAGAAATCCTTTAGGTACACATTTAAACAGATCTTTGTGTGAAGTTTTAATAACATTCTCAACTTTATTCATTCTCTTTCGAGATCTTCAGCACACTTTGGGCTTGAGGCTGAGACCCTGGGCGGGTTGGCAGTCCATTATAGGGCACCACAGATATTCACTCCAGAGGGCAATCTAGATTATTCATTTCACCTAATGCATGTTTTCTGGGATTGTGGGGAGACTGGAGTACCCAGAGGAAACCCACACAAGCACAGCGAGGACATGCAAACTCCTTCCAAGAAGGTCACCACCCAGCCTTTAATGAGCAACCTTCACACTGAAAGGCTACGGTGTTACCCACTGCGCTATAGTGCTGCCAATTTTTCAACTTTTGAGTTTTATCATTTGTTCACAGACTGCAATAAATCATTGGACTCAATGTATCATCATGAGTGTAATTACATAATTACAAGGTTCTCTTTTCCAATGAACCAATTAACCTCAAGCAAGAATTCTAGATCTAGATTGACCAATGAACACATGCTTACATATATGAGAATATTTTATTTTTGTACGTGGAACAAAAGGCTTAATTTCTACTGTTAATAAGAACTAGTAAACAACAGATGTTGTGTTTTACAGCATTTATAGTTTTAGAGTTTTATTGGAGCTAACAATAAACCTATAAAAGAGTTGTTTTTTTATTGCTACACAAACTTACTTAAACATAAATGTCATTTTTGGTTATTTTCAAATTCTTTCATTTTCCCTTTTCTCCACAGATGACTGGTTCAGGCTTCATATCTGTGCAAAATCACTCTGCAATCCAACGGTTGATTCTCAATCTGTCCTGGACAACAACAAAAATCTATTTTTAATTTAATTACCTTTAAAATGATAGTAAAATACTCACATTACACATACATTAGTAGAATACAGACTACACGGATGATTTGGTATACTGCTCGTTGAGAAAAGAAAAGGTAACCAAAAATGTATTTAATCAAAGAAGCTCAAAGTTGATCTTAGGTGCATCCTGTTTCCAGTGACACCTCACCACTTGTATGTTTCTAAATCTTCTAAATAGGAGTTTAAAGTGGTAAATTAAATCGATTAGACACGATTTGGAAAGGCACACTTGAGAAGTGCATAAAGCTCCACAGTTGAATGAAAATTTCAGAGCACAAACTATCTAAAAATAAAAACGGAATTGTCTTCAGAACCTGCGATGGACTTTCGATCTGTCCAGAGTGTACCCCCACCTCTCGCCCAATGTGCGCTGGAGATCCAGCAGACCTAATTAATGAATGAATTTAGACCTCTGTTACAGGATTGTGTTGGGTAAGGATACAACATTTCAGCTACTTTTAAGGTACCAATGAGCAAACAGACCTCCTTCATCTGTACATGGAAGAAATTCAGAACCACCAACACTGAGTTCTTGGAGCTAATCGTATAGTTTGTCTAAAGTTACTGCCATAATCAGTTAATTTGGGTCACAACAATCACCCTGTCAGAGTTCCTCTGTGGATAGAGGAGCACCTTCCAGAACCAGAAACCATCTCTGTACCACTCCACCAATCAGGATTCTACGAAAAAAGTGGCCAGACTGTTGCAGTAGCAAAGTGTGTGTGCCTCTGGATTGCTAGCATGATGCGTTGAAAATGGGTGGATAGTTATAGATTTAATCTTCCCATTGTGGCCAGTTTGATAGTCACAACGATGCAAGTCCAAGATAGTTCCACAGCTGCATGAAATTCTGCCATTACGTGAAAGAACTGATTCAGGTCAGAAACTCCTAAACAGTTCTCCTAAATTTCTTTAAGGATATAACGTTTTCACTGACTGAAGATGCTCCAGTCTGTGATCCAGTGCATTAAATTACTCTTAGGGGACATTTTGATTGAATTTTTGGAATTCACCATCATTCAAATAAAAGTTTCAGGTTCAGCTGTAAAATAAATGTTTGCAAACAGCAGCCTCACCTACATCCACACACAGCCTGCTCACAGATAACTTTTTGTTTTGATTAAAAGCATAGAGAAACAATTTCACCTTGTTCAATGTTACCTGACGATTTGAGGAAGGCACTTCTCAAAACTGAACGCAGATCTTGCTTTTGGCTCTTCTGACTGCGCAGTGACATGAAGCTCGGGAGTGTTATCGGACTCTGGTTTACTGCTGATTCCTCTGGTCTTGCTCTTGTTTCACAACTCTGTTTTGGAGTAAAGAGCACCACTGGGTTCAGCAGATTTTTTAAACTGGTTTCCTGATTAACAGCAGACACAGGCTCCGAATTGCTGTGTGGAGTAAGACTACACTGAACAGAGGCATCGCTGTAAGATAGAGCTGTAGTTTGTGTTGCTGTGTCCTGGGCAACTATGGGATTCTGGTCAGGCCTTTGTGCATCACTCTGCAGGTTAAAAAGAATGGGTTTATTAGCCTTATGCCTTTCTTCCTTGTTCGCTTGTGTTCTATTAGAGCTCATTTTACGCTAGTCATGTAAACACAATATCATCACAGTAAAATCCTAAGAGTTAAATTAACTCTACTCAGAGTGCATTTGGTCCCACTCTATATAGAGTTAAACCAACTCTGAAGGAGAGTTATTTAAATAAGTCTATTTGAACTAAACAGTCTATTTTTGTCTGTTTTTACTCTTTCTGGAGTGGACTTGGTCCCTCTCTGAATAGTTAATATTTAGTTTGCATTTTCCATGCAGATTTGGAAAACCATGAAGAAAATAGATTATTAAATTACTCTTTCTCAGAGTCGGTTTAACTCTATATAGAGTGGGACCAAATACACTCCGAGTAGAGTTAATTTAACTCTTAGGATTTTACTGTGATCTCTCATGAAATTTGAATAGCTTTCAGTGTGGTGTTTGCATCATTTTAAGGTTTTAATAGTTTGACACCACTGTAGCAAATACATTTTCACACAGAATTGCTCATTGTTAAATAGTTTAATTCAGTACATCTGGTCACTTTCCGGAGCAGCTGATTTCCAGTTTTGGCCCCAAAAAAATATAAATATCCAGTGTATGAAGAAATGCTGCATGTAGTATTCCAAGATCCAAACTCTGGCTTTACCTGGCATTGGCAGGTACATTTGGAAGTTTGTATCTGATGGCAGATCGAAGCTTGTGATGGTGTTGTAGATTGGCTATTCTCTGATAAGTATGAGTGGTCTGCCATGACAGAAACTCCAGGATCGCAGATCTGTTCAGTTTGGCAGAAATACTGGTGGTGGCGCTCCTGTTCTTCCTGCAAATGAAGAGGATTGAACAATCATAAAACATCTTCATGGGTAAAAAAATCCCTAAATAGAGAGTGGGAGCAAATACATAGCAAATATTGGATACACTGCAGGTTTTTTACATTTTTCCACCTTACAAAGAAAAGGAGGCTGATAGTTTTTATACTATCCTGGTAACATTAACTTACCTCTACATCAGAAAACCTACATGTAGTGTGTATTCTCATGCAAAATGGCAACTGTCACGTCATCCAGGTGGACAAACCTGGGAGTGACTCGGGGTCCTCCACGGAGCATAAAGTCAGATGTGGAGCTCCACAGGTCTGGCCCAGGTGGTGCTCAACGCCTATCACTGAACTAGTGGGTTGAACCATGGAGAGAATCTTACAAGTCAAATTCACAATGTTCAGTTGGGTCAGGGACAATTAGCAGAACCTCCTTGCCCTCCCTGGCCACGCACATTAAAGCCGTATAAAAAGGCTTGCAAAGAAAAAAATGTTCCCACAGTATGCCAACAGATCTACTCGAATTCTCAGGGTAAGGAGACTATTCTACTATGCCAGGCTTTATCCTGGACATCACTTTAGTTCCTGGTGTCCCATCATTCTGGGCACGTGAATGGCTATCAGGGACAAAAGTTTTGTTGACTCCTTACAAGCAACTGTCAGGAAAACAGAGCAAACAGAAGGAGTGCACAGCCCTCTACTGGTTTATGTATAGCACTACCACAGCATTAACAGGGTGTCATTACCACCACAGGCCTGGAATACTGCCTAGTGGGACGAGGAGGGAGGAATGCAGAATCCTTACAGAAACATTTCAGAGAAGTGGGCGGTTTGGCTTTTTCCCAATACAAGTCTATGTGAAAAAGCTTAAATTATATTATTTCCTAAAAATGTGTGGCTTTTACAAAGTTTTAATGATTTTCAAAAGTTATCTATAAGGTGAACAACCATACATAGTTTTTTTTCTTGGCTCAAGTTTATTTTCGTGTGGTTCACAACATTTTCCCTACAAAAACTGATGTGAGCCAGACTAAAGGCAGAGCTCTGAAACCACATGTGCAGCCAGTCAACAGCTTCATATGAGTCCAATGGCAGTAGGAGGTGTCACGCCGTCCATATTTTTTTACAGTCTTTATGTTCAAAAAACTAGCTCCAGTCTCAAAAAGGTGTTCTGTTCTGGAATTCTTTCATAGCTAGAGTGAAGGAGCAGCTGTATAGTCACTACCAAGGGAAGGTGACAGATCTGGAACACATTGATGGCTTCAATAAAAGTATCAAGCTTATCACGCTTCAAAACATACGATGGCTGTATTTCCTTACAACTGACAGAATTAGATTCAAATTATCTTTTTTGTGTAGTGCATATCTGTGTTTATTGAATCAGAATGGAAAGATACCTGTGTGAAGAAGTGTCCATCACTGTCCAAGCTCTGTGACTCGCCACAATTGTTCCATAAGGTTCCTGTTTACATTTCATAGTGCTTGAATAGCCTTGTTTCCATATGCAAATCCTAAATACATAGCAATTCCCACAAATAAAACTCGGACACTCCCCAATAATCTCTGACACGTTAGTCCCATTCTTTTTCCCATCTGAATAGGGGTCATGACTATAAACCATAAGCTATGTAGAGAACCGTAACCAAATAAAAGTACAGCAAACCTTCAGACTCCATGTCCTCGCTGCTGCCTAAATGGCTGAACAGATGCACTTTTTTCACTGGATACTCTTCCAACTCTGGGCTGTAACACAGTATTATAATCTATGTCATAATCACTTTTTACATATCTACAATATATTATTGTTCCTACTTTGATAATTTGCTGTCGAACCGAAACCCAATCACGGGATTGTTTTGTTGAACATCTTTTCCTTTTTTAAACATGTCGATCCATGTACTTTCCTGAGGTGTTCCCTAAGAGAATATCCAAACACAAAACTGATTTACCTTCCTGAGTACTAATAAAGCAGAAACCGTTACATTAATAAACCTGATTTGTGCTGTTTATGTGTTCAGGGCTTCCAGAGAAAGGTAGGTCTGGCAGGGGTTTGAGTTGGAATGGGGGTCTAGAGCCTGATGAAGATGGTTGATGATGGATCTCTGATCCACTACCATCTGACATGTTTGATTCCAGCACTGGGGAGAGCTGAGGGTGAAGATTTTTAAAGTCCACAGTTCACTTACATCTACTTATTTCATTTTTAAAAGGAAGATGCACACAATACAATTGAAGGATGACCATTGTGTTCATGCTCACCTTTAACTTGAATTCTTCAGACAGGAAATGCTTTCTTACTTTGAATCCAGGCGTGCTAACACTGCTGAAGTAAATATTATCAAACATTTTAAAAACTTGTGAGGAAAACATAAAAGGGTCCTAAAATATACCTTTGCTGTGACTGACTGGCCACTAAATTAAGTTTTGAGGGTGAACAAGGGCTCATTGGAAGCTGTACGGGTCCTTTCCAATCCTTTTTGACTTTTGGCTCAAAAATCATATGGTTAATTTTTGGTTTACCTGTTTGGCAGAGGAAAACGTATGATTATTTTAATGTATCTGAGTTTACTGACAATGATTAAATGAGTACTGTACCGTTTTTCTCTTTCTTTGATGCAATGTGGTTTGTGATGAACAGAGACAATAAATCCATGTTTGTAGAGTTTTGCTCTTGAACGTCTAGAGGCGAAGTCCTCTTCATCCTTTGTTTTTGAAAAAATGCCTTGACGTCGAACAGAGGTTTATGAAAGAAGTATCAGTATAATTCACTTAAACCAAACTGTTCCCATATTTTTTGGTGTTTGGTACCTGTTTGACAGCATAATAGATCAGAGAAATCAAACGAACGTTAATAAACGTATGATGAAGATTTTTGAGTGTCATTGAACAGTGCTGTTTTGGGAATGATTTTCTCATTGTCAGAAGACATTCAGAGTTTATTGATGACTCCATTTTGCGTATGATGAATGGTGTGTGAATATGGCTGTGTGATAAACACAGGTTTGTAAAAGCTGTGTGACCCTAGTTTATATTCTGGTGGTAAGACTGTAAATTACTTAAATTTAGTAAATTCAACAATAAATTAATGAGCAAATAAATAAATCCCAAATTAATTTACATATGAGCCAAAGACACCAAGTCCCAGTTCTAGGAATGAATATAAAAAAGTGTTTCGAGACTTTAACTAAATTATGGTTAAGCTATACTTACTTTTAGCCTGGCCGTGTCGTCTTTGTTTTTCATATTCCTGCGCCTATAATTGACATTGGTGAATATTAGACAAAATTAAACATTTCTAAACCTCTCATCTTTACCTAAACAGGTGCGTATTGTCTACTTTGTAGACAATACTTTGTACTTTGTAGACAATATACATGTATAAGGTAAGTTTATAATCAAAAGTGGAAAGCAAGAAATTATCTGAGTTTGACTGATTAGCAAGCTAGCACTGACCGCGATCCTCCGACCCAGTTCATGATGGTCCGACGTTATAAACCACGTTATAGCTTTTTCAGATAGTACATTGTCCGTTTAAAACGGTATTTATCACCGTTTATGGTGCAATTCTACGCACGCAAGGTCTGTAAATGATAAGATAAGTACATTTTTTTGAATGAACTTTATTTGTTCGCGTGGCGGTTTTTTCTTCAACATATGTTTGAGCGCGAAGGATGACGTCACGATTAATCATATAGGAAATAAGTACAGTATTACATAAAAAGGATTGTATTGTATTATTTAATTAGTAATCATTATTAGCATACATAATGCAATTGCACAGAATAACAATAACAATAAATAAAACAAAATAAAAAAATAAATATTATTATTATTATTATTATTATTATTATTATTATTATTATTATTATTATTATTATTATTATTATTATTATTATTATTATTTGTAGAATGCACATTTGTAGAAATTGTAATACATTATTAACTACCTATGTCTATTCATTTAAAGATTTTTTTAAAAAATCTGGTTAAAAAAATATTTTAATTTACATTTGTTTCAGAATCACGCCCATAAATGCAAAAAAAACGGCAACCCTTATCAAAAAAATTTTAAATGTTCAACACAATTTTTTAAAATAACAATGTACACGCCAATGTATGTAAAATGCATATCTGTAATTTAACTTGCACATATTTAGAAGGCAAGGCATGATGTAGGCATGATTTAAGGAAACGTGGCAAAGCCCAACAAAGGCTGCATCAAACCATTCTGTAATATTTCTATACATCTTTTGTCGTAACCAATGGGGATTGAGAGGAGGCGTGACCAGAGAGGAACGGAAACATCAAACCTAGCGGTGCCGCTTCAGCTTTGGCCCTACGGAGCCATTCAATTGCATCAATTTAATCTTTAATCCCGAGCCCAAGGCACAAAGAGGCCGAATGGATGCATTTCAGAAGGAACTGAAGATCAAAAACGACTTATTTCGGTAAACGTGGAGTAAAAACATGAGCAGCATCCTCCATGCGGCATCAGGAGCGCGGTGGAATCAGAGGACTGCGGCGAAACAAGCGCTGCTTCTCGCCGCCGCCGCGTACGGGGCCAAAACGCTTTACCCCATTCTCTACCGACAGTTACACCCTCCGAAAGCCCACGCGAACCACACTGTAGCCCCGGGGCACGAGAACGGGCTGAAAGCTCCCCCTAAAGCACCTCCGGAGTCTTCCTGTGGTCTTAGCAAATCCCCCGGTGTTAATTCGGACTTCTTCGCGCAGCTCCTCGAGCTCGTTAAAATCGTTTTCCCAAGATTCATAACAAAAGAGCTCGGTTTATTAGGTTTACACTCGGTGGCTCTCGTCTCACGGACATTTCTGTCTATATACGTGGCAGGGCTGGATGGTAAAATTGTGAAAAGCATCGTGGAGAAGCAGCCGCGGAGCTTTCTGGTGAAGCTGATGAAATGGCTCTTGATCGCCATCCCGGCCACGTTCGTCAACAGCGCGATCCGGTACCTGGAGGGCCAGCTCGCGCTCGCCTTCCGTACCCGGTTGGTGGATCATGCCTACAAGACCTATTTCACCGATCAGACCTATTATAAGGTCAGCAACATGGACGGAAGGCTGGCGAACCCAGACCAGTCGCTGACCGAGGACGTGATGATGTTCTCGCAGTCCATCGCGCACCTCTACTCGAATTTGACCAAACCCATCCTGGACGTGATTCTGACTTCATACACTCTGATCCAGACCGCTCAGTCCCGCGGGGCGAATGCCAGTGGACCAACACTTCTAGCCGGACTCGTGGTGTTCGCCACTGCCAAGGTGTGTGAGGTGGATACTTAGAAATAATTGGGCTGAAAGTACAGAAATATGGCAAAAAAATGAAATCTCAACTAAAATACAGTTCAATCAAACAGTGGTTGCTTACATGGTTGACAGAAAATTTTGATTACATCCAGGTGCTCCGGGCATGTTCTCCCCGATTTGGGAAGCTGGTTGCAGAGGAAGCGCAGAGGAAGGGTGATCTTCGCTATGTACATTCAAGAATCATCGCTAACGCTGAGGAGATTGCCTTCTACCGAGGACACATGGTGAGGAAGAGTCTCATATAGACACCTGCACTTATACAATGGTGGGCTCTCATTGGATGAAAGAAAGGGGTACACCATAGACTGTAACAAAATATGAACATTGCCCACTGCTATTAGGCTAAAATGAGGCAACCGCAAGTGTTAAATAGAAGCTGCCATGATTTCAGAGCTCCACCTTGAGTCTGGCTCACACACCCCTTTCACACACAATCAGTTATATGCAACAAATATTTTGTTAACTTAAACAAGAATTTAAGAGCGACTTCTCTGAATTTTATTGTTGGCAGCATAATGGATCTTTCTCACGACATGATGATGGTCTTGCCTAGTTTTTTGGGGAAAATTGAGCCATCAAGAGCCAATAAACAAAATTAACGTAATTTCTGAGGAAATAATTTAAACGTTTGACTTTTTTCCAAAGACTTGTATTTGGCGGAAATCATTCTGCTCCACTGGCCATGGGAGACATACTACACACATGTGCACCTACTCTATGTACAAGTGACCTTTCTAGTTGGCAGGATCTGTTTTTCCATTTTGGATTCCAAACAACTTTTATAGCCACATCCCATAGTGATTCAGTGTCAGAGTACATCGTAGGTCTTCTGTTGCTTTGAAAATGATTTTTTACTCCAATAATCCACATATATATTCCATGGAGCCAAAGAGAGAAGAAGCAGATATTGAAGTAGACAAACAAAAAAGTGTAAAGCTGGAACAAATATGTAAGAATATACAGCTGGAAGTCAACAGAACTAACTTGCCACTGTGCGTTTCAACAAACAAGAGTCGAACTGAGCCATTGCAAAAAGTGGTACAGTGAGAGTAGTATTGGTGCTGAATGTGATTAAGTGCACATGAAAGATGATCCATTATGAATAATGAATGGTTCATTTAATGGAGATATGAAGACATTGGGATATTGCTGTTGTTTACAGCTCATGAAAACCTTATTTGCTTAGGTTTTGTGACTGTAAAGGCGCTTATCTGACTGCATTGAACGTTTGGTTTAGAGAATAAATGTTTGGGGTTGTTCTTCAGGAGCTGGTTACTACCTCTTAGTACTCAGAATGCCTCAGCACACAGAAATTTTGTAAAATTCCCTTCTCTCAATGGGAGGTAAATAATTGGTGATGACCCCTACCTGTTCCTACATGACTGCATACCAAGATCCATAAAGACATGGATCAACCTGACAAGTGACCTCAATCTGATTGAACAACTTTGAGAATAATATGACAAAACTGGTGACCCAGATCAGCCCAAGTGTTTAAATTCACAAGTGTTTGTGAGTTTAGTGGTTGTAATCGTTTGGTATTATAGTGTGAAGCAGAGGAAATTATATGTTTCCAATATTTTTCAGGTATATGATTTATATGTATAGATAAAGAATGTACAAACTATAATACACAGATGAATCTTTTTTCAGTTATGGGTATGAAAATTTATGGTAAACTCCAAGGTTGTTGTTCTTTATTCCATTGTTTCCTTGCAGTATGTTTTCTGATGGTTCCTCCATCTTTCTGTCCTCAGGTGGAGATGCGTCAGCTGCAGAAGTGCTACAGATCCCTGGCTGACCAGATGAGACTGATTCTTTCTAAGCGTCTGTGGTATGTGATGGTGGAGCAGTTCCTCATGAAGTATGTGTGGAGTGCCAGCGGCTTGGTGATGGTTGCTGTGCCCATTATCACTGCCACCGGCTTTGCTGACAATGGTATGAAACTTTCCATTGGTCCATTCATTGTTAGTGATTGTCTCAAGCTCACTTGTGATCCCAAAAGCAGGGGTACGACAAATCTGTAAATGTGTTGCTGTTTATTTCACTGGATTATGGGATGATAGCTTCATTTGAGTTATGTGGTCGCACAGCAATGGTTTTAGACCATATCTTTTGCAACATGTATCAGATATCTATTCAACACAATATTTACCGTCACAAAAGTCTTTGGTTTTTCCAAATGTCTTTATGTTACTAGCATTTAGGGGCAGTGGTAGAACAAATCAATTTGGAGTCATAGCTCAAACATTCAGCATCTTTAAAGTAAAAAAATAATATTTGTAAAATGCATTTACCTAGTCCTATCCACATGCTTTTCAAAGAATATATTTAACGAGGTACCGTTCGTTCATTGAGATTGAAGTTTGATGAGGTGAGCTAGTCCAAGGTGTACAGTAAGGCAGTAAAACAAAATGTTATATACTATACATAAATCCATGTTTAGAAACATGTTTTTGAAAACGTTCATGTGCAGATAACCAAAAATGCCATCCCGTGTGTACCGAAAAAAAATGGTATAAACCTGTTAAATTACACAACCTACTGCTTTGTAAAGATTTACAGCTTACTGTTAATACTAAAACTGTATTATGCTGTAAAATAATACACTGTTGCTCTGTCTTCACATCTTACGCCTCAGTTGTCTATCCATTGACTCTAAGGCTTATTTTTAAAGATCAAGTCATTCAGTCATTTCAGAAAATAATAGAATAGTAAAACAAACTCGTATTTTATGGTAAATACATTCTAAGACAAAGATCAGTAAACAATGCAACAAAATAGAAACTTATCACCATATATTAGAACTTGTATTATATGCCCTGATTCATAATGTTTTTATTTATTAATGTTAAACTGTAAATTTATGATGTGTTTGTTGAAAATAGTATTTTATTTGTGTCTGTGCTAGAGCTGGCTGACGGTCAGACCCAGGTCCTTGTGAGTGAAAGAACTGAGGCCTTCACAACTGCCAGAAATCTGCTGGCCTCAGGAGCAGATGCCATTGAAAGGATAATGTCTTCCTACAAAGAGGTAGAATAGGAAATGCCCTTGTAAACAGGGTCTTGTCTTTGTTGTTTTATGTACTTTACAATATGGCTGTTCCTGAAAGCTAAGCAAATGTCAGCTAAGTTATAGATAAATTTAATCTGGAAATTAATAGAGATTCTAACTGAAAAAGTTTTTTTTCCTAATATATGTATGTTTAGAAATGTATTAATGCCTTTGTCAATATTTTGTTGATGCAATTACAAGCTCGTAGCTCTCGAGCTCATTCAGTTTAGATGGGCAGCTTTGACATCTTCAGATTTCTCCGTATATGTTCAATAGAATTTTGGGTTTACACTCTAGCCTGGCTACCAGTTGCCTTAAAGCCAATTTTACCATCTTGGGTATCTTTGTGTTTCTGAAAGATGAATCATAGTCCTGATCCAAGGTCAGGAGCACCCTGTAATAGATTATTTAACCAATATGTCTTTGGGCATTGCTACATTGACCTTTCTCTCAATCCCAATCAGTCTTCCCGCAGATTGTTGCTGCCATCATCATACTTATCTATAGGGATGTTTCTGCCCAGTTCATGAGCAGTACCTGGTTTCTTTCAGACTTGAGGCCTGGTGCTGTATTGCCAATTCATGAATACAATTTGGTCAGGTGGCTTTTGTCAAGTGGCTGACGCATTCCTTTTACTGAGGAGTTGTATCTGTCTGGCCTACAGTCTACTGTACGAATCTGCAGAGACGTTCATTCTCCTAAGGTTTTCATCTGCTCTTTAAAATGTGCTAAATATAATTGACCATTTTTAACAGACCCTTTTCCGAGGCACGTCACGTTTGAAAGAAGTTCACTTCAAATTAAAAAGGAGAAATTGAACGAGTGCTAAAACGATTAATTACAGAGATGTTTAAAATCTTGTAAAAATAAACTTTTATAATAAAAGTGTTTTTTTGAGGCTGGAGGTAGAGTTGAACGTGTAGACTTCAAAAACCAAATAATATAATATGGGCTTTTTAGTAACTTTTTCTAATGTTTTTTGTTGTTATTTTATCTGTTGAAATATCATTAATATGCAGTCACTTTTCCCAGCAGTCTGAAGCTAAAGAGCTTCCCTCTAGAGATGATTTGTTCTTGCTGGCTCCATGTTTCCCAGAGGAGTAGCTCAGTTGGGCTCTGGGGTTCTGATGTGGACTTTCTACAGTAAACATGAAAAAGACTCACTAAACACTTCCTGTCACATGTTTCAGATCAGATTAAGCTTTGTGACCAAAGTTAAGCTGATTCAAAAACGTAATTTAAGAGCTCAGAGAAAAGACTTAGCATTTTAGTGCAGAAACATTTTACATAAGTGCTTCAAATGCTCTAATAGTTTCCAAATATTTTCATCAGTTTTTTTTGGTTTGGTGGACTGAAAAATGTTCTAATTCGAGTAAAGTTATCTTCATTTGTGTCACCGTGATCTTTGGTGTACCTCTGTCTCGTGTCTCATTGCTAGAAGTTCCAATATCTCTAAAACTGATTAGTACTTGTTCTGTGTTTTTCAGGTCACAGAGTTGGCTGGCTACACGGCACGTGTACACAACATGTTCCTGGTGTTTGATGAAGTCCAAAGGGGAATCTACAAGCGTTCATCTTCTGCTGGGGAGACGGCACTAATAGACCTGGACCATCCCGAGACACACTGCCATGGGCCCCTGGAGATCAAAGGTCTGCCCCACGCATAGAGATATTGACAATCTGTACTGTACATATACATCCACTGCTGTCCAGCCCAAAAGAAAGTGTAGTGGAAACTTTGTCATGTAAATAATAGTGCTCATTTATTAGTTGATCGATTTATTTAGGTTTATTTTTATTTTATGCACTTTTAAATATGTATATATAACTTAAGTTTTATATATTTATATGTATACATGTTTATAAACCACTTTAGTGTACCTGTTCAACTGCTCAATAATGCAAATTTCTAATCAGCCAATCAAATGGCAGTAGCTCAATGCATGTAAGACATGGTAAAGACAATCTGCTGCAGTTCAAACCAAAATGGGGAAGAAAGGTGATTTAAGTTTATTTTTAGAACATCGCATGGTTGTTGCTGCCAGAGTATTTCAGAAATTTACTGGGATTTTCACGCATAACCATCTCTTGGGTTTAAAGAGAATGGTTTGAAAAGGAGAAAATATCCAGTGAGCAGCAGTTCAGTGTGGGTACAAATGCCTTGTTGATGCCAAAGGTCAGAGGAGAATGGCCAGACTGGTTCAAGCTGTTAGAAAGGCAACAGTAACTAAAATAACCACTCGTTACAATAGAGGTATGCAGAAGATCATCTCTGGACGCAAAACACGTTGAACCTGAGGCGGATGGGCTACAGCAGCAGAAGACCGTTGCGCGGTCTGATGAGTCTCGATGTTTGCTGCGACTTTCGTGCTGGTGGTGTAATGGTGTAGGGGGATATTTTCTTGGCACAATTTTGGCCCATTAGCACCAAATGAGCATCACATTAGTGCCACAGCCTACCTGACTATTGTTTCTGACCATAGAGGAGATCATAATGAGCAGATGGAATCAATGTCATGTTATATAATAACGAATTGAAGATTTGATAATTCTTTTATGTCTTTCTACAGGAAAAGTGGTCGATGTGGATAAAGGAATAGTATGTGAAAACGTTCCTATAATAACTCCTAACAGAGACATAGTGGTGTCGTGCCTGAACTTTAAGGTGAGATCAGCAAGAAACAACACTATCAGAAAATGTAAAACAACTTACACTGACAATAGCTTGTTATAGCATTAATAGATGACAGCATGGTCTGTTCAAAGCAACAATGCAATATTTAATATTTTAAAAGAATACACAGTTTGTTAACTATTTTTAAATTCACATAATTACAAAAGGTGAATCTGCTTTTAAAACAGTAGGGCTTAGTTAATGATTTATGGCTTTCCTATCTGCATTTTCAGGTGGATGAAGGGATGCATCTGCTCATCACTGGTCCAAATGGATGTGGGAAGAGCTCTCTTTTCCGGATCCTCAGTGGCCTCTGGCCAGTTTACGGCGGGCATCTCCATAAACCCTCACCTCAACACATGTTCTACATCCCTCAGAGGTACAAATTTATTTCATATTTTCCTTACACGCCTGACACTCATTACCTCAATGACGCAAATGAACAAGGGTCTCCTGAACTTGATTCACACACTGGATGACTGGGGATAGGCAACAGGGGTGGGTTATATTGCTAATGTGGAAATGATCTTAATATTACATCACTGATCCCTCTCTAGCAACCAGATAGTTTTGACTTTGATCACGACTTTGTTCTCATGGTCCAGCAATGTCACACATTACAAGCTCAAGCTGCATCCTAATCTGCACACTCTCAGTACATTGCAAAAAAAGCAGATAAACGTGAAGTCATGCTCTCTGTTCTCAGGAAGTAGAGAAAAAAAATTTGAGAAGCTTTTGTGAATAAAAACGAGCAATACTGGAAAATGCCTAAATTTTAATTATGTTGTATATTATTTTAATAATATACACCCTGTATATTCATCCTGAAGAAATACTTTCTTGTGGCTTGTTTCGCTCTTAATACCAAATGTAGCTGAAATCAGTGTGGATGAGCTTCCACCTTTCCTCCATCTCTTTGAGACAGAGTAGCTCTGTTGTAACTAGAGTCAGAGAGTGAGAAATTGAAGCTGACTGCACAGTAGAGAAACCAGAGTCTGCAGTGCTGAAATATTCACTGATGTCGCAGGGGCCACCACGGCCAGAACGAGGAGAGGCATTAATAATGAATAACATTGGAAGAGGGGGTAACTGTACTCATGTGCCAATATAACCAATATATTATTCTTGCTGCCACCTATGCATCTGGCTGTAGATCATTTGATGCTGTTAGATAGTTGATTTAAGGCATATGGAAAATCAGTTTCTCTCTTTTTCTTTAGAATGGTTACAGTGAGATATATCTGAAGTCTTTGTGTCACTCTCAATTGTCTAAATTACAAGAGTAAGGAGTAACTAGAGGTCAAAGCCAAGTGTTAAGCTAAAGGTCACAAAACACACTCCATAGTAATAACTTTCAAACACGATGCATTCATCATTTCAGCCTTAGCGGCTACAAAACCAAATTTAGAGCTCCAATAGTCTGGCTGCACCTCAGATCATTCTCTAAATCAACACATATGTTTCCATTTTCAACAAATGTGTACAATTATTTTTAGTTTTACTTGAAATAAACTTTTCAGATGTGAAAACTCTACAGTTCATATGCTGTTTTGACTTTGAGATCATTTGTTAGATTGAAAAATATGCCAGAGATTCAAAAAATATGACAAAAAATTGATTATTTTATAAATTAACTCACAAATAATACATTTAACTCAGAGATACAGAAAAAAACTAGAAATGTCAAAATGAGTACAAAACATGTTTTTTCTTTAGTAAGGTTGACCGTTTTTACATGTGTGTTCAAGTGGCCAGTCAAGGAATTACAGTTTCAGCCACTTATAATACATCTGGAGGGAAAGTACAGGGTGGCCACACAGACATCACATATGGGTTGAAAGTTACACACAACTTACTAATTCTGAGTCGTGTTTTTCACAGGCCATACATGTCTCTGGGTTCACTGCGAGACCAAGTGATCTACCCCGACTCTTTGGATGACATGCACCACCGTGGCTACAGAGACAAGGACCTGGAGGCCATCTTGGACATCGTCAACCTCAATCACATTGTGACCCGGGAGGGAGGTATGTGCATGATGTTTGTGGTTTGGGCTTCAGTGATTAAAGCTAGACATGATCCCAGGACAATGCTATTTCTGTCCTTGATTCTTGTTTGCTTTTCCATGTGTAAGGCTGGTCCATGGGTTGATCCAAAAACGGGATTCAACCATGGATGAAGGTTTTCAGCCGTGTTCTGTCTTTCAGAGCTTGCGGGAACTTTAAATATTGAATTTAACTTCTATCTGACTCCATATTTTTATTGTTTTCATTGGTTATTGTTTTCCTTTATCATTAGCTTTGATTAAAGCTATAATAAACTATGTATTAATAAGTGTTAATAATTAGAGAAATGCACTCACTTGTTATAATTAACCCTTTAAACCTTTGTTACATAATGTGATACTTTAGTTCTTAGCATTTAACATTATTTTAGAAAGTGAGAGAGAGTAACTAGTTACACAGCAAAAAGGTGAAACAATAGCAGAGGCTACATGATCTGAAAAGGCTCTAAGCCTTCCAGATCACGGGCATGTTCAGAAACAAAAAGAAGCGAGCTCCTCTTGCGTTCTTCCTCAAATACCATCGGGAGGGTCTAGTTGAAATGTAAATCAGACAGCATGTTCGAGAGACCACGTGACCATATATGGTGTTCCTCAGAGACAAAGTAATCGAATCTGGTGTATCTTTCAGAGGCAGACGCCATTGTTAATCAAAGTAATCACAGAGGCGGATGGTAATCGCTTTAGCACCTTCGCAACACAAAGCTCAGGGAGTGGTTGAGAGTCTCAACCCCCCTGGTTTAAACTCCTTGCAACACTGTTAGATTTCTGTTGAGTTATTTACACATTCACAAATGTTTTTGTATATAAATATATACATAATTATTCACAATCTTACACATGTGCTGTGTGAACAACCCCGTTACCTCTACTTACAAACGTATTCCAGCTTTCACGTTTTTATTTTATCTATTGTCATCGTTCTTCTATTGTCATTGTCCAGTTCTTAACATTCTTTAATGTCGTCTTGTGTGTGGTTTTAGGCTGGGATGCTGAACTTGACTGGAAAGATGTTCTTTCTGGAGGAGAGAAGCAGAGGATGGGCATGGCACGCATGTTTTACCACAAGTACGATCTCTTTTAGCATATTTTGTTTCATCATGAACACAAAACATTACTTAATAGAAAAAAAATAATAATAATAGGACCTATAAATTGTTATTTGTTGAATACACATCAATAAAAATATATATATATATTATAAACCTGTAATAGACTATTAAATCAATGTTTAAGGAATACTACTAATACATACAATTAAAATTAACTTAAAATGTAATTTTACATTTGTTAATGTTCTGTTTTGAAATATAGTGTACCAGTGTTGAACAAGTTAGACAAACAAACTAGTTATAGTTACTGAAAGAAACTAGTCACTGGGGAAAGTATCTATAGAGTTGCAATGTTTAAATGTGAAAACTTTAATGTATTAACAGAACACTTAATTTACAACAATCTACATTTATATATTTAAATGTTCTATGGAATAATGTGAGACAAAACAGCTAAAAGTTACATTTATTAGAAATTATTGTTAATTGCTACTGAAACAATGAACAATATGTATACACACATATAAACAACATTTGCATGAATTAATACAAAATAAATAAAATCTCTTCAGGCCTAAATATGCTCTGCTGGATGAGTGCACCAGTGCAGTCAGCATCGATGTGGAGGGGAAAATATTTCAGGCTGCAAAGGATGCTGGGATTTCCTTACTCTCCATCACGCACAGACCCTCTTTGTGGTAAGACGTTCTGCTTTGTTATTTAGATGCAAAAAAAGCCAAGAGAGATGCATTGTGTATGTATATTATGCCTATAGTATGGATCTGATGAACAGATAAATAAAAGTATTCAAGTACCTGAAACTACAAAACACATCTACAAAATGTTAAATTTAAATTAAAATAATAAAATCAACTATTATAGCAAGGTGGGCATTCTTCAGCAGCGAGCAGGTTAGCGCAGGAAGAGGTGGATTTAAGGCAGGCAAAAGTTACAGGTACCTAGGGGTCCTGAAACCAGGAACATCTGTCAGAATGTGGCGCAGGTGAGTGCGTCTGTTTCATAAGTTTCCTTTTGCATAATCACAAATGATAAAACATTGCTGGAACAAGGTGACATTTTTGTTTAAAAAGGTTTTAAAAAGTTGTCCTCATAGCGCTCATAAATACTCCACTGGCATGAAACACAAGAAGTCCCACCCTCCTCTAACTTTAGTGCTGGCTGATTGGATATTTGTTCACGGACATGCATTTATTTCCCTGACATCTGCCTTTTCACATGCGTAGACTAATAATAATACATACAGGAGTTTTTCAGAAGAGAAACAGAAAAAACGTGTGTAATGTTAGCAACATGATAAGTAAATCTGGACATGCTTATTTTTTTCTCATCAAAACAAATGAACTGCTTCAACCTTGTTCATTTCAATCTGGTTTTAATTAATGCTGTTGAATTCTGATAATGTGCTCTTATTTCTTTTTTGGCATTATAAAAAAAAATAATAAAGTGGAAAAGAGTTATTGGATAAAACTACGATGACATGGCGATCTGGCAGAATGTACCCCGCCTATCGCCCAATGTGCGCTGGAGATAGGCACCGGCAGACCCCCATGACCACAAAAAGGGAATAAGCGGGTTGGAAAATGACTGAAGGAATAATTGGATAAAAATTTTGAGATTGTTTGATTTTGTTTTACTTTGATATAATATGAACTTTAAAAAAGACCAGTTTGTTCTTTTAGGCAGGTTGTTTTTATCAACAATATCATCCAATTGTCCAAATCTCCAAAATGAGCCAGGTGTAAAACTCATCGAATTTAAACAAAAAAATAATTGTGAATTGAAATGTATTTACAGGAAGTACCACACACACTTGCTTCAGTTCGATGGTGAGGGCGGTTGGCGCTTTGAGGAACTGGACACAGCTACACGCCTCTCTCTGACCGAAGAGAAGCAGCGTTTAGAGAGTCAGCTCGCAGGAATTCCTAAGATGCAACTCAGGCTCAATGAACTCTGCAAGATCCTGGGAGAAGACTCTGTCCTGAAGACCACTGAGCACAGCCACCAGCAGGAGGAGGAGTAAAGCGGCTTTTATTTGATTCATTTTTAGTAGGTTTTAACCATTTTAACATCGTACAATTATATACATTTAAAGGGGTCATAAACTACTTTTTTGTTCTATTAATTGAGATCATCTATTAGTTTTAAAGTAAATAATTATGGTCAAAATGTTACTAAACCTTCAGCTCGGCTCGGAGTGGGCTATAGTTTTGAATATTCATTGTGAGCTTAAGTGAAAATTATCAAATATGAACCAACAGTTACAAGAAAGTTCTGAAACTATATTTGATTTCATATTTGGATCCCTCAGTTCATGGCCCCTTTCAAAATGTCATTCTAAATAATAAATATATCAGGAATAACCTTTGGAAATTTGAAAGATTTTCTCTTCATTTGCAATTAGTTTTTTTTCATTCATTTCTTTTATTTTTTTGTTTCATTTTATTTTATTTTTATTTCATTTATTTTTTATTTTCATTTTGATATTTAGTTTGCTTCATTTCAATATTTTGTTTGTTTGATTTTCATTGCTCATTTACTTTTCAATTTAAATCTTTCTAGTTTTTTTTGTTTACTTTGTTTTTTTTCTATCTGTTTCATATGTAATTATTTATTACAAGTTTACTTTCTTTTCGTTTATTTCCATTCTGAATTTTTATATATATTATGAGCTTTCCCTGATTGGAATAAGCAGATAGAGAAAATGAAGAATTTTATTCCCCCCCCCCAAAAAAATAAAAAATAAAATAAAAATTGTTAAGCATTCCAAAACGAGAACAAATCATGCCAATGCGTATATTTGCTTCATTTAGTTGATTCTTTTACATGAAATAATCATAATTTCATCATCATGTTTGCGTGGACAATTTGCATCATAATGTATAGCTAGCCTTGAATGTCATTGGAGCCCTGAAGAATAGGGTGCTGCGTGTGCCCTGCATTCGTGATTCATTCTTCATCCAGGTTAATAAACACCAAATTCATTGCTACCAGGCTTTGTGCCCAAATGTTGAAGAAGACAAGTTTTTTTAATTCTATAGAGCATTATTTTATGTCTCTGATATTTTATCATTATTTAAAAATTGATTTGTCCCTTTTTTCCATAGATTGTGCAATAAAATCTTTATTTTATTTTTTTTTATTTAGTTTTTCTGGTTCTAAAATTAAAATGTAAACACCAAAATGTACACAGGTCCTTTTACCCATTTATCAGTGTTTTACTTTGATTTTTTTTTAGGTATTTTAATTGTACTTTTCAGCACTTTATTGTACCTTATACCCTTAAATCACAGCTGTGTAAAAATGCTGGCAACCATGAAGTCTTGAATGATCCATTCCTTGTTGAATTATATGTGTTTATCTGTTACGTTTATCTCCAGAGATTGTATATTGCTCAATTTTCTGTCTGTTGGCCAAACCAAGAATTCCTTCCATATCTGGAAAGAGATGTTAACCCTTTTACTTACGCACATATATTAAACCACTAGAGAAGAGTGAATGTGAAAATGAGGGGAGTGAGTGTCTGCATAGCTCTGAGTTTAACACAGCAGGTTTCCGCTTTTCTGAACAAATACAATATGCTGGATACACACGCACACGCACATGCACGCACCCCCCCCCCCCCACACACACACACATTGAGGGATTTGCAGGCGAGCTGACTCAAACTGAGAATGTGTGATTCTGGGTCATAGGACTTGACCAATCAGAGCTTAGATTGGTTTTTCTCAGTTGTACTTCTCAGCCAGCTAATATTTGTTGTATTTGGACTTTTTGTCTGTTTGTTCATTCCCTTATTTTACCTTCAACTACACCAGGTATTTTGCGAAATGTTCATTCTTGTTCATTTTGAATTCATGCATAATGACTTTATTAAGAAATTGTAATCGTTGGTGGTTTCCAGTGATTCCATTTCTCTTCATTTTGAATATAACTTAGATCCAGATTCAGTTTTGATCTAATCACCCTGAAATTAAATATTATTTTATTTTACTATTAAATAAAGACATTCGAATGAAACAATGAGTGGATATTAACCGTTTACAGTCACAAATGAACAAATCTGAACTTTAATACTTTTCCTGCCTGTACGTTTGAATGGTTATATTTTGTTTTCTTTGCTTAATCTAATTTGAATTTTACTCGAATGACATTAAGTGAATATAGCTTGACTCTACCAAGTGTCAAAAATCAACTAACAATTTAAACCTGAATGTAAATAAAATATACTGTAATAAAAAAAATGTGTTCTTGTTATTATTATCATTGTTTTTGCTTATAAATACTAATCAAAGAATCGTGAGTGTGTGTGTGCGTGCGTGCGTGTGTGCGTGTGTGTGTGCGTGTGTGTGTGTGTGTGTGTGTGTAATTTTAGCAAGAGACGAGTTGTGTTTGGGGGGGGGGGTTAATTCACCGTAAACAATTTTAAAGAGAAATATTCAATAGATGTCCCTTCATTTAAAAAAAAGCTAATTTAACAAAAAATAATAAATTGTGTGTTTTGTTATTATATTTCCATCACTTTATATAATTTAAATCTGTTGATTTTTTTAAGATAAACCATGTTTGCAGTGTAGTACTAAATGTCTCCAAAAGAGGGAACAGGAGGATTATTTCTCTGTTGCTGAACAATATAACATATTTAAACTGTTTTCCACTCGTAAACAAGAAAACGAATTTCTTTGTCAAGAAACAGATATGTGAAGAAAAATACCAATATGATCAACTGGATTGCTTTTTTAATCTACAATTTGTTATATTTATTTCATGCTTGCCATATATAAAAAATACATAAAAATACATTGATTAAATAGATGAAAAAGTTCTCATAATAATAAAATAATCTCATAAATGCCTTAATATGTGTAGAAATAAACCATGAATAAATTAATAGATCGGGGGTGTGGCCTGACGCTCTCATTTGAGGCGTGGTTTAATGACGTCACACTCCAGGAGAGTCGCTGCTCTTCGGGACGCGTGAATGTGAACAAGCGCTCTTTAAACATGTAACACGGTGAGGTTTTGTTTTTGTACATTTTCGCTATTTTCCCCTCAATACTGCACCCATTTGAATCCACTCTGCTATATAATGGCAACGTAAACGCCGGGAGGGAGCCTCGGAGTGTGTATCTCCTGCTTAAGCCGATAAAGAAAAGGGAAATCGGCTATTTTTATCCCTCGCGGGGGGAACATGTCTTCGGGACAGGACGAGAGCTCGGTCCGCGTGGCTGTCAGGTATTTAAGTCTATTTATACTCATATCTAATGTATCTTATAATGGAGGCCAGAAAGTCTGAGTGATGCTGCATGTGGGCCCGCCTCTAATGTACCTGCTACATGTCACACACCATCGTCATCATCATCATCAGGGCTTTATGTTCTCATTGTGTACGAAACGTCCTGTGTTTTGTAAATACACGATTATAAGCGTGCCTGTTGTCCCGAATTCAAACGTTGACGTCCTGCTGCTGATAAACCAAGATCCATATGCTGCCTATGTAAACAAAAGATTACATGGATTGCTTATCGGTTTCAGATATGGATCTATTTCATTGTTCTGCTCATCCATAGCAGTGTATTGATTAGGTGGTGGCTCTGGCCATGATCTATTGCTGTGTCACAATTTAATCATTTATAATTAACTTGTTTTCCATTTTAATATTCAGTTTATTTTACTAAGATCCATGATTTTTGTTAACATTAATTGGATAGGCTTTTTTTTAACAATTAATTTCTTCTGATGACGCAATAAATTCAAATGGGGTCCTGGAGTAAATAACCCAATACAAGACATGGAGGTACATGCTGTAGTTTAAAGTATTTCAAAACAATACAAACCACAAAAAATTCCAGATCTGGAAAAAAAGATTAAGATTTCTAAAAATATTCATTCGTCAGCCTTTGAGGCTTAGCCATCCATCAAATCATGAAGCAGCTGAAAGCATATAACATTTTATGTATGTCTGCGCTTTGAATGACATAAATATTTGACCCCCTTTCTTTTCTCTCAGTTGCTTTTTATAAAGAAAACTAGCTAAGCTTAAAAGCTGCTTCAAACAGCTATGTTTTGACTCAGTTCTCCTGAGTTCAGAATGTGTTTTGGTTTTCCATTAAATTTTAGCAACACTTCAGAGTGTGCATGTTATTAAAAACATCACAGTAGTTTTGCATCAAGTTTGTTAATGTCAGATTTGGTCCTTCTGAAGAAGGTAATTTTTTGTTGTTGTTTAAAGATTTCTTTAATGTATCTATTTCTGTTCATGAAGAAGGCAGAGCTGGTTAATTTCATGTGAGAAGAGGTGTGTCACACTGACACTCTCTTTATTAATGAGGAATTGGCTGCATTAGCATTCTCTTATTTTCCTGCGCATTCCAGAATGTCGCCTAAATAACCCTGAATGGGAATGGCAGAATGCGCATTAAAAAAAGTTATGCACACAACTGAGTAGAATAAACTTTTTATATGCACAAAAACTCACAGAATTTACAGAAAAATCTCCCACAACCCTGTATTTGGCACATGTAGCAAGTTTATTCTGCGTTTTTTGGTTCAACCTGGGGCGCGACGTGGTGGCATCAATAGACAAACCAACTGACTAATTTCATTGAAGAACATCTGAAATGTTTTGGTCATTCTAAAATTCCTTTACCAAAGTCTGCGGCTACGTTCCCAAAGAGCTGTCTTCTGCCTCCATATTTTGTTTCATCTATATGTTCTAAGATGCAAGTAAGTTATTATATATGAAAAAGTTGTTCTCCTAATGCAACAACTTCCATTTTTCTTTTGATATTTGGCGCCAGAAGTGACGAGTCTGTTCTCTTGGACTTGTTGGATGGAAGCAGTGCTTCATTTACAAAATGTTTATGCAATTTTTCAGCTTTCCATTTAAATTTAAGTCAAATCTTTGGATGGAAACATGGCTAGTGACTGTTTTCTCTGCCCAATTAGTAATCTGCAGCTTTTTAAAACGTATTCGGAACAGTCAGAAAATAAACCCGGCGCCTCGGTTATGCAGCCTCGTCAAAATGAGTACCAATAAGTGATGTTTCAAGAGAAGCGATCAGGGCATACAGCATGAGTCTCTAATCAATCCATCAAACCAAATATTTTTTTAAGCCAGTTCTACCTTGTACCATGTGACTCTCCAAGTTTCACCCCTCTTTCCTCCCCTAAAGTCCTCAGTTGGAGGGTGTAACATGGATGTGATCTGCATCTTGACTGGAGATGCCACAATATGCAGGCCTCGGTTCAATGCGTTCTGTTGAGCCACGCTTTTCCAGTTCCTCATTTGAATAACTCCTGCATACATTATCATTTCAACATGCCTGGCAAACTTCTTATTTATTCAAAAGGAACTCATTTATGGAGCAAATATCCAATCAGTGAACTGCTCCTTATGTAAACATCCAATCAGCAAGCGCTAAAGTTAGAGGAGGGTGGGACTTCTCATGTTTCACTTTAAGCGTGGCCAGAATGGAGATCCCTTAGTCAGCGCTATGAAGTGGTTTTTAAACCTGTGTTTTGGAGACATTTCGTCTTTGCTGTCGATATGACAAAGATGGGAGAAGAATTGTAATCAAACATGTCATAAACGAGTTAGAACTCTCCGTTTGATGTACAGTGAATACTGGCAGAACTCTACTCATTGCTGTTGCAACCACATCAACGGTTAGTCAGAAAAAGTCTCTCACACAATAACGGCAAACACATGCACATTAACACTTAAATAACATTCCATTATTAAGAGATTAGCCTTCAAAGTGTAAAATGTCCTGATGCAATTGAACTGGTGCTATCCAAAAGGTGACTTACAAACTCAAGTTCAATACAACTTCTCAGTCAAAATTCTCAAGTAGTCAACACAAGGACTAAATTTTAGGTTCCTGCTTCTCCCCCCACCATTTTTTCCATCCGATGACTTACAAACCCAAGTTGAATCAACACATTTAAATCAGACTAAATTTTTAGACAGTGAGAACAATGAATAACTGTAATTTTTTTCTCTCTAAAACATGTAAAGATAAGTTCAAAATCCAAAACTTGTCAAAGCCCTTTGTGGTAACAAGACATTACGAGTGGACAGAATGAAATGAGGCTGCAATGTTTTACAGTTCATGTGGAGTTTCAATGCTCATGAGAACAATCAAAAACAAGAAAAAAACTGGTAACAAACTACTTTGTGCAGCACCAAAAAAATCCCTCAAAGTCAAGGCAGGCCCTGAATGAAAACCTCCTTCCCTCAACCAGGGCTGTGACAATGGGTTGTTGATGGGTATTCCAGCCATCAGTGAACACACAACCAGGGTAGCAAAGGATTTGGAAGGTTCCAGATAATTCCACATAACAGCCATTAAAGAATAATGACTGTGAGTAACCACAAAGAGGAGATACAAAATCCTTCCTGAAATGTGAGCATGATCTATGACCTCTGCAATTACCGACACATTGCATGCCTTGTTTTTCAAAGCACTCATATGCTAATCGGTATAAAATTTCATGTCTCACTGTTGAAATAAACCAGACATTGAGTTTGATATTAAACTGATCTTTTCAGTGTCGCTGGGCAAATGCTCAAAGATGACTTGGGCTCAAATGATTTGTTTCCTCACTCTGTGCAGTGGCTACATAATTTAATAGATTTATTTTTGCAATTATTTATTGAGTTAGTAAAACCAGTTTCATTGTGAAGAGTTTTCTGTGTCGTTCACAGGGAGTGTAGAGTCATTTGGTCTCGTAATTGTGACATTGTGTAACTAAAGAATAAAAAAGCTAAAGCATTCCTTTAAACATACTTTACTTCTGAGCGGGATCATAACCTTGAATTTAGCGAAGTCTCTGATTAAACACATCCCTTGGTGACGGCTGAAAGCAGGTACAGAGAGCCTCTTCTCTTCAGATGGGGAGAAACAAAGCTCCATCTGAATGCTCAGGTTACACCGCTGAGAAAGCCGCTGGTAACTGGAGCCCGCAGACTTTGACACAGGCTCAGTTTGTCCAGGATTTGGACTTTGAATGAACATCTTTCACTTCAGCGCTTTTAATTCTGCTTTCAAATTTCTCTATAACAATTGAAATCGCTTCATTGCCTGGCGTGAGAGACAACAGGTACAAAACTACAGTCAAAATAACAAGAAACATGAGATGACAATATAGACCCAGTGATAACAAGGGGAAAGTTATTAAAATAAATATTCAAAACAAGTGATAAAAATGAATTCAAGACTTCTGGTTATGAGCATTTATCATTTTCATAGCATATATGCTGTAGTGTAAAGTGATGTGGTGTGTTTAGACGAAATTTATTCTGAATATCCTATTTTGTGTTGAGAATACGTTAAGAAAGCAGAAAGAATAAATTGTCACATAACGATTTTATCAGTTACATTTTCAAGGACCAAATGAACTATGAACCAGACACTTGTGGCTGCCTCATGCATGTGAAACAGCTGCTGACATTGAAGTTGATCCATTATGCTGGAAAACTCACAAGAAGCAGTTTCAAATATTGTCTTCGGTAGCCAGGAAATTCATCTGCATCCATGCAACCGGTTCTCGTTCATAAATGGTTTCCACACAGGAGCCAACATTGTCTTATTGCCTACAAAATGTAGATATAGAAATGTTTTGTGGTGGTCGTCTTTCATTGCATTTCTCTAAGTTTAAAGTAAAAGTGTTTCCATATGTATTATGTTAGCTTTTTGTAAAAGCCAACGTATTGTTATTTGTGTTTCAGAAATATTTTCAAGAGGAAAAGTCGTTGAGAAATGGGGGTTCGTTTGTGTTATCAAAGTAGCAAATTAAAATTTTTATGACATCGTCATATTTTCCTTCTGTTTTGGCTTGTTATTCTAATCTCTTCCCCTGTTTTTCTACTTGCACGCCCCACATCCTCCTTGCCTATGCTCGTTCTCCCTTTCTACGGCTCCCCTTTCCGTGCATACGCTGTTACTACAGCGTTTGTTTTTCTGTTTCGTTTCTTCACGCGTGCACACTCTTTCTTAACTTCCTTGTCTCACTCTTTCTCCTCGCTGATTCCCTATTTCCTTTATTTAGTCTTTCACAGGTTTTCCTAATCACATTATTGTTTTACAGTGTATTTATAGTTTCATACCTTAACGTACTGTTGCGAAACCTGGTTTCTCTGTGGTCTCTTTATTACGTTAGCTCACACTAAAGCTGCCAGACAAAGCTTTTACGTTTTTACGTAAGTTTTTGCTCGTTTCTGTGTTTACTGTGTTTTATCTCCGCGTTTTTGGGCTAGTATTAGTTATTGAGGTTTTCATAGTGTGGGGATATTTTTATTTTCTTGTAAATGTTTATTGTTTATTCTTTAATAAACTAATTTTGCATCTCAACTCTTGCTATTGAGTTCTGTCACCTTCAAATAATGACACATCACTGACGGCTTCCTAGCAACCAAACTGTTTACCCTAGTAACCAAATTATCTCAGCTTTTGTAAAGACATGAGGGTTGGTTTATATAACTTATAGTGACAAATGGAACATATTATGTTACTGACTCCTCCATAGCAACCTGACTGTTTACCATAGCAACATAGCTATGTTTACCATAGTAACAAATTTGGCCTATCACAATCTCATTTAAAGAAATAAGAGACATGGTGTTGGTTTATATTACTCATATTGACATGTGAAACTTTGTATCATGTCAGTGACCCCTCCATAGCAACCAAAATTCTTCCTTGGCAACCCTTTCATTTTGCTTTTAAAATACTTTAAAATGCCACTTTTACAAACCAACATCAAAGTTTAACCAGTTTAACTATTTTAACTAGTTTAATTTCACTTACATAGAGGTAAATGTTTAAAATGAAAAAGTGGTTCTGAATCATGATCATTTTTTAAGCAAAAATGTGATCTTTAACTGTTCTGATGCAGTATTTACCAGTCATTTGGACATAACACCTCACAAAACAATGTTCTATGGTGTGGAGCTTGAAGGCAATGTGAGTGCAGGCCAGTGTTCAGTGGTAAGAGTGGGAAGGGTAAACAATTAGGGTCAGTTCAAGGGAACCGGTTCTAATGTGAGTTCATAATTAATGGAGATCTAACTATAACTGTACGGTTTCTGAGGCTACAGACATGGAAACATTGAGTGAGTCAGGTTTTTACTGTCTGGACTTTGTTCTGGTTACCAGTGCTGATACAGAGCCTTTACTCTACTGTTGAGTTCTGGTTTTCAGTTTCTCCTTTAACACTTCTAGTTAGTAATCATCAATTCTTCTCTTAATGCGACGTTTAATCAGTTTGTGACTCTCCAATACTGCTGTTTGGGAAACTGTTTACTCAGAACTGATTTTTTAGAGAAGTTAATATCGTTCAGCTTAGAAACACATTCAGGGATAATTTACAGGAACATGCTCAAGGCAGGAATGGGCTACACAACCATCCTCAGTCAACTTTGCGACAAGGTGACAACAGTTAGTGGAATTAGATATGAATAATCCCACTTTATTTTGCATATATTAGTGCAAATTAGTTTTTCATATGCACATTCTTCTTTTATTTTTACTTTATTTAAGAAAAAATTACATTCATATTCTTTGTCCCAAGTTTAGCTCCATTTAACGTAATAAAGATTTCTTGAACGACCCAATGTCACACTTTCTACAGTAATTTTAGTCATTTATTCTTCAAAGATTCAAAGCTCAAATTGTTCTGCTGGTATAGCTCATTGAACACTTGAACACTGAAGTTTAAAGCTTTATTATTTTAGACCTCTGGCACTGTAACAACCTGCTGCTTTGTGGAACTACTTAAAACCATGATGGGTTTCTTTTACTCATAAATGTACTGCTGTTTTTAGTGTTTTTGTTACTTTCAGCTCAACAAACGATGTTGAACAGTTGACCTTTTTTCATTTGGTTAAAATTTCACCATAATCATGTCATGTGACACTTCATTGGCTGCTGCTGACCCTGGAAGGTCAGAAGTGGGTCAAAGCAGTAAAAGTGATATGAGATATTGACATAAAAAAAAACAGATTTGAAACGAAAACTAATGTTAATACCAACTATTAAAAAAAACATACAAAAGCAGTTCTTACACTGAGTTTACACTGTTTACACGACTTTTTTGACTTTCAAGACATTTGACCTAGATCCTCTTCTCATTATGCCAAACTAAAAGTTGTGCAAGTCAAGTTGATTAGTCAAACAATGTTTGAGATGAGCGAACAATAAAACACCATTTGAAACGAACAGACATTTTTTTTTCACAATGTTTTTTTGTATTGACATTTCTTCCCAAGACAGTCTTACACTATTCCCTGTAAGTACATTC
Source organism: Danionella cerebrum (assembly GCA_007224835.1). NCBI lineage: Eukaryota > Metazoa > Chordata > Actinopteri > Cypriniformes > Danionidae > Danionella > Danionella cerebrum. The sequence goes on along the minus strand of SRMA01027193.1, from coordinate 145,717 downwards.
GGAATGTTTTATGGTCAAACTATATAAAGATATGTTGAGAATTACTCTTAAACATGTTTTAGCTTTAATTGGAATTTTTCCCTTTATTTTGCAGAGGTGATTGATTCTCATTTTATCTTCGATAATGCACTTCCTCTTCACACTATCAAGACAAAACTCCCTTAAACCATTTGCAACACACTTTTCAATTCGGATCACCCTCAGTCCATAATGATAGTTTTAATTCATTCATTTCCTTTCGGGGTCACGGGGGTACACCTCCTGCTTACATCAGGCGAGAAGGTGGGGTTACACCCTGTACAGGTCGCCAGTCCTTCGCAGTGGACAGATTTCATTTGGATGAAAATGATCAAACGTTGCTTTCTGTCAAAATTCAAAATGAAGCTTTATTTCGGCAACATATCTTCAAATTTTGAGGTAAAACTTACATTTACGCATAATGGTCGAATTGTACAAACCTTTATGCAGATCACTGAAACTGTGAACTTAATATGAGCTAAATATTTTTCACGATACTGACTTTGTCCCGGCATTTGCTAGGTTGAACATAGAAGCACCTACAGCCTTTTAACAGCATTTTAATGAACACAATAAAGCAAAAGCTACATGCAAATATGAGTCACAAACACAGCTCAACGTACAAAGAATAATCAACAGTGGAACACAGGTGGGGTAAACAGGACAAACAAGGTAGAGTGTAGGTGGAGACCATCAATTTATTCATATAAAAAATTGTTTTAATGTTTGTTTTATCAGATCATTGACTGTATTCTGTTCACATTAATCCAGATTTAGTCTTAGGTTGCGCAGTTCACATGACTCAGTCATATGTTAACAGGGTCCAGAGGTTTTCAGTTCACATGAAAAAGTCAATATTTATTCAATATGGAGGTTTGACTTGTGTAGCAGTGTAAATGTATTATAGGTCTGCTCATGAATATGTATGAGGCATTGACTGAAGCAGCCCGAATGTAGCAGCCATCTGCCATGTGGCGTGATGACTTGACAGCCTGGGATTGTTGGCGTTTTTTTTAGAGCAGATCCAACCATCCGTGGCTTGATAATGCATATGTAATTAAAACATATTTTAAGCACTATAAGGCACACTTAAAATCCTTACATTCAACATTTGATCACAAATTGTCAGTGCGTCTTATAATCTGAGACTCCTTATATTTTAACTCTGGTCTCACTGACCTTGAACCGATTTCATGTGGTTCACACCACTCAAAACTTTAAAATGTTTTAGTATGACTTTGGTGAGGTTTAGAAGCTGCACCGCTTGATAGAGTGAAGGAGCATTCCGGCTACAGTAGTCTCATGGAGTAATATATATACGTGTATATAAGAACAAATTTACAACCAACGGATCCAATAGATGCCCAACGAGAACCCCAGCAAAGGAAAATTTCTGGCTAACACAATGGACAACTTACATGAGCAATTTACAAGCAACAAAAAAAAAATAAATGTAAAAATGCTGAGCAGCTGAGTGTGAAGTGCGAAGCTGAATCTATACCTAAGGAGTGACAAAGGGGAAACAGAGACAGTAAAATTCAGGGGTTCATGTGCTCTTACAAACTGCAAGTGACTGAGCACAGCAACCTCAAAAGTGAGTAGCGATGCCAGCGAACTGAGAGAGTATGTTGTGGTTTGTATGGTCTGCAAATTACAGTCAAGCCATTTTAGATGAAATGCACCTGTCTGCAGACTGCAGATGGGTTTAGCCCCACCTACTGACCACACGGCCCACCATCTGAACATGGAGCAATGCTCATGTGTCGTCTAATTGGTTGTACTTGCTAGCCCCAACCCTAAGGCCTCTACACACCGATCCAAATTGAGATTTGCAGGAATCTTCGTCCTGCTTCTCAGTAGAGTGTTGTTCCTCTGGGTTGAGGAAATATTGATGCAATGACGCTCTCTGCCTGAAGATGGCGTTTACAGTACAATAGATGCATAACAGAGGCAATAGCCACCACAAATCCTCTCTTTTATCCACATTTTTGTCATCTTTATGGCATTTGTCACACAGCTCTCTGTGATCAGCTACCAACAGTATAAACCGCTCTAGATCCATGGTTTCTTCTACGTGTCCATTGATTTGTTCTCTGTCGTTGTCTTCCCGCTCTTCTTTCTTGTTTGCTGTGAAAAATTGCTATGAAAATGTGGGGTGAGAACAGAATGGTTCTTCTTACGAAAAATTGTAGAATTCAGTTCACTCAAGTATTGGATTAACAATAGCTAACAAAAAGTGTATGTAATTTTAAATGAAATTTAATAATAAAAAGTAGGTATATTTCAATTACTAATTTACCAAGATCTAATCTAGGAAAATGTAATGTTTACTGTGAAAGCTGGGCAAGGTGACAGATCGTGGTTTCATCTCTTTCACTTCCTGTCCATAAACTCACATGTGCAAAGGGACCTTTGTGTCCTTCCTGCTTCTCCCTGAACTTATTTTACACTTGATTTGCTGAATGATGGAAAAGAAGCTGATGCTGTAGAAAAAAGCTGTTTTTAAAATACTGGAGAGATAAGCACCTCCTGACAGGATGTTAAAATATGTCAAAACAAATTGATCATTGTATATTATTATTTCTAACCCGGTGAACACAAAAGAAGATTTTGTTATGCATAATAAATGTTATAAGTTTATTAAGTAAGTCAGCTAAATTTATTTATAAAGCACATTTTTTACAGGGATTTACAGTCAGAAATACAATTGTTTAAGATAACAATAAAATAAAATAAAAAAATTAGATGTGATGGTTACATTTTCATTATAGACAATCACATTAATTAGCCAACAAATTGTACATTTAAAACTTAAATTGTGATGTGTACGATTTGTATCTTTTTAATAATGTACTAGTATTTTTTTTTTAAATGATCAGGTTTCCTAAAAACACAAAAATGTGATGGTTAAACTGACTGTAAGCCAATCGATGAAGTCAACCCTTCCACCATTACTTTATAATTGCTTAACTGTAATTTCAGGGTACAGCAGTGCAGAGTAGCATGTGTTGCTTTGGTAAACACAAAATGTCTTAGTTGTTACTGTAAACCACCTCTCAGTGATGACAAACGTTATTACCAGCAACATACAGGAGAGTCAGAGAACATGAGTGACATCAACGGTCAGAGCCAATGACTGAAAAGGCAAGAATATCTGTTCTTAATTAGTGTAATCATGGAGTTTGAATCTAATCTGTGGTTGGCTTTGGCCCTCCGGAGGTGACTTTTTACATGCCTGACGAGGCATCTCGTGAGGCCAGGCGTTCAAAGACCACCACTTTGTTTGCAATAGGAATTGTGGCAACTTTGGACATTAATCCAGGAATTAAGACGAAATAAGTTCACCACCTGGTATTGAATCAAGTGGGTTGATAGCAGGCTCATGTAGTACCCTATAGACAACAGGGGGTCGCTTTAGGACACTGGATATGCTTTAGAGATTGTTTGTGAAGGGTGTTACTCTTTATATCGTCTAAGAATTCAAAGTGTTTATTGATGATGTCCTATCAGCTTTGTCTTTTGTCTAATGGTGTGCTGAAATCTTGGCCTCATAGACCTTTTGGGTCACTTCACTTCATGTTCCCTTGGGGGAATTAAGGTCAGCATGGTACCAACAGGCGCATTGGGTAGCACTGTGGCCTTCCAGTTAGAAGGTTGCTGGTTTGAGGCTCGCCGGTGACCTTCCAGGAAGGAGTTTGCATGTTCTCTCCGTGCTTGCGTGGATTTCCTCCGGGTACTTTGGTTTCCCCCACAATCCCAAAAACATGTGGTTAGGTTAATTGAATAATCTACTTTCCCCTTAGGTGTGACTGTATGGGTGAATGTTGCCCTGCGATGGACTGGCGACCTATCCAGGGTGTACCCCCGCCTCTCGTCCAATGTGCGCTGGAGATAGGCACCGGCAGACCCCCAAGACCTCAAAAAGGGAATAAATGGGTTGGAAAATGAATGAATGAATGGTACCAACGAGGAAAAAGAGGAGATCGGAACTTGTTGACTTCCCTTCCAAGTATAACAGGTCTGGTTTGATTGACGGTCTTAACCCGGAAGGGTAGGGTCCTCTGTGGTATACATATGTGCTAGGAACCCAATATTTCCTCCCAGGGTTATAACATCATACTTCTGGGAAGAGGACATAAACATAATGCGTATAACATAAAAGTGCTGTGTAAAGTTATTCTGCAACATTGTGGTATTTAGAATGTAAAGGGGAGTATCACATGATGTCATAGTGTGCATAACACCAGAAAATGTATTAATATAATAGGATCACGTGGAAATTCCCTTTTTTCTTGGATATTTTAAAGGAAACAGAATTTCTTTCAGAGTTACCACGTGGGTTGAGCTGGGAAAACCTGCACACCTATGTATCACAGTCAAATCCTGCAAGAGAGGTCTTGTCTCAGGGTTTCTATAGTTCTGTGTGGCTCTAATCGCAGTAATGAGGGCTATGGGTTGAGGTTAACATGTTCAGTCGGGCACTGAGTTTGATTTTATGCTTCATGTGCATTGTGGGAGCAAACCCTGGCTAAGGATTAGGTTATATAACATTAAAATCTCTTACATTTCATTGGAAGCTACATTTAAGGATGTTATACCTAAACAACTTGTTCTGCTCTGTTCTGCTTGTACAACTCAGTACTGCTTTGGTTTCATTTGCATTCTTTGGAAACTGGCTTATGTAAGAAAGTAATCGTATAGAAAATAAAAATCAACAACCAAATGATCCATCACATTCCAGCGACAACAAACAACAGAACAAATTGGAATCTGTTTAAATTACAAAATACAAACCCTAAACATTCTGGTTTTAAGTGAAACTATAAATGTATCACACTCTCATAAACATCTCGTAATATCTTTTACAGTATGTCTAATTACACATCCTGGGGTGTGATGTGCCCCTACATTGACATCATATGTGGTGAGGGCTACTGGAGTGGTTTTAGGTTCACCAGACAGAATGATATTTTCTCAAGCCTTTAAAGATTTGCAGAGGACAGAGGTCAGGATTGAAATATGGCTTATTTTGAGTAATGTGTTCATATTGTATATCCCTTCTAAGCTGTATGGAACAGGCTGGCACGCACGCAGGAACCAATCTGAAGCCAAGTTAACCCTTCACATAGTGTGTGGAGATGTTGGAGATGGCGCTTCATAAAGATGTACTTTTGAATACAGTCTTTGACAAATTCACATAGAGGGAGAAAGTAGTTTGCTGCTGGAAAATCATCTCCAGGCTGAAATTGCTCTAAATGTTTTTGACATTCGGTTTAGTTTGGGAGAGTAGGTCTGCATAAGCTGTTTTCCCAACAAATATTATACTCTTTCATTTCACATATAATTTTGTCCCACAATCCTCTAAATTGAAAATATAATATCTCAGGCTTCTAAACAAAGTCTTAAAATGCATATTTTCATGGATACGTACTTTTTTTGTAGTTGTTTCTGGGTTTTTGAGGTTTTATAAAGTTAGATTTTTTTACAGTTATAACATTTTAGTAGCTTCACTCTATGTCTACTTCTTCTTCTTCTTCTTCTTCTACTTCTTCATCTTATGATGATGATGATGATGATGGGTTCTAGTCGCAAATGATTTGCATTGATGGTGTTCACTTTGTTTTATGTGGAGAATTTTAAATTGAGACGATCATGTCAAAAATGCATTTAATATTCACTGTACTTAGAAGTTAATTTTCTTTCCGAGCACAAAATAATGCACATAATTTTATCTGTAAAACAAGAATGATATATTGTCTTTGTTGCACAAGCAATTATTTAATGCTATTTCATTACACAATTAATCCATGAATTGAAAAAAAATGGTAATTTTAATCAATATGAAAATAATTTATTGCTGCCCTTGCGTTTTTGTATTTATCATAATCGTCATTTATTTAATAATGTGTTTAATATTTGTAAATAATAAAATAATTATATTTATTCAGTTTTTTAGGTGCTTTAGAAAATGATCCATCTATTGAACGGTTTCCCACATTACCACATTTAGTTTCAATGAAATATCTTGTGCCTTGTGGGAGAAATATGCATTACAGTAGATCTAAAACAAGTAAAGTTGTGCATATTTATATTATATGCATTATAATATGACCCCCAGAGTCAAAACTGTGTTGGGAATAAAATTTTAAAAGGCAGGGCTGCAGATCATGTCAGACAAAAAGCTCTGGATGATAAAAACAACAAACATAAGTAATTGAAGCACAGGGTGTGACTGTGTTTACCTATCGGGTTGCCAGATTTCCTCTCCACTGCTCCTCTGACACAGAGCTTCTGTATTCACAAAATTCACCATACATTACTGGGCTGTTAGACCACTTTCAATGAATGCAAGATTATTTCCTACATTTAAAATTCCATGTTTAATATATTCACAACTGTTACATAACAAGTAATAAACATGAGGCATTTTTTTTCCACTCCAACACAAGATGTAAAAGCTTTCTTGACTTCAGCTATTGTTAAGCTTAATTTATAGAAATATATTTAAAGTAGATTTTATTAATAATTTAAAAGTTAATTATTTAACTTTTTAAAAGAGTATTTTCTGCTAAGAAAAAAAGTCAAATCCGATCTCACCTTCTCTTTGCTTTTTAGGATCCGTCCTCAGCTAGCCAAGGAGAAAATCGAGGGATGTCACATATGCACTTTTGTGACCCCGGGGGAGCCCCAGGTGGTTCTGGGAAAGGACAAGGCCTTCACCTTTGACTATGTTTTTGACATAGACTCACAGCAGGATGGCATCTACAGCAACTGCACTGAGAAGCTCATTGAAGGATGCTTCGAAGGATATAATGCCACAATCTTCGCTTATGGACAGGTCTGAATCTAGAGCAACAGTACAATGGAAATATATTCTTTCATATACGGTATATAAAACTTCACTTAATGTCATCCTTAAGATATTTTGAATATTTCTAAGCTAATAAAATATATAAACCAGCTACAGGTTTTATTCCATAGTTTGGCATCTCTGCTTTTCAAAACATCTTGAAGAGATCTGAACATCAAAGCACTTGGTTCCTCAAGTTTTGGGTTTGGAATTTGCTCTTTTTCTTGTTAGTGTAAGTCTACCTAGTCAAACTTAAGTAAACAAGGTCTACTTGTTTAAAACATAGTTTTAAAGAATACTATACTGCATTCCCTGTATGTAGTCATGCTCTCCTACCATCGAAGATACACTTGCTTTTCAGCTACACTGATAAGTTGCCGGGGGTGCATTTTAAATGATAGTGATAGTGGAGCCTCTGGACCCTGTTAACATATGACGTCCTTTTTCACAAAAGAGGTTCAGGTAGCACCTGCTGGTGCAATGCATTGCGGATGTCTGGGGCTTTTTAGTACTTAGGTAGCAGGCATCACATTTCAGACTTACTCAATTATTACAATTTGCCTGTTAAAAACATTGTCATGCCCTCTATTTAATGTTTAAAATAAGTGTCACACATTACCAGAATTTAATCTATACGGCTCTTGGATTTATTTTCTTCGGTCGTATATTTTAACAAAGTTAAGTTCCATTTAATCGAATCTTTCTACACTCGGTATCCAAGTTAGTTAATTTAAGTTATAGCTTTCTCCTAAGAATTGATTTTTCCCACGTCTCCTCTCCCTCCGCCTTTGTTTTCCAGGGTCTTGTCTTGCTGTCAGCGTTTCTTTCAGCTGCTGATGTGCTCACTGTGTCATTCCACTCTGTGTCTATGGCAACGCAGATCCAAGCTTCTTTTGTTAACCCCCATCTCCTGTGCCAAAAACAGAAATACCATTGAGTGCCTTCTACCACTTTATTGAAGTGTGTTTTATAACATAAAAATAAGATGTGCTTTTCTGCTGTTTTTTTCCAAGTTTAAACTTTCAGGATGTGTATGGAGATGTGTTTATGGAATAGTATAGTCATTTTGTTGGCTTGTAAAATAATGGCCTATTGAAAAAAATGGCAACAAAAATATCTTCAACATGAAACATCATAGAGGTGTATTTTCAATAGAATTTTTTTGTACAAATAACACATTTTTTCGGACATAACTGAAAGCTCCCTAACAACCAAATATTCTGGTTAATAGAACTTGAAGGGAACATTATATTACGTCACCGAACCCTCCATAGCAACCAAACTCTTTACAATAGCAATCAATTTCGCATTTGACTATCTCAGCTAAAGATCCTAGAGAATCATAGAGACATAGGGATTGGTTTTTATCACTCGTATTGCCATGGGGAATTTTGTATGATGTCACTCACGCCCCCATAGCAACCAAAAATTTTACCTTTTAGGTAGAATAAACAATCCATTTTGCTTTTAAAAAAAACTTTGAATCAGCACTTTTACAAGCCAACACCAAAATGTAGGTACGCCCTTTAGATTTATGTATTTTAACAAAAAAATCAAGTAAATTGTAAATTTGAAAAAAATGTAAAAATATAAACTCCATTGAAAACTGTAAATAAAAAAAAACTTAATCGAAGGGGTTCACACAAACGCTTTGACAAATTGGTTGATCGAATAGAGAGTCTGCCTCTGAACCATTGCTTTGGTTGAGCAGGGATCAGGATGGAAAAGATGACATTTACAATACAGCATAATACATTACTTGCATGGTCCATGATAAAAAATAACTGTGATTAATCGCAAATATGGCCATTTGGATACTTTAATATAAATGAATAGATTAAGATTTTAAAAACAAAGTTTACATGTATAAAATGTTTATTAGAAAAAGAGGTTACCGTGTTATAGCAAATAACTTTTTTTTTCTATAGCTGATTAAAATGGGTTTCAGATTACGGATACATTTGTAATAAATAGTTTGAATAAACGTTCAAATTAAGGGTTTCAGCAGTTTTTATGTTTAGTTTAAGTGGTTTGTTTACTTAGTAATTGAGTTGTTTAGAGTCCAAATCCATTACTCTAAACATTGTTAAAGGTAAACTGTTAAAATATTGTGCTGATTAACGTCCCTATGCATACTCACCTCTATACTCCATGACGTACCTCCATAAACTTTCTGAAACCTCTGTGTTCCCTTTTTGAGTGAAGATAACTACCTTCCAAAATGACCTGGTCTCATGAAAATCTTATGATATGAATGTTATGGTTTCTGCTAACATCTTTGAAGCTGTTTATAGTTAAACTCAAACACCATTACAGTCTGACATTATAATTTGAAAATGTTGTTGCTCTCTCCAGTGAACCCCAGAGCTCCCTGTAGATATTTACTTTTTCTAAAGCTCAGTCCTAGAATGTATCCACCAGGACAAAATGCAGCTCAAAAACAAATAAAAAGGAGGTTTAAAAAAGAATCATGTGTTTCAATTCACCTGCTTTCTTGTTTGCAGACTGGTTCGGGTAAGACGTACACCATGGGCACAGGCTTTGATGTGAACATCAATGATGATGAGCTGGGCATCATCCCTCGGGCAGTTAGCCACCTTTTCAGAGGCATTGAGGAACGGAGACAAGCCGCCACCGAGCAAGGGCGACCTGTTCCTGAATTCAAAATCAATGCTCAGTTCTTAGAGGTTAAGAAAGAAACTTTGCTTTGTCATTGTTCATATATTTTCAATGCTTTTCTTTGTATTCCACCTTCTGAAGTTTGATACATTCAAATTTGTTCATGCATTTCAATAAGCAACACATTCTGAAAGGAAATGGAAGTCATGAAAAATATTTTAGTTGTCCTTTACCATTTTTAATGTTACCATTTTCAAATACTCTTTCAGCCATCTCTTAACTGCCATGTTTTATTTTGCAGCTGTACAATGAGGAGGTGCTGGACCTGTTCGACTCCACTCGAGATGCAGAGACGCGCAAACAGAAATCCAACATTAAAATCCATGAAGATGCCAATGGTGGCATTTACACTGTGGGAGTCACTACGCGCACTGTCAGCTCAGAAGCAGAGGTTTGTCTACATGCACTGAAAGGCACACTTTAAACAGATTTAAGATGCCTCTACACATCTTCAGATGGATTCTCAGCAGGGTGCTCTTCCTCTGGGGAGAGGAAAAAGTGCTGCAATGACATTCTCTGCCTGAAGATGGCGTTTGTGATACATCATAGGGAAACAGGGGAAATGGTAAGGAAGAAGAAGAAGAAGAAGAAGTAGACGATGACAGAGAAGAAATCAAAGGACGAATAGAAAAAATCATGGATGTCGAGTGATTTATACTGTTGGTGGCTGATCACAGGGAGCTGTTTGACGAAAATGTGGAGAAAATAGAGGATTTGTGGTGTGCTATTTCTTTCCTGTTTCCAGTGAGGCGTCGCAAAGAAAATGTGTGATGATCGCCACTGAGTGGCACTTTTACATTCTACTTAAATCATCAAAAGAGCCAGCTTTCATTGGTCGTTCTCCTTGTGAAAATGAGTCCAATATGGCCGTATGAACTCTTTTTTGGCACCAAACGTTCGGTCAAATGTGTGATGTCCCGTTGGTACTCATGGATTTCGTTGTCGCACGAAACTTCGGACTGAAAATTCGCATTGGTGTGTAGAGGCCTTTAGGGTGCAGTCACATTAGGCATGGCGAACTTTAGAGGGTTTTTAACAAATTAATCCACTTGTAATTGCTGTGTAGTGTCATGTATGTGATTTATACTACCTATAAAAGATAGTCTGTTAAATTAATTTAAAAGGTATGCAGTTTTGTTTAGTCAAACAGTGAAAGTCAGTGTTGAGATACATTTTAATGTAGATTCATCTCTCTCTGTCACCCTTCTTGTGCCTTTTCTCTATCCCATCTATCCTTCTGCTTCTGTTATAGATGATGCAGTGCCTGAGACTAGGGGCTCTGTCTCGCACCACGGCCAGCACTCAGATGAATGTTCAGAGTTCTCGATCTCATGCTATCTTCACCATTCACCTCTGCCAGGTTCGGGTCTGTGCCTCAGACAATGTGAGTGACCTGGAATTCTAGTAACAAAATGGTTGAACTAAGCAGAGTTAAGATTCTCTTCAAACCAGAATTCAGTAAACCATCTTAGCATTATTGCATTTCTTGAGATTAGTTAGAAGCTGTGTTGAAGTGGTAATGACAAACCTTCTATGAACACTATAGTTTTGTCATAAAGTTCCTTAAAAACGATCCTTAAAATCATTATAACGTCCAAAACGATGTATCCTTATTAGATTAATTATGTATTAGGGGTTTAAATATGGAGAAGGGGTTCACAAACAGCAATTTAGATTACATCTGGTGTACATCTGGTTGCTTCAGATGATACTTTTCTAAATGAGAATATAAAAGTGGTTAATGTTTGAGTTGAGATTTATTGCAGTGGGAGACATAATGATTGATATAAATGCAATTGTACAAAGTAAAAAAGTGTGAGTTTGGAGAATTCCACAAGATGAATTATGTATTTGTTTTTTTTTGTTTGTTTTTTTTTTCTTCGTTTTTTTTCCATCTCACAGGATTCAGAGGCGGATAACAGACTGGTGAATGCCAACTCTGAGATGAACGAATTTGAGACATTAACAGCAAAATTTCACTTTGTGGATTTGGCGGGCTCTGAGCGACTAAAGAGAACGGGGGCCACTGGTGACCGTGCCAGAGAGGGCATCTCTATCAACTGTGGGCTGGTGAGGACAAAAAACTATTATTACAAAGTAATTGTAAATGCCAGTAGATTATTTTATGTTAGACTCAACTTAAATAAATTTGAATAGGAAAACTTTTTTAAATTATTACAAAAGTAATTATGAACAAATATTTATTGAATCTAGACCACGTTAATACACAAGGTTTCCCTTCCAATTGCCATTCAAGAGAAGTTTATCTGGTGGCCTATGTGAATAGATGAATGCATGGATGGACGATAATTAAATACCAGATCTGTCTATTTAGCTCCAAAATGACAGTATTTAAAAAAAAAGAGTGCATTTTTCCTTGTCACTTATTGAGTTTAAATATAATTGACAAAATACGTATACATTTTGTATGGGGCATAAAAGGATTAAGTTGTCTGATCTTTATATGCTTCTAATGTACAGACCTTTTATTTTCCATATAATACAACTGTGATTTTGTGTCTCAGTTGGCGCTGGGCAATGTGATCAGTGCCCTGGGTGACAGAAGCAAGCGCACCACACATGTGCCCTACAGAGACTCCAAACTCACCAGGCTACTGCAGGACTCACTGGGGGGAAACAGGTCTGAGTTTAGTCTTCATTCACTCTGTCCAGAATCGAGACACTTGTGTAAACAAAATGTTTTTCTTGTTAGTGAACCATTTTAAATATTAAAATAAAATGAATTTTAATGTTCTATTTCAATTTAAATCTTAACAAAAAATAATAACTCTGACCACCTGAACCTTAATCTGAATTTAAATGGAAATTTGTAAGCAGAATCTGAATTATATTTTAAATGTGATTATATTCAGAATTCTAGTTCAAATGTTAGTATTCTTTTTAATCGAAATATGTGTCTTGAGCTAAATTAATGAGAATTTGATTGTGAATCTTATGGAAATCTTTATTTGATTCTAAGTGTATATTTGGATTTGAATTTCAGCATGGATCTGAATGATAATTTCATCTTATTTTGAATTTGAATTGAAGCTAAATCTCATAAAATTGATTGTATCATTATGAGTGGGAGCAGTTTTGTAGCTATGCAAATGCTAACAATATAAAAGGTTTTATATTGTTTTCCTTATCAAAGTCAAAATGGATACAATTGCCCCTGAGGGACTGGCAACCCATGTAAATTGGACATTAGACATAGGTGTTTACAGCGATGTACACTCTAAATTTAACCCCATTCTCTGTGTGTTTTGGGTCTGCAGTCAGACGGTGATGATCGCTTGCATCAGTCCCTCAGATCGAGACTTCATGGAGACACTGAACACACTCAAATATGCCAACCGGGCACGCAACATCAAGAACAAGGTGATGGTGAACCAGGATCGAGCGAGTCAGCAGATCAACGCCCTACGAGCAGAGATTGCCCGGCTGCAGATTGAGCTCATGGAGTACAGAACGGTCTGTAGGCAATCTTTTAAAATCATTTCAACATTTAGTTCAATCAGATCTCCCGATTGTTATAGACAAACACAAGCCGAACATGACAATAAAGCAATTGTTTAACCTCTTCAGCCCGAGAGTCTGAATATAAACGGAAACACCAAAACCATGGCATCAAATGAAAGCTAACAACCAGCAGAATCCAGCGATATGTAACTCATTTACATGGCATGAAGTCTTTTAGAGCAGGGAGCGAAAAAAAAAACGCCAGCAAAAACCAAGCAAGCATGTAAATCTTGTCTTACCTTTGCCTTTTTTTCAACAAAAAGTTATTTCCATAGCAATAAAAGTCCGTTTGTTGTTATGTCCGGTCGATAGCTTCGCGGAAACTCCATTTTGGCTCTTTTCTGTAGCTCTGTGCACGCATAACATCACCAAATATGGAATCACTCCCCGTGTGTAAGAGCACGTCTCTCCACGCAGCGCGTCCTGTGATTCGTCACGGATCCCGTCAGTCTCAAAATGGTTGTCATCATTGGCTTTTTCAGATTCAGAGCTTTTCAGCGATATATAGAGCTCCCGGATTGGACAGATGGTCGGGGGGTAGGGACACGCAGAAGCTCGAACGTCGAAAGCGTTTGTGAATGGGAGGTTACGCAAAGCGCGTGCAGAAGGCGTAAATGGGCTTCCACCCCCCTTTTACAGCGTTTCTTTAGGAGTTTTTTTGCTGAAATCATGTCCCGTAAGCAAGAAAAGAAGACCATTAACGTAGCGGAAGCTTTGGACAAGATCCTGTAAAGATATCGAGATATATTTTTTGCTTCATATCGCCCAGCCCAAAAACACACAACATGCAACAACATACTCCCAAAGGGAAACAAAACAATGTACAATTGCAATGTTGACAGCAATACGTATAAGACAATGAATATGTGTTCCCGAAGTTGTAGGCAGTATTGTAGTGAGTGACCCTTTTGTCCCCATTTTCTCTGCAAATTGGTGGAAGATGTTGGGACGAATCAGTAGCTTGGTCAGAATTTGTTTTCTGTTTCCTCTCAAAAGCTTTGCCCATGGAACTGTCAACTCCGCAATATAATACCAGCTTCATTGTTGGTTCATGTCTGGCTAGCCACTATTTCTGGGGGAAATACAAGCTTTTTATCAATGTGGGCTTCCAATTGTATTTTATGGTTTTGCAGATTTGCATCTCTGTCATCTCTGAAACAGGGCAAGCGCTCAGTGGGTGAGGATGGTCTGGAGAGCATCAACGATATGGTGCATGAGAACTCAATGCTTCAGACTGAGAACAATAACCTGCGTGTAAGAGTGAAAGCCATGCAAGAGACCATCGACGCGCAGAAAGCACGACTCATTCAGATACTGAGTGAACAAGCCAGCCAGAGCCTCGGAAGAGCTGGTACTTGCAGAACAATACACAAATCAAATCAAAATTTAATTAAAACTTATTTCTGTTTACAGTTGTATTTGTATTTGTATTACATTGGTTTAATTTCTTATCTCTTTGTCTGTGGTTTTTTTTACATTTCTTTTACATTTCTTTTACATTTTTTGCCTTTGTCTAGTCTAGTAATTCTATTTACAGTATTTTTGTGGTTTCCTTTTGTTTCATTCAGCGTTACTTATGTTGTTACATTTTTGGATGTTTGTTTAGTTTCTCTTTGCTTTACATTTTTTTTCTTACTGCTTTGAAACTAAATGAAAGGGTTAAAACATTCTACTATAACTTATGTCTGTTTTATTTATTTTACTAACATTGTTTCAAAAATATATCACTTTTACTGTAATGTACTGTATTTTGTGTTGTTTCATTTAGCTTTTTATTATTTAGTAATTAATTCATTTATGTTAGAAACGTCTTGGTTACTTCTCTCTAATTTTACAGGAGAGGGAAGTGAAGAGATTGGAAATATGATCCAGAATTACATCAAAGAGATTGAGGAGCTCAGGTAAAACATTCAAACTGAACCAATCAAATCTGTGTGAGCAGTTTCTGGCTCGTAGCTTAGATTTATGACATGTTGGTTTATTCAGGGCAAAGCTCCTGGAAAGTGAAGCTGTGAATGAAAACCTGAGGAGGAACTTGTCCCGAGCCTCCTCCCGCTCCGCCTTTTATGCTGGACCTGGCTCAGTAGCCCCTGGCTTCCTGGCACCTGAAAAAGACACAGCCAACATAATTGAAATGGCGAAGAAAGACCTGGAGAAACTGAAGAAGAAAGAGAGGAAGAAAAAAAAGAGGTAAGCTTGTTAGATCAGTGTCAGAGAGGTAAAAACTAGGATTTCCTGTTTCTCACTGGATAAAAGAAGGGTGTGTTTGTCTAATTGACACATTTAAAAATATGCTAAAGCAAACACATCCAGTTGTGGTTGTCCATCGTTTTGCTATTTTTGCTCCACTGACCTTTTCACCCTAGTCTCTATCACATGGAATCCTATATCAACTGTATTCTTGTCCTCCAGAAGTAAAACTGAAAATAACGATTAATGCACCTAAAATGAAACCATGTTTCTCTCCGTAATTACATTTTATTTGCAGTTTATTTAAGTTAAGTGGCTCACAGTGGCTCAGTGTGTAGCACTGAGGTCTTACAGAAGGTTTACGTTTCGAGGTTTGCATGTTCTCCCTGTGCTCCCACAATTCCAAAAAAATGCGGTTAGGCTAATTGAATAATCTAAATTCAATAATGTGAATGTGTGAGTGAATGTTGCCCTGCGATGTACTGGTGACCTGTCCAGGGTGTACCCCCGCCTCTCGTCCAATGTGCTGGAGATAGGCACTAGCAGACTCCCGTGACCCCCCCAAAAAAGGGAATAAGTGGGTCATAAAATGAAGGAATTAATGAGAGTTAATCTAATGAAAAGAGGGATGCTGAAGAGGAAAAGGTCTTTTTTTTTTGCATGTTCTCCTAAATACACTCTCTATCCCTTTCACCTATGAAGACTCCTGCACATGAATGATGGTGCTGAGGAAGATCTTGAAAGCATCAGGTTGGACAAAGTCACCAAGTACCGTTCCTCTGCTAATTACAGTCATCCCTTCATCATTCTAACATTAAATCCATTAATAATTCCTCTTGTTTTCTCCTAGGAACTCTGTTCATGTGTTTGAATAGTAATGTGCATTTGAGACAAGTTTAATGTTAAGTTCATGCCAATATTACGTGTTGAAGTCAATTAGATCTTTTGTGAAAAATATGTCTTGCAGTTTTTAGAATATATTTGTAAGTTTGTTTCAAATTCATAAAAATAACCACAACCTGCAGAAAAAGCATTTATATAATTATATTTTTAAAACATAATTATTACTGTAGCTAGCAGTTGTTTGGTGAAATCCACAAACCAGCAAAAGAAGCAAAAATAAAAAAAGGTTTTAATCTAAAATTAAACTACTTGGGTATTGACATGTTACTATCAAGACATTATGTTACAAACGGTAATGGACAGAAAATATGAAGCCAATTTTGAGCCAAACAGCCCATTTGTTGCATTTAATAGACTTTATAATATATATGATTAATAGATTGTTTATATTTGAATGAAGTTAAAACTGAACTTATATTTTGTTGCAAAATTGCTTAAATGGTCCTGATTTATTTTTGATGAAACAATGCATTTTTGAACACAAATACTTGATAGGAATTTATACTGCAAATGTGCGTATATTTAAAAAAAAAAGAGTGACAAAATAGTTAAAGCAAGCAATAAATGTAACTTCATTTGAGGTGAAACTGACAGACGCAGAAAAGGGTAGATTTCATTTGAAAATCCAATATTAATTTAAAAAGGGAGTAAATTGAATGTGAGTGTTTGTACAAATTCTGAAGGACATTGAAATTAAAAAAAAAAAAGTAATTTGTGTCTGCTGTGGTGGACTGTTACGTGTTGGCTCACAGATAACTTTCCTGTGAATAAATAAACAAACTACTTTTTTTAAATAGTTACAATTAATGCTCATGAGTCAGTATTAGTAAAATAGAAAGTGCATTACCTTTAGTAGTCCACATAGTTTAGTAGTCCACATTCTCAAGTTGGTTTAGTTAATCTGAGCTTGAGTATGAAAGCTTAGATGCACAAGGATTGTGTTTGTGCGGCACTGACAGAGGCCACACGGCCGGTATTCTGTCTGGGATCTTGTGTTGTGTTAAAATGTTCTCTGGGTGTTTCACTAGGATTTGAATATAACGTTTCAAGTTGTAAAAGAAAAACAATGCAAGCTAACTCATTAACATTTTGACATGATAAAGGGGTCATGAACTGAAAAAAACAAGATGATTTTACACACTTAAGCTTTTTCAACTGCTTTTATTGCAGCCAGCGATGAAGTGACCCGAGTCACTTGCTCACATTGACCCTCACTCAGTAGGGATTCTACGTTCTATCTCACCATTGTTACCAGTTCAAATACAATGAAAGATGCAGCTTGCTACGCAGAAGATGATCATGAGGATTAAAAGGAGACTTTCCAGGGAGTTCAGCTAAACATCTTTGATTTTACCTACCCGCAGTTTATTAAGAGGGGAAAGATCTTTTAAATGAGGAGCGAGCCAATGTCTACTCATCACCTCAATTTTACCAAAGACTCTTTGGAAAACAAGGGGAAATGTGAAAATTTGAAATGTGCTACTGGTAGCTTCTGTCACCAAGGCAAATTCCCTGCAAGTGCAAACCTACTTGGCAATAAAGCTCTTTCTGATTCTAATTATGAAAGTGTTCAAGTGTGTGGAAAGAGCATTAAAACTGTGTATCGTTAACATGTAAACCGTGAAGGATATGATAGCTAGACAAAATGCGTATTTATTCAAATCAACAATGTTTTAATATAAAAATCCCTATATCAATAAAATTGGACATCCATGAATTGTACAAAGCAAGAATCAGGTTCATGACCCTTCAGTCAGAAACTAACCAGTTTGAAAATCTCCGTTGAGTCTTAAGAGATGCATGTATTGTACAGTGTACAGATGTAATACGTGTTATATGTTACATGTATGTTAAATATGTTTTATATTTTTTCAAACAGTGCTATAAAAGAGGAGGGGCCGGACAATGAACATGATAAAGAAGTCTCGGAGAGAGCCAATGAAGAGCCAGAAGCGGTATATTGAAATTTGTGCCATATTAAATACATGTCATTTAATTTGGCCAGGAATATAATTAGTCAGGATTAATACCCCTCACAATCTTTGTTTTACTGTAGGATGGCAGTGATCATGATGAAGGTGAAGAAGCCGAAGGTGAGGAAGAGGAGGATGAGATGGAGGTGGAGAGCTCTGATGAGTCAGACTCTGAGCTGGAGGAAAAAGGTAACGTCTTGATTTTATCTGTTCATAAGTTATTGGTATGTTCGTTGCATTCTATTTTGACTAAATGTTTACATTGCTTCCTATTTTATCTAAAACAAAATCATCTTAATTGATACTAGGCCCATTCACAAATCAAGATAACTTTTTTGAAACTTGATTTTTTTGTTTGTTCAAATGTCAGAAGACTTCCAGGCAGACCTGGCAAACATCACGTGTGAGATCGCCATCAAGCAGCGTTTGATCGACGAGCTGGAGAACAGCCAGAGACGGCTGCATACCCTCAAACAACAGTACGAACAGAAACTGATGATGCTACAGAGCAAGATTCGCGACACACAGCTTGAGAGAGACCGCGTCCTTCACGGCATGGGTACACCAATCACTCCCATCACATTGAGTTCTGATATGGGCTGGATGCCACACACCTTTGAGGTCCACAATTGTAATTTTCAGATATGCAACCGTTCCAAATTTGCAATTTATGTAAGTGATGCTTTAGAATGAAATGTTACTGTCTAAAAGGTTCATTCAAACCCTCAAAATTCGATCCCTTCAGGCTCAGTGGAGTCTTGTACGGAGGAGAAAGCAAAGAAGATCAAGTCTGAGTATGAGAAGAAGCTGAACTCTATGAACAAGGAGCTTCAGAAGCTGCAGTCAGCGCAGAAGGAGCACGCTCGTCTACTCAAAAACCAATCCCAGTATGAGAAGCAGCTCCGGAAATTGCAGCTGGAAGTCACTGAGATGAAAAAAACCAAGGTAAGTGAGACGTACCTTTCGTAGCCTCCAAGTATCACAAATGGCTAAATAGTTCATTTTCTTTTTGATTTTTACTGTAATCAGGGTATCTTCTGTCCAGTCCATATCCATTTTCAAACTAAAAAGCAAAAAATGGAAAACGTGATTATTTTATCATAAAAATAAATAAGGATTTTTTAAAAAAAACGAAAACACACATTTTTCTTTACTTTGTTTTTCATTCTTACGAGGAATCTAGGAAATTGTAAAACAAAAAACCTTTTCAACAAAGACAAACTTTTCCCGTCAGTATTTACAGCAGGGGCAGCAGCACAGACACTGTGCTATGAATGAACTTGGGATCATGTTTACTGGGGATGAGCGCTTGCGCGATCTACAAATTTACCTGATTTTCAAGCAGATGTTTGACGGAAACTGATACGCCACACTGTTATGTCACGTGATAGACACATATGTAGAACACGCTCAAACGATCCTGCAACTTTATTGCTGAAATGTAACTGTACATGTGATATATATTAATTGTTCGATTAAAAAAACAATCCTGCAATTTGTCCCATTTCTGATTACTTCTGTATCTGGATTCTGTATCAAAAAAATCTACATAGCTCTAACTGCAGATATTTTTTCTTACACACTTTTGGTGTTTGCTGATTTTATGTTTCCACGTGTCACAGAGCACATGGCCAGTGACCCAAACACAACATACTAAACAGACAGCCGTGTGGAAAAATACGTTGACACAGCAGGGGTCTTGATGTGACAGCTGCTCGTGTTAATTTTCTGAACTGCATCTGGAAAGCAAATGGAATGTAACAGCTCATTAGCAATTTTGCCGCTCTTAATTTTATTTAAAATTCATTTCACTATAAGTGTGAAGTTGAGGCATTTGGTGAAATTAAAAAATGGACTTGAAGAAAACATTTTTTAAACATTTTGTACACATATAGCAAATGCATGAGTGATGGTAGCTGGTGCTGCTGCTGTCTTTGTGTGATTAGTTGTGATGTGTATTTATATATAAATATAGATTTATCATACGATCTGTAAATATTACATTTTAAAGCATTTTATATTAGGCCCAACACAAAGACGTAGAGATGGAGCAGGTGGAATTCGTTTTCTCTTGGCTGAGCAATTTTACTTCTGTCCCAGACTTCTGGTGCAAATGGACACCAGACATTAAATCATTTTTGTATTTAACAATTAAACAGAATGGAAAACTACTATTCGATTATTTATCAATATGTTGACCATCATTAAATAATGAAGCAATCTGTGGATTGAAATTACAATTTGTCTTGACCAAGAAGTAACCAGAAGCCCCTTTAAACACCTTTATCAATTTTTCATCAATACAAATGTACCACCAACAGCATAACTCCAAATTAACCTAATGACTGAACAGTTTGCCGTACAGGGCAGTCACTGAAGATAAATTAATCTCTCTCTCTCTCTCTCTCTCTCTCTCACACTCTCAGGTGGGTTTAATGAAACAGATGAAAGAGCAGCAGGAGAAAAACAGACTGACAGAGACCCGGCGTAACCGAGAGATTGCCACACTGAAGAAAGACCAGCGCAAGCATGAGGTGCCACAACACCCTTCCTCACAGAACTCTGGGGAAATACACTCAATCCCTGTATAACGTTTGCCCCTTTGTTCCTGCCTCTTTCAGCACCAACTGAGGCAGCTTGAAGCACAGAAGAGGCAACAGGAACTTATTCTACGCAGGAGGACAGAAGAGGTAGCATATTCTTTTGTTTTTCATTATTGTTTTTTTGCTTGGGAAATTGATTGTTTACAGATTAGATTATTCCCATAGATTTGAAAACTGTTGGTAAGATTAATTACTAAAAGAGTTATTTAATCTCACTGTGCAGAGAGGACTCTGTTCATGTTTAAACAAAATAGTTGATTGTAAAGTAAACCAACTGGATTTTGTTCATCAGATACAGATTATATTAAACTATTGAGATCAACTGTTCTTAGAGGTTTTAGTCATACCTTTCGGTAGGGGCGATTTAAGATGCTGCTGGTCTCCTCTCTTAAACTTAAACCATTTTAAAATTACTGGAGTTTAGAAATGCCTGAAAGTTTTTAGGGCTGCGTTCATCTCTGATCTGTCTGCACTGATTCAGCGGCAATGTCTGGTTTATGTAAATTGCGGGCGGAAGGACTAAGAGTTCAGATGCTTTTCTTCCGTCAGCATGTGTATGCTTTCTATTAACAGCGCAGCAGTAGTAGCAGTGCAGCGATTAAACCAGTTAAACACACTATGTTATACCAAAATAAAGCACTGGTACCTTTGTTATTTGTTTGGCTGCCCGACCCCAGATGAGACTCCTTACTCTCCACTGATAAAATGTCCCAGGAAATTCTTTAGAAAAATGTTGGGGTGAATTTCTTGGCATTGAGAACAAACAGGACAGACTGGCTTCTAGTTGGCTTATCACTGCCTTAATGAAATCAAGTTTATTCTGAGAAGGAGACTCTCACCTGATATGTGAAGCTCTTTGACAATCCCTAATACAAATAATGTTAATGTTAACATCAATATTTCTCTTTTTTATACCAGATTACTGCACTTAGAAAGCAAGTGAGACCAGCATCCGGCAAAATTAACCGTAAGGTCAGTTTACCAGAGCCGCTTCCAGAATCTTCCCCACGGTCAGGTCCCAATCGGCCACAAATCAGCGGGGCCTCAGCTCCTAATGGAACAAGGTAATGGGCCCACTTCCAATGACATGCAGTTAGAGGATAAATGCATCTATTACTTGAGTTAATTACTGACTTGTACGTTATGTAAAAATGTTTACAACTTTAAACTTACCATACCGTTAACAGACGGTTCATATGTTTATGTTAATGATGATTTTTCTAGCTGAAAAAACTCTTTTGCTAGTGGTGCGACTATTTTTAATCCTCATTTCTTAAATTAAATTATTCAGTGCCATTCACCCCTCATTTTAGGTCAACTCTGGTTAAAATGTTGATAATCCTTAAACACTGCAGGTTCCCTTAGACTTTCATTAAGACGTGTCTCAGGCTGTTATTGATAATAAAGATTCATATGTTTTCAATGGATACGTTTTCTGATGAAACCTATGAAGTAGGTTTTCTATTGTTTTTTTATCCATTGAAATGTCCACTCTATTGGTCTATGGAGGGCTTATTGTGCTACCACTAATGGAAACACCATCCGTTTACTTCCTGAAAATGTATTTATTTATTCATTCATTCATTGATTCATTCATTGTGTTCTTTCATGCTTCTTATAGAAGTCAAATCACAGCTTTTGCAAGTTATGATTTCTTTACAATTTAAGAGAAATTTAAATTGATCACATCTAACAGAAATGACCCTAATATTGTCCCTGAAGCTTTTACAATTTTTAAGCTTTGAAGCTTGATTTTATTGGTATATTTTCTGTATTCCAGAAAGTTTCAAGCGAGAACTGGAGGGGTTTACTCTACACGAACAGCTCGAGCAAAATGGCAGTCGCTGGAACGTCGCATTAGCGACATCATCATGCAAAGGATGACCATCTCCAACATGGAGAGCGACATGAACCGGTTGCTTAAGGTGACAAAGCATTTTTTAAAGCATTTGTAAAAGAAATTGATTTTTAACCATTTTATTTCTAAAGTGTTTTTATAACACATTTTTTTACATTTTTCATTTCAGGGGAAATAACATTTTCAAAATCTGGCAAATATTTGTTGTTTTTATGTTATAAATGCTCAAAACAGTGTGTAATAACAAGAAAAATACAAAAACGGAGTTTAATTTTTTGAACTATAAATGTAAAGCAACAAGATTTTTGAACCTCAACCAATTGTGCATCACCTCAAAAGATTTCTTTGAATAGGGCTTTCAGGCATTTTTTTTTTCAGCTGTGGAATATTGTAGACTAGTTCCTGTCCAGCTGAAGACTGAGCCCATCCTTGCCACAGGAGGCTTGCCCTTCATCAGAAAAATCTTTATAAATGTAAATATATTACATAAGATTACATTAGGTTAGTCGAAAAGAAACCTTTGTGTTTCTATACAAAAAAAAATTGCAAAAGCTAAAGATCAAAATAGTGATAGAAGCAATATATTGTTGAATTTAAGAGCATGAGCACTAATAAAGCTGGCACGGAAATTGACTTAGTGACTTTAGTGTTTAAATTTTGAGGGAATACGGAAGAAAAGAGGCTCTTGGGTGAATGCAGAAAAGTCACAGACATATTACACAGTAAAAAAAGTACAGTCAAACACTAATAAACCGATTACTACTACTAAGACAATGCTTATACTATTATATACAATATAAATAGAATATTTACAATGAAGTCACCGCTAAAACACTGCTAAAGTTTTGCTAAAGGAGTCACAGGAAATCAATCACTCATCTGTCACTGCTCTCGTATGCTCCACAAACTTCCCACCCCTGGCACACATGCAATGTTGTCATTGTAAATGTAATATCAGATTTTTTAGATAGTTCGAACAGAACCAGAGCTATGGTAGTTTGAAGTTTGCATGTCATTATTCTGTCACCAGCATGCTAAAGGGTTGATGGAAAAGGGTTTTTTGTAAAGTAAGAAACACAGATATACCATACAAAACCTCAGAATGAACATGACGTTATCTAATAACATGACAAAAACATATAAATACATAATAAAACTCAGCAGACATGCTATTGTTTATGCAGGAAAACGTCAATGTGTCTATGAAAAGGTTGGTCTCTGGGTTTTTTCTCTATGGCCTCCGAGCATACGAAACACATCAATAGAAGCTTACATTTAGAAAGCACCTTGTACCTTTCTCAGTGAACTTGGCATTAGCAAAGTTTTTTTTTTTCAACCAGTCAGAGGACAGAGAAATGCTGAGGATTTCCTATGCTGGCCGGCCTTAAGAAGACTGTTTTAAAATATGACATGGCTTAAATCTAACGTTCAGACACCTACTGGATATAGCCAGGCTAAACACTAAGGAATGAAGAGAATAGACTATTGGAAATAAGTCAATATGATTTTATGGAAAAAAAAAAACATGTTAGAATGTAGATTGTTAGTATAGGTCAGGCTTTTGATAGTGTCAAGGCTAGCAGATAGTGCCTGTGCCTTGCAGGCCATTTCTAAACCCAAGATCTCATTGAAATTTTAGCATCTATATCTTATCCTTCTGTTTGCATTTCATGTGTTTTTGATTGATTAAAAGTTTGAAACTGGTCCATTTTCTCATTTTATTTGGCATCATACAACCAAACAGTTGTACTAGACTTTCATGATTTCCAAGAATAAAACAACGATAACAAAGTGGTACAAGGAGCTAAAAATGGGTAAAAGATATGAAAAATCTACTTTATTTTATCCTGACTGTTCTTTACTTCATAGCAATAATTCAATATTCATAGATTGAATTATATTGTAATAATCTTAAAGCCTAAGATTAACACATACAATTAAGCAATATGCGTTCAAATAAAGTTTGTAGTCAATCTGTAGTCCATTCGGTGTATGATTTATTGAAGGAAAGCTATTTTCTTTTTCATATCTACAGCAACGTGAAGATCTTACTCGAAGACGAGAGAAGCTAATGAGGAAGCGGGAGAAGATGTCCAATGAAGAGACAGATGGAGAGCGAAATGTACAGTGCCTCAGCGAAGAGGCAGAGTCACTCAGTGCCAACATCGACTACATCAATGACAGCATTGCCGACTGCCAAGCCAACATCATGCAGCTGGAGGAGGCTAAGGTGTGCCCACAAAAAGGAACAATCTCAAACAATGGCTGAATCTGAAATCACCCCATTCCTAGAGTGGGTGACATGAATTCAGACACTGCAAAGAAAATAATTTTGAATTAGTGATTTGAAAATGGATTTGCACACATGCACATTAGCTATTAAAGGCCAGGCAACTGTCTTAAGGTACAATGGGACACAGTTTTGCCATTACTTTTTGTTATTATGAAGCCCATTTTCAGTCTAAACCTGTAGTTGCTGCAATTAACCTTTGTACAACAGTATAGGACTCGTAGTTGGGATCAGATATGCTAATTCATTCATAAATTAACTTCCATTGTTCGATAAACATGCTAGGTATGAGCTGCATGTGTAGATATGGCTGTTGTAAAACAAAATACTTCTTTTTTTTATTTTAGGAGGAGGGTGACACAATGGACGTCTCTGCTGTTATCAGTTCTTGCTCATTATCAGAGGCTCGTTTCTTGCTTGACCACTTTCTTTCCATGGCTATCAACAAGGTAAAAGAGTGCTGTATGGAATGGCTATAAGGGTGTTTAGAAAGAGTGAAGAACCATTTTTAAATTAGCTATTTTTTTTACATAAAATATATGTTTAGTTAATTAAGTAAGGGGTGTAACATTACACTCTGCTCACGATACAAAACCTACCTGAATATTTGTCCACGATACGATATGCATCACAATATTTTACATTTCTTTTATTAACAAACTACTGAAACTGTTATATTGTATATAATGAACCATGTCCAGGGTGCACCCCCGCCTCTTGCCCAATGTGAGCTAAAGATAGGCTCCAGCAGACCCCCGTGACCTTGAAAGGGAACAAGCGGGTTGGAAAATGAACCATCATTGGAAAAAATTGCAAGTTTTGACACCACAAAGCTAAGAATGGTCTAGGCGAGGGTCTAGTTGGATACAATCTGTTGTCTAGAGGGCAGGGTTAATGTTTGCATTAAGTCATCTTTTTACTCTAAGTGATGGAGGGAGATTATGTTATTATTTGTCTCTGTAAAAATTTGAGTAAAGGATAATTGTCTCCAAGTCAATATTACATAAAACAAGAAGACAAGTAAAGAAGTTTCAGAAGTGACTAGAATCACAATCACAATCACTCAGTGAAGCAAATGAGGAGGGGCAATGTAAGGCTCAAGTTTGTAGCTTGAGATATAAGACACAGTAAAATAGAATAGAGAATAGATATAACTAAATACTATATATGTACAAATTATAAAGTCATAAATATTATGAGTGCCCAAATGTCCATGAACTGTGTAAACAGTAGAAAAGTGTGAATTAAAGCTGAAGTAAAAATGACCATTTTGTATTGCGATATATTGTGCCAAGATATATTGTTACACCCCTTTTGTTTAGACATCTTTGTGTTTTTTTTTATGTTTTTATTTAATGACCATTTATTGTGCATCAATTGATTACATTCAAAGTTCTGTCTTTTCAATCAGGGTCTTCAGACAGCACAGAAAGAGTCTCAGGTCAAAGTTCTTGAGGGAAGACTGAAGCAGACCGAGATTAATAGCGCCACTCAGAACCAGCTGCTCTTTCACATGCTGAAGGAGAAAGCTGAGCTCAACCCTGAGCTGGATGCTCTGCTGGGACACACTCTACTGCAAGGTGCCCGTTGCACACAACACAGACACACGCACAACACTTACATACATTTATTTTTAATGTTTAGCTCAAATTCATGATAAAAGCAACTTTTAAACATACACAGTGTTCAGCTTTAAGACTCCACACCTTTTAGCAAAGTGGTTGAGCTGAGTGAATGTAAAAACGTTTACATTTTACACTTCTAACGGTACACAAGGTTTCGCTAAAACATTTTACTCAACTGGTAAACAAAGTGAGTACACCCCCCTCCCATCCCCCTTACACAGGTGATTCGACTGGTACACAGACATCTCAATCTAAGGGGGTTAGTTATACTCAGGTCCTCTCAATGTTGGCACGACTATAGACAACCCCACTCAGTCTGAGAGTTTGATTTGGCTTTGCTCTTGTCTCTCGGTTGGCGGATTTCCAGCGGAACTAGGTAGTGTGTCACCGGGTAAGTGCCCTCGAGTGCATGCGTCCTCCTTAGACTAACAGACACTCACTTTAGTGTAGCCTAGTGTACTGCATGGGTCTCCTCTTGAAGATGCACTCTCTAAAGTATTCATTTGGCCTTTTTACCTCAGATCTAGAACAACAATGTGACTGTTAATTATAGAAACACTATATTTTCTTTCTCTATGACTAACTAGAGTCATGTTTAGGGGATAAAACCTGATGCTGAGGCACACGCTTGTTTCCTTTCTCTTCAGCTGACAGTCACCCTGCGTCACTAATGAACTGAATCATCTTCTTCTATTCTGTTTTATGAGTTCTATTAGTATAATACTGTATGATGCATGTCTGTTGAGCATTAATTATAATGACTAACTGAGAGAGAGTGTCTGTCACGCCAAACTGTGTTTGTTTAGAAAACGGCGATGAAAGCAGCAGTGATGAATCAGCCCAGAGTCCAGCCACAGAGAAAAGGTAAAGAACCTTGAGTCTTGCAACTCTAGGTAAATCAATACGTCTGTATGGTGTTACAGCTCTACAGTTTCTCTCGTTTTTGTGTCTCTTGTAGTTGCTTGGCATCAGATCTCATGAAACTTTGTGGAGATAAAGCCAGAAATAAGGTAAACAAACACTGATATAAATTGATACACTGCAAAAATGGTCTTGGAACAAGAAAAAAACTCAAATCTAGTGTCACAGGAGAGGGATCACACAACAAGGTTGTAAACAGAAATATCCCCAGAGGGTGGATTTATTGATAAAATACGTGATATTATAGTGCTCAAGTGCGGTGGAGTCTTTGGAGTGCTCGGTGCTCGTGTCTTCTTCTTCTCTCGTGCGGGCCTGTGAGTTTTCCCAGTGGTGCTCGTGAAGGTGGTGTCCTAGGAGGATCGGGCTTCTGAGCTGGGCCGTTCCTTGGGCTCACGGGCTGTCTGCTTGGGAGAGAGAGAGAGAGAGAGAGAGAGAGGCGTTATCTGCTGCATTTGCTGGAGATCAAGCTCACACTGGCTTCCTCTGCTCTCTCTCTTATGCTGCCGTGCTAATGAAGCGCGGCTGTTCCCGATCCTCCTATGATGATGGGCGCCAGGTGTTCCCATTTTATGCCAGGACCGCGCTGATTGGAATGGACTCCCGTCACACTAGTTAAACTCTTCCTACATCAAGCAAAAAAAAATCTGGCAATTCGATGAGCAAATTTGACTTTCCAAGATTTATTAAAATGAGCAAAAATGTCTAGCTGGCAACAAATGCTGATGGACCTTAAAAATAGACACAAAACTCTCAAAACAAGTGTTTCCATGCTATTTAGACAGTAAAACTGCATAGAATATTTTAACTAGTAACTAATCACATGTGATCTTTGAACAATGTTAAAACCAGGATGTTTTGAGCATTAAAACAAGTTAATGTGTCCCTTAAATCAACTCAGCATCAATATCATTTGGTCTTACAATGAGGTCCTTCTAAAAAAGTTGCATAATGTGATAGTCCATTATTTTCTGTAAAAATATATAAGACTTTCATATATTTTAGATTCATTTACACACAACTGAAGTAGTTCAAGCCTTTTATTGTTTTAATATTGATGATTTTGGCACACAGCTCATGAAAACCCAAAATCTAAAAAAAAAATATGCATATTTCATCCGACCATACAAAAAATATACAAATACAAAAAAATTCTACCTTCAAATAAACATGTTCAGTTATGCACTCAATACTTGGTCGGGAATCCTTTTGCAACAATGACTGCTTCAATGCAGCATAGCATGGAGGCAATCAACCTGTGGCACTACTGAGGTGTTATGGAGGTCCAGGATGCTTCGATAGTGGCCTTAATCTCATCCAGAGTGTCGGATCTTGCGTCTCTCAACTTTCTCTTCACAATATCCCACAGATGTGGTTCAGCAGATGCCAGGTCGTGCTGAGAAATGAAATCTTCATCTCTATTAAGCTTTTCAGCAAATGGAAGCATGCAGTGCTCCAAAATCTCCTCTGATAGCTACCTGCATTGACCCTGCCATTGACAAAACACAGAGGACCAGCACCAGCAGCCGACATGGCACTTCAGACTTGACACTGGACTTCCGACATTTTGCCATTACCCTCTGTACAAAAATGCGTTGTTTTAACTGCTTCTGAACCAAGTAGACATTAGAAGGACGTCTTTTTGACATTGGATATTTGCAGGGTTGATTGATGAATATTATTTTTGTTAGTTTTTATCTTATCTAGATGCCGTCCATTATTGTAAAATGCTATAAAAAGCATGATGACTGAACCAAACTCACATCTTGATGCATGTAAAAATGCAGGCTCGCAGAAGAACTACAACTCAGATGGAGCTGCTGTATGCCCACTCTGGTGCTGCGGATGGCCACCCTGAGGACTTCTCTGCACCTCTGCTGACCCTAGTGGAGAATTCTGAGGGAAATAAGGAACTGGCAAATACTCCGATTTCAGGGGACAGAGAGCCACCTGCCTTCTCCACTGGCCTTGCATCAAGAGCAAATACTGTGTATGTTTTGTTTTTTAGAAAAAGATTATACATTTCTTTAGTCCATATATCTGGTATTTACTGGCTTTAGAGTACATAACACTACATAAATAATGTGAAAATATTGCACAAATTCTATAGCTGCAAAAAAATCCCATCATTATCCTACTGCAAGGATAATTTAGAAATTTGATGAAAAATATCTAAAACATGTTTAGTTAACAGATCACTTTGTGTTTGCTAAATCTTAGCATTTGTTATTGCCTAACCATAGTCAAATCCTACAAGTTACAACATTTTGCTACAAACTTCCATCTTGATGCAGAGAAATTTCAGAGCAGACCAGGGAAATATTTACAACTTTTTCAAGTGATGTAAGCTCTTTATGTTTAATAATTTTAGTTATAAAATGTATCATTATCATGCTACAGAGAATTGTTTATTTTAATATTTTTGGCACGGATAGATAATTAAGAGGCTTTGTCTTTTTTTTTTTTTTTGTAGCTCTAGCCTCAAATCCCCGACAGGTACTGAGAGGAAATCAGTCGATCGTTCTCCCCTAACTCGCAGAAGAGCTCAGGAAAGGAGCCTGAATCCCACAGAGAGGTCCAGAAATGGCGACAAACTGTAAGCAACATGTCATTCATAGAAACAAGCTAAATTCTGATTATAGAAATTAGACATATAGACATGAGACATAACTAAAACATTATTTAGTTATGTATTTTATATCCACGGTAATATAAATTAGGCTTATTTTAATAATACGTTGCAGCACGTGTCAAACAGCAAGTGAGCTTTGAAAACACTAGACTGGCTCTACTCTTCTACAAATGTGAACTAGGTAACAAACAACATCCACCAATCAGGGATTCAACCATTTTAATGGAAAAGGTTTTTATAGTAGCTAGAATAAGTCTGGGTTAGCATTAGCAAGCCATGCAATGCGAATCCAGCTATTCATCCCTTTTCTAAAGACATTTGCATGGCGATTGTGAATCCAGTCACCTCATCTTTGGTCACATGAAGTTATTGATGTCTTTTAGATGAGAAATAAAGGGAGTGGACATGTTTGGATGTTTTACGTATCTTTAAATTCTGACCTATTTACTAATGGGACATAAAAAAAATACATGACTGCGATCGTCATCTAGTATTAGCGTTATCTAATATTGAAAAATGTAAAAACAACCAGAGAGTTCAAATGAATAAAATTGTGTTTCAAAAAGTGAAACTTGTTTGTTATATTAGTTCATAGCGTGCCTTCAGTGTTCAACATGTGTAACCTATAAAACATGAAAACTGGCAGCTCTTTTTTCTCTTTCATTGAGCACTGGACGCCAATGTTTGTCTCTTTTTCTCAGTGTTTGCATTCATGTACAATACGTCTAGACTTTGGTTTATAAGGTTGGTTTGCTATTAGTTTTCTGTATGAAAGTCAAAACATGGCTTTCTTTTTTTAATATAATAGCATCTATATTTTTTTATTAAAAGGCAGCTTTGCTTTGATCTGCCCATAATGCTTTTCCTTCTGATCCAACATGAGTGACGCTTAAACTCTGAAGCACCTTATTGTCTCTTTTTATTCAGTGTGGACATGCCCAGACACGTCTGCTGCTTTAAAGATATTAGTTGAATTTGTATTTGATCTATATTTTTCCATGAAAACAAGTTTTGTCTGGTAACAAATTCAATTTGTGATAATTTGTTAGGCACAAATTTAGTGTTGTGGGCTTTTCCTTTTTTCTCATACACTGGTCGTGTTCTGTATGTTAGCTTTCCTGCAGTAGAAATTTTATTTACCTGTGAATTCCTAGAATGGCATGCACCTGATGAGAGACAGATGCTCTGCTGAGAGATCACGTTCCAGACCGAGTCTTTTCTTGAGATGAGACATGTCCAAAAACTTACGCTTTGACTAGCCTCCATTTATATCAGTTATATCAAAGTCATTGATTCAAGTCAAAACGGTTCTTCTAACTGCAAGGAGAACGCTGATATATGCTCATGAAAATTGCATTATGTTACAGGATTCATCTTTTCTCTCACATTAATTTTAATGAGAATTGTTACACTTTTATACATGTACATGGTACCTCGAGAAACGAGTTCCAAAATATTTGAAAAATGAAAAGTGTTGTGGGAAATATCTTGCTTCGATATACGAAAAAAGATATGAAAAACACCAACAGTTCTGTTCTATTATCCGAGCATTAAGTCTGACGTTGCGCTGCGCTTCCGGGTTCTGGCGCTCCATTCTCCCATTGCAGACGGTGCTAAAGGGAGCTGATACGCTTTAAAACACTTTCAATCAGTTTTAAATCAAGTGAAACATTATGTTTAGATTACCACTAATGTGCTATAAGAAAAGTTTGGGTCAAGGTGTCCTAAAAGAAATAATGTTTATAAAGTGGAAAGTGATGTTCTGGAGCGCAAGTTTGAGAAACCATGTGACACACTTTCTCCATCTGTCTGCGCTTTTGTTTGAAACCGTGTTGGTGTTCCAAATTCATGAAATATCTTGAGAAAGTTAACTTTCATCCGTAGTGCAGTATTGTTTTCTGCCACCCGTTCCACTTCCTCTGACAGATTTGTGTACATATTACATATTGTGCAAGTGTTTTATTATGTTTTATTATCATTTATTACATTAACAATGTGTAGATTTAAGGATTGAAGAAACTTTACTTGATTTTTCTCTGGTTTTCCATTTTTTGCACAGATTATAAGTTTTACATGCAAAATTTTTTTCGAGATACAAAATGTTTGAGATACGAAAGCCACCCAGGAATGGATTAATTTCATATCTCAAGGAACCACTGTAGTTAAAATAGACTTTAAATTATTATTAATCAATCTTTTCCGTGTAGCACACATAATAGCACACAATTTGGTAAACAAATGGTAAATTTTTTTCTTACTTTGTAAAGAGAAAAACATTCAGTCCAAACAATTTGTTGAGAATCTATAGTATTAAACATATAATTAGCACCTTTTCTGTGTTCCTATATTAACAGATAAGCTGAGTATTTACTACCTCATTAATGTGTGTTTTTTGCTTTCTTCTAGAGGTGTATCAAGCCCTGTTCAAGCAGGGCGTCCCAATCGAGCGGCTCGACTGCAGTGTGTTCATGTGGCTGAGGGTCACACCAAATCCCTGCTGTGTGTGGACGCCACCGATGATCTACTTTTTACCGGCTCCAAGGGTGAGGAAAGAATTTTACATCACTATGTTATCTCGATAGCTTGTTTAGGTCTTTACCGAGAGAGCTTTTGTCTTTCTGCTCTAAATCTATGGACCTGTACAAATATATTTTTACCAAAATAGAGGGTTCCTTGTTACATAAAATCTAGCTTATCTTAAACCTACTTCTTTAATGTTGACTGAAGTGTTTAAAGCCCTTGAGGGAAAGCTGGTATCACACATTACTTGTTACTCTTCAAAAATTTACATTCGAGCATGACACACTTCAACCCATTGAGCTAAACATCCAAATGCTGTTACTCTATATCATCAGCTAATTAGTATTATGGTATGCTATGTGTGGGTTTTTTGTTATCAAAGACATACATTACACGTAAAGTTTTTATTGGGAATTCTAATCGGTATTTGGGTTTTACAAGACACAACAAAATCATTAAAGAAACATAATTTTATTCTAACTTGGGTTAAGTTTCTTGGGACCTGCAAAGCTTTGTACATATAGAAAACTTTTCACATTACAGAAAAGTTATAAATCCGCTTCTGGCAAGATATTTATAGCTTTCTTTAGCTCACTGTCCTGTTCAACATAATACTTCCTTTTTGTACATCATCCAAATGGGCATTAATTTCATTTTGTATTTTTCCTTTATTTTTATTAAATATTTTTTGTTTCAGTCCTTTTGTCAGCAGACACAACTTTGTAAAAGTTCATATTTCCACACCAAATAAATGAGTAGTGTATATTAAGCTCGTAGAAGGTATTATTGGATGTTCATGTTAAGTGCCTCTTTAGGTAATGCCGATTGCGCGTAACCTTGCTTGTAGAGATCCCTCTTAACAGTGCATCATTTTTTACGGGAAAACACGGTCTTGGACTCTGAAAGCACTCCTAGACTGGCGGATAGCAGAACCCTGTGATCACAAAAAGGAATGATATATGGACAAATATCAAAGGAAAATAATGGATGGATTGATAGGTTCAACAAAAAACATTCAAGTGGGTAAAGGACCTTGAGTTGTCAGGATGCCAGCATTGGTTTACCTTCTGACAGTCTAATAGAACCTGTGCTGCATACCTGAAAAGCCTCCACAACATTGTGGTTTCACCATTTCAGTCTTTTTATGTAGTTAATTTAAATGGTCTAATGACCATTTTATTGGCAATGCATTAGATTCATTTGTTATTTGTTGTTATGGTTAATTTAGAAAATGACTTACTTTGATTTTATGTAACCACACTTAATCAACTTACAGAAAATGGTTATTGTTCTGTAACACATTATTCTAGAGTTACACTTAAGTGTTCATAACATATTTCTTATCTCGTGTTCAGACCGCTCATGTAAGGTGTGGAACCTGGTGACTGGGCAGGAGATCATGTCTCTCGCTGATCATCCAAGCAGTGTGTTGTCAGTTCGATATTCTTCAAGTCTGGTCTTCACCGTTTCCACCGCCTTCATCAAAGTTTGGGACATTCGTGACTCTGCCAAATGCATCCGCACCCTCACGTAAGTTCTTCTGCTGGAACTGTGTCGTCAAACCTGCGCAGGGAAGCAAAAATGGATAACGTTTAGCTTTCAGCTTCCACCACAGTTCTCTTTCTCCCCATGTTTCTTGGGTTTCCTCAACATTTTAATTTCACATATATTCACACATATGTATATTTGATATTTTTCAAGTTTTTTTCTAGAACTTTCAAGTTTTGTGGCTGTGCATATTTAGCTCAGGTCTGGTATCTGGCTAGACCACTGTAGGAACTCGTGGGTAATTTTCAAACTGGAAGATCTAGACCCACCTTGAATGAGAGTAGGAGACCCACCCATCCATCCATCCCTCTATCTCTCAACACTGGCACAATTTCAGTCATCCTGTCTCCACTTTAAAGATAGCACCCTTATAGCATGATGTTTTCCCTTTTCTTCTATCTTGCCATTGTATCCATCCTTCTTTTTCCTCCATATAAAACGGGTGTTGTTTATCTCAGATGCAGTGGTATGCAAAAGTTTCATGATTTTCCTTTATAAATTGGTGGTTGTCTTGAAAAGTTTCAGTTAAATATATGATATAGGAGAAAAACATAGTGACATATAGTTTAATAAGGTAAAACATATAGTTGATCTATAGAAAATATGCAATAACTATTTAGACAAAAGTAGGCATCTGTCTATTCCTGTCTTAAGATAAACTGACCTCACCATCTGGTTAGATTCAGATTCTGAGCTGTGTATTTCTTCCATCTCCTTATATTTGCACCAACTATTCCTTCTCCTATTGACCTGTAGGCTTTTTCAGCCTTGTTCAGGACTACAGTTTTGTCCCTTGTGTCGTTAGACTGCTCTTTGGTCTTGCTTTTTAGTGGAGAGGTTTAAGTGACTGCGTGTGGACTGTACAGCTATCTTTTGTTCAAGTTCATACCAGAAAATTTATCCAGGTAATGAGTTAAGGATAGGTTTATCAAGCCAGAATTCCCTTTATTTACTTTCTGCATTGTTTTTCATTGTCTTGGTGATCTTTTCAAGTAGGAAAACATGACAAATCACCAGTGTAACACTTATTTTGCTCATTGCATTTCTGCCTTTATCTTGTGCTAAACTGAGACAAGAACATAAACTGACAACCAGCGGTCATAGAGCCGGAGCATCTCAGAAACCATCACACTACAACTTTGTGTTTAATCTGTAATATTGTTTTGATTTTCAACGGGCACCATGCACACATAGTGCCGTTAATGAATTAGAATGTTGGGGTTTGGAGATGAACAGATCAAATCTCTAGGAAAAGTAGTAAAAGTCTAATGAAAGTGGAAATTTTTAAGACTTAAAAGTCTTTGCGAAATAGCGATCTATAATTTTTACATTTAAGTGTTGGTATTCTACACATGTGTACCAAATTTCATTCACGTACGACAAAGGTGGCACTTTTCGAATCCCAATCAGATGTCAGTTTTCACCAGTTCTTACATGTGTACCAAAATCTGTGACTTTTTCAGAACCTTAAAAATACACAGAAAGCCGGGAAACAATTATACCCTGACCAATTACAATAAGGTTCTATGCACCTTTGGTGCTTGAGCCCTAACAAGCTGATAGACAATACACTTCTGTGTGTTTTTATTGAACTTAAGTAGACTAAGTCCCGCCCCCTACTCATTGTATTTTAATGAAGATACTTTGTTTTCTATCAATTGAGAGAATTCTATGTGAAAGCAACGGATAATACAATAATAATGACAGCAAGTATTGTACATGTTGTTTAAATGCATCCTTTTCTGTCTGTATATTTTTTATGTAGCTCTTCTGGGCAG
This sequence comes from Danionella cerebrum, assembly GCA_007224835.1. Lineage (NCBI taxonomy): Eukaryota > Metazoa > Chordata > Actinopteri > Cypriniformes > Danionidae > Danionella > Danionella cerebrum. The sequence goes on along the minus strand of SRMA01027193.1, from coordinate 109,810 downwards.
GTTTCTGAAGGTGACGCATGTGCTAATGGTTCTGTTGCTATTCCTCCTGGTGAAAATCAGATCAACCAGATCACCCTCAACCCTTCTGGGACATTCCTTTACGCTGCATCTGCAAACTCTGTTAGGATGTGGGACCTCAGAAGGTACTAGAACTTTAATACTGGTTTTAATTTAGGGTTGGGTTAGAGATTTGATCTAATTACAATTGTTTTAATTAACATTTTAGGTTTGTGTCCACTGGGAAACTGACAGGGCATCATGGACCAGTTATGTGTCTTACTGTGGAGCAGATGAGCAAGGGCCAGGACTTGGTGATAACAGGCTCAAAGGATCACAACGTCAAGGTTATTTGCACTCACATCAGGCCTTGCCAGGGAATACAAGCCAGCGAATCTTTTGTTATGTGTAAACATTAAATAACACGCTTGCTTTTGGATGCAACATTTCTTAAACATGGTTTGGGAGAAGGCAATATGCAGTGACCGGTCATCACTTCTTGTAGAAAGTGACATGTTTCAAAAGTGAGCTGTTCTGAAAATGTTTGGTTTGTGATGTCACAAACCTTAGGATCCCACCCATGGCTCTTGAAAGAGATTTCTATATACAGTACCATAGACACCCTTGTTGTCATTTAGGGTAGTTTTTCTTACATGGAGTAACAAAGTGTATTTTTTACGGTTATCATTTTTATACAGCCTTCACACAATGAATTGTTGAGGTCAGCAGGAGCTCAGAACTCAAAAACAAGCTTTTTTTTCAGTTTGTAATATTTACAAATACATTTTTTCTGTCTCACTGTTGAAATAGCATAATAATTGTATTTATGAACTGATAAATTCTTTGTCTGCGGGCAAACATTGAAAATGGCCAGCTGGTCAAACAGTTATTTATATGACTGTGAATAAAGGCATTGATTATAGCTATGGTAACCATAACAGACAGTCAGCTAGCGGGCTATCGGTCTGTCAAATAGTGATTATATTTTATAACTGTGTGTGTTGTAGATGTTTGATGTAGTGGAAGGCACTCAGGGCAGCATAAGCGCCTCGCATCATTTCGAGCCAGCTCATCATGAAGCTATCGAGGCTTTGGTCCTGAATGGAGATTCACTCTTCACCGCTGCGAGAGACTCCTGCATTGTGAAGTGGGATCTGGCCAGCAAACAGATACTTGCAGTAAGTATTGACAGAAAAAATTGCAGTTTGAGAAGTGTATTAAAGGTATCATTGGGATGGGACATGACACTTTTTTGGGGCGGGGGCTCATTCTCCATATCTCCCAGGGATAAAATGTAATAGAAACTATTTTAGAAACTATTCAATTGTTCTCCAGGTCTGACAATAATACTTTTAGCATAGCTTAGCTTATATTTTACTTTATGAAACTTGGCACTTTTCAAGAGACAATAAGTAATAAATAAGTAAAAGTTGATATTTTATAATCATGTGAAAATTCATGGCATTTTGAAATTCAGGCTACATTTAATTGGTTTATCCATTGACCGTCTCTCTCAGCAGGTAGAAGGGACTCACAGTGAGTCTCTGAGCTCTCTTGCTCTGGTGCCAGGCTCCAATGCCTTGGTAAGTAGCTGCAGGAGCGGGCTGCTCAAATTCTGGCATTCACACTCCCTTAAAGCTTTGGGAGAGACCAGGGCACATGAAAGCCAGATCAACGGCATCTGTAGCAACAGCAGCCATATCTTCACCATCTCTGAGTGAGTGTTTGCTTTTTACAAGTCCATAAATCATATTAGTCCATGGCCTGAGTCTGTGTTTGTTTTGTGTTTTCGCCAATGGTAAATCATAGAGTACAAAGTGTGCATGCTTCATGTCCCATCGACATCTTGTTACAAACACTTGGGTAGCAATGCATGATAACAATAAGAGAACAGACACTTCAGTAACTCCTCTGGCAAATATTGTTTATAATCACACCTTAAAACTCAGTACACATTGTAGCAGTGTTTTTGAACCTTTTTGAGAAAAGATACACTTTTTTCAATGAAAGAAAAAATCACATGACACACCACCAGAAAGACATTTTAAACAATGAATCGCTGTAGCCTATATAGATTATTTAAAGTTGTTCTCTGGCACAGAGGAGTAAAAGGGTTAATGGGCTGAAGTCATGCGCAGGAGCTACAAGATGCATCAACAGGTCTTTATTAAAACCAAGAACAAAACAGAAACCTCCATTGATTAGGGGAACAGACACTAAGGACTAGCTGAGAACTAAAACCAGTAAATAAAAAAGGCAAATCAAAGAACGCATTAATCATAAAGGGTGCCAGACAACTTCAGAAGACTGAGCTCATTTGTCGCCAGCAAAGAGACATGTGATAATAAAATATGCACACAATAATTCTCCAAAGAAAGCAAGAAATAGGGACAATACATCGGTTAAAGAGCTGAGACAGAGGGAAAACATGATGGAACAGAGCAAGACCTAAACAGAAGCACAAGAAACAACTTGCGGGGGAAACCCTCAGCAAAATATTTTTAATCCTATTGTTCTGAGGTCACAAACAGGAAGTTACATGCTCTTTAAATTAAGTTGCTTACAGACATGTGGTCTTTTCTGCTCAACCTGAGAGAGAGATACAGCAGGCTGTTGTCTCTTTTGGGATTTTCCTCTTTACCCTCTCTTTTCCTCTCTCTCACATTATGCAGTTTGGAGCTTCAGGGTTTAAAAGATAAATAAAACCTTCCGTCCAGAATCTTCTATAATGGGTTATGACTAATATTTTCACTGAACACATGTAATTGGACAGTTTTGTTGCGGCTCACTTGTCAATTCTTTACGGCACACCGATTGAAAAATGCAGCATTAAACTACATACTATTGGTTACTACAGTGGTTAACAATTTTTATAAAATTACTAGTGCTTTGAAAATCAGCGAAAAATTCATTTGAATAATTTGACCTGTAAAAAACTTTAACACAGTTGTCATTTTTTTCAACACACAAAGTATGGACATATCCAAAAAGTTTGTATTTTATTCCCGATTCATTAAAAATTGTGCAGTTAATCAATTTTTTTAAACAATGTTGAAAAAATAAATAAAAAACAGATTACAAACCTAGAACCTTTGAATAGATGTAGGATAACTTAACAAACACATAAGCAACACACTGGTTACTACTGACAACAACTTACTAAACACTGTAAGGCAACTGTACAACCACATGGCAACATCATTAGTAACCACTTTTGCAAACAAATTGTTAGAGACAAAATTACTTTACAACTGCATAGCAACACCATGGTAACCTCTCGGGAAAACAAACTAACATGGGCAGACAGATTACAGTAGTATGTGAAATGTACTTTATAGCCACATAGCAACACAACAGCAACCTCCAGAAGAAGTATTGCTAAAACTTTCCAGATTAAACTCGCATCCAAGTAGCAACACATTACCCAGTGGTTACCACTGAAAACAACTAACCAATGACATCTTGCTAACAAACTTACAGTTCATTTTGAATTGAATTAACCTTTTAAAAATTTGTTTTCTTTTCGACAGCGATCGAACTGTGAAGATCTGGCAGGTGAAGGGGTCTTTAGAAGATGGTCTTCAATAGTTCTGCAAAGCAAATCACAACCTCTCTCTGAAGGGCTTTCTTTCGGCTTCCTACATGAATTTCCTGCACCAATGTGAAACTGCTTTCCTGAAACAGGAAACTCTCATGTTGTATCTGTGTGTCCTTCCTTAACTATGTTGAAGTGCCCTGAAATTAGTGGTGGATACAGAAGGTCAAACATGAAATGTTCTCCATTTTCTTAAGACCTGAAGCTGGGCTTTGGGCATCAATCAGTGCATTTATGAAGCACGTTTGTGACTGGACTGAACCGAAATGCTCTTAAATTATTTGTTGATATTTTTTTCAGCTCTTTCTGATGTCTTTTGACCAAAGTAAGACTCTTTGTTTTATGTCTGTGTGCATAGTTGATTATCTCGGATCAATTTTATAGGAGGGTTCCCCTAAACTGAAAATTCTGTTTCTAAAAAAGAAATTGTGATTCAAAACAATAATCGGATTTGATGATTGAATGAGTACGGTACTTTTGGTGAACTGTCCCTTGAAAAATACCTTTGATCAGAACAGGTTGAACTTTTTATCGCATTTTATGATTGACATTTTTTGCACACTTTACTGTAGACCTACTGTAGGTGTTGTCAATGTCAGATGGACAGTCAAATAAAAAGCATCTGTCAAAAAGGGACTGGATATATTTATAAGCTTTGTTTTGGATACAGTAACAGCTTTCTTATTTACTGTGTAGTATACTATAGACCACTAGGGGGTAGTGTTGACATTCACTGAGTGTGAGGCATTTCTGATAACTTAAAAGATCTATGATTAACTAAAGCTCAAGGAGCAAATTGTCAGCCACAGCTCATTAAATAAATAATAAAAGCTTCTGATTTGACAGATTGTGCTTCTATGTAAAATGAAACTAAAAAAAGACTTTATTATTTATTAAACCATTATGAACTAATGGTAGCATTACAAGATTTTCTGCAGATCTCTTTGATCGCTGCAAATTGAAATTCAATCTAGGAGGCAGCTTTTATTGCAAAAGATGTGCAATCTGTTTATCTCAATTCAAATAATTAGTTAAATATCTATAAATACTTTTAACACATGTACTTGCTAACTTGATGTTAGTTCCTCGTTAATGTATTATATAATCTGAGCACATGATGGTTTTAAACAAATCTGAGAGAAGCCACAGATGCCTTGACAGACTAGTCATTAGTGAAGCTGTAATTAAACTTATAGAGCACAGAGCTGTCACTTTGAAATCATTATCATTGCAAATGAGTCTCGTTACGTTCATTTGCAAGTTTGAGAGCAAGATATGAAGAAGCTGTCGTTTCAAAGACACTAACTTAAAGTAACTTGTTTGCATGAACTGATGACGCTTGTCTTAGCTTTCAAATACTGTGTGCTGGAGTAATTTCTCCAGCTATTTCTGTTTTTTCTCTAAATGTTCTGTCTTGTTTTGATCAGACCAGGGAATTTTGTTCAGGCACCTCCTGAAAAAACTCCAGGCTGGAGCAGTGCGCCTTTGATTATTGAGTTGTGGTGAAACTCTCTGGACTAAAGGCCCTTCTCCCCGGTTCATTAGACCACAGATGGGCAGACAATAGTCCTGATATTCTGTACTCCAAAATTTTGAATATCAGTCGAAAGTCTTTTTAATTATTTGTAAATAATGTATTTGTAAACTATGTTTTATTATTCAAAGTTTTTCTTTATATTTCTGAAAACTGTATTTCACAAAATGACTTTCAGTCTATGCTTGAAACTATTAACCCTTAGATGTTCAGGACATTTTTGAGCATTATTTACTACTTTACAGATTGTTCTTACAAATTTTTTATGTGGCAATTAATAAAAAAAATTCACAATAATTCCACAAAAAACATTGTACCAAAAATACGATTTTAACTGAAAAAATCTCCCAAAAAGGTAAGGTCCCAAGGTCCAAACGGTGTGAAATTTTTATAAAAAAAAAACCCAGCAAAACAAAACAGGCAAACCACTTGTAAACCTGTATACTGTTCCAAGCACTTTTTATTCCATTGTGATTTTTTTTGTGCCTGAACTTTAAAAAACACAAGCCATATCACAGGTCTTCCAATGGTTATCCCTTCTCTTCACCACTAGATGGCACTGATGTAAAATCAAAGTCATTTTCAACTTGTAATGTTAATTTATTCATTCATTTTTCAACCCATATTTATTCGCTTATTCCCTTTTCGGGGTCACGGGGGTATGCTGGTGCCTATCTCCAGCGAACATTGGGCGAGAGGCGGGGGTACACCCTGGACAGGTCGCCAATCCATCTTTTTGAAAGCTACACATTCTATTTGAAATCAAAATGAAGCAATAGGTAAATTATCATTCCTGCCTAATTCAAAACAGTGGTGCAGAGACTTACAGAAAAATACATAAAAAATGTAAATGCAGGTGGAGTGTTTAGAGAGGGAACAGCAAAGGAAACATCAAGGGCATGATATTTTATGTAATTCTAATACTAACTGTTTTATTAAGTGTCTGAACTATAAACAGTGAGGTCAAAATGCATTTGTAATTTTGCATGTTCTACTTCGAATTCATGGAGGGGTGTAGAATTTTCAGCATAGGTGCATTTCCACTGAAAGAGACAAATCTGCAAATCACACTGTATTCATTTTTTATTAACTTATTCTTAAATTAATGTCAAATAAGTAATTGATCATTTAAGTAAAAAAAAAGATTTATTACAGAAGCCTTTTTTGTCCCACACCTAGCTCCACGCAGATGTTCTGTAGATCTGTCAGGTTTCGGGGCTGTCACTGAGCAACAGTTTCAGCTCCCTCTAAAGATTTTCTAATAGATTTCGATTTAGGTCTGGACATTGACTATGAGGTTGTTTCCCAATACCTCACAATACATGGCCTTTTTCATCCTCTCCTTAATACAGTGCACTTGTGCAGAAATACCCCCTGAGCATGATGCTTTCACCCCCATGTTTCACTGTAGTTATGGTGTTATTGGATGATACTCATTATTCTTTTTAAGACCAAACAGTTCGTTTCCACTATGATTAATCTCACCACAGGACTTTCTCCCCTGACTCCTCTGGATCATCCAGATGTTCCCCGGCAAACTTCAGACCGGGAACTTGACTTAAGCAGGGGAACCTTCTGTGTTGATGTTTTACTGATAGCAGCCCAGGAAACTGTGGTCCCAGTTCTATACTCTACATTGAACAGCTCCTCCCATGTAGTTTTGCACTGATTCTTCACGATGATTGATACTCCATGAGAAGAGATCTTCTGTGGGATGCCAGTCTGAGGGACATTGACATCATTTTTTTTCTAGCAGTAATAGCCTTTTCCAACTTTGTGAAGGTCTACAATTTTGTCTCTTGTGTCTTTTGAAAACTCTTTGGTTTTGTCTTTATGACCACTAATGACCTAAAACAGGTGCTAATAAATTAGAATCACAAGCAGAGTCTATATGGACTATTGAAAAGCAAACCTACAGGTCTTTTAGGGTCAGAAATGTTTATTTTCACTCACAGAGGAAATGCAAATTATTTTTTTGGCAAATGCTATGTCCTTAAGACAAGACAAAATGAGGCTCAGTGTGTGTGGCCTCCACATGTCATGTTCCTAATGAGGTTGTGGATGGTCTTTTGAGGGACTTCCTCACAGCATCCACCAACTGCTCGACAGTGGAACATGTGGGTAAATGGAGATAGACATGATGTCCCAGATGAGCTCAATTAGATCCGGACCAAGGAAATGAGCGGTAAGTTCATAGCATCAGCTTCTTCGTGTTACGGGAACTGCTGACACACTAAAGCCACATGAAGGTCTAGCATTGTCACACATTAGGAAGTACCCTGAGCCAATCGCCCCGGCATAGAGCCTCACAGGGGGTCTGAGGAATATTACTGACCCACTGCCAAAACGGTCATGCTGAAGGAAGTTGCAGGCAGCTGAACATTCTCTACAGCATCTCCAGACTCACTCGGATGTGCTCAGTGTGAGCCTGCTTTCATCTGTGAAGAGCACAGGGCGCCAGTGGCGAATTTGCCTATATTGGTGTTCTCTGTCCTGCTGCTGATAGGCTGTAAGCACAGCCTCCACCTGTGGACACGAGGCCCTCATATCACCCTTATGGAGGCTGTTTCTAACCATTTCAGCAGACACCTGTTTATTTATGGTCATTTTTCAGGACTATGGCAGTGCTCCTCCTTGCGCAAATCCTGCTGCTGTGTTCTTCCCTTTCTATGGCCTCCTCCACATCTCCTGATGTAGTGGCCTGCCTCTTGGTAGCGTATCCATGCTTTGGACACAAATATAACAGACACAGCAGACCTTCTGCCCACAGCGCTCAGATTGATGTGGCATCATGGATGAGCTGCACTGCCTGAACAACTTGTGTGGTGTTTAGACTCTCATGCTACCACTAGAGTGAAAGCACCGCCACCATTCAAAAAGTGACCAAAACTTCAGGAAGAAAGCATGGGAACTGAAAAGTGGTTTGTGGTCACCACCTGCCAAACAACTCCTTTATTGGGGGTGTCTTGTTAATCATTTGTAAAAAAAAGAAGAAACTAGGGTTGCACTAAAAATAGTTGGTCAAACATTGCCACAAAAAGTAAATTTATCAGAGCAAATTGTAAAGTAGTAAAAAAAAAAAACAAACACAACCCAGACGTCTAAGGGTTAATGTGATTAATATCACATTATCTGTATCACATCTGTATATTTTAGATAGTCACAAGGAGTTGTGCAAAAAGTTGTTATTTTTGTTTCGTTTCGTTTTACATCAGAACCACTTAATATTTCACAATTTCACTACTAATTAAAATACTTTCATAGTTACGTCTATTGCTTTCCCATTTTTTGTTTAACATTGTATAGTCTATCCATCTCCAGTGGACGTGTTGTCGTTGATATTATTAATAATTGGTAATATGAAAAGCATCATTGGGTATGTGTTGTCTGTGTATCGGCAGCTGCAGTGTTAAATCTGTCTCGCTTGAGTTTACAGGGAAGCAAATTCTCCAAGTGTGCCATCATTCCTTTACACGCACGCACGCACGCACCGCGAGCAGAGGGGCAGCTGCTGCGTCTCCGCTTCGCTCTGGACTGTGGAAACGCTCGGAACCTTCGCTCACAGTCTTCCGCGGTCAGCCATGACTTCGCGCGCTTGACGAGTAGCGCATTTCCACTGAAACCTTCCGTTCTACAGTTGTACGGAACAAATCTCGCCATGAACAGCATGAGCAGCTGCGGATTCCTGAACATGGCGACGACCGGGGACTTTGACCCGCTCAACGCCACCATCCCCGCCACAAAAGTTGAAATCACCGTCTCGTGCAGGTAAGGGAGCCTTTTGCGCCTGCAGCGCGCGCAGCTGTAATAATGAGTGATTTGTCTGAACGGAGCGCTGGAGAGGACGCGCGGTAACGCGCCACGTTTTGGCACCGATTCGTGCTGTAACCTGATTTATCCTCTATAAAGTGGGTGTATGGTGTGGCATGAGGCTTGAGAGCATTTGTACATTGATTTAAACTCTGTATACGCACTTTCTCTTTCGGAGTTTCTGGAGATGTCACTTTTTTCTCAGCAGAAACACTCGCTCTTGCTGGCTCTCAGACGCCAGAAATCACTTCGCTTCTTGTTTTGAAGTAAATTGAGGGGTAGTAGACATGTTTACAGGTTTTAGTACATAAACTGTTAACCTGCCTTAACGGTTGGATTAGGCTGCCTTTTGCCCGTGATTTGTGTATTTTATAGTAATATTTTACTGTAAACTTACAGCACATCCCCATGAAAACTCCCGGTGATAACTGCGGTTGTTGGTTGATACAGAACTTCCGTTATTGTCTTCCTGTTATTGTTACACCTCAACCTTATGTTGATGTTCAAAGATAATAAAAAACTCCACAATGCAAATCTGAAACATTCTACATTCAACACTCAGACTAAAATAAAATATTGAAATAAATTGAGTTTATAAATGGGGAATTTTCTTTGCATTATTCTAAATGTTTACATTCAGATAATCTGCATATGTATCCAAGCTGTGCATCTCACCAGTTTTCTGTTTTTTGTTTAGCTTTGGAAATTGATGGGCTGTTGTTTGTTCAAGTGTGTGTGTTTGTGTATGTGTGTGTGTATGTGATGCATCTGGCTTGGAATTCATGCAGTTGAAGGCGAGTGGGCAGGAGCTGTGGGCTCAGTCACTGTGAAGAGATGGTGACGCTGAGTTACTCTGCTCCCTGTCCCCTCAGGGACGCTTGCTCCTGCACAAGGGAACACACAAACACACGCACACATACTCATTTCCCCATCTCACCTTCACTTAAACGCACACAAACAAATATTTGTTTTATTTGATCAACAAATAATGCCACATTTCAACACACAAATACAGTACAAATACAAATGTGTGAACTATAATAATTCAGTTCTCATTTATCTCAAATACACTGTGTTTACAGTATGTTAACATGACTGCTCTTGACACAAAACACTCCACATAATAATAAATCGACTTAACCAAAACAAAACATTAAGCGGGACCAAGAATCCACAAAACATGTAGAACAAGAGAAAGGGCCTGTCTAATGGCTTCTCTGAGCTTTTACTTCGGTATCACTATCTGCAGACACTGCTCTCACAAGAACGATTGCATGAAGTTAAAATCAGCTCTAAAATGCACAGTGAATGAAGGAATTCCTGGATAGGTGTGACCTACTGTAAAAATAGTCAGGCTAGTGGCTGCATTGGGATTATGAACTGAAAAAGATTTATTCATGAAGCATAATAAAGACTTTAACAGTGTTTCAAAGAAACAGTAATAATATCAAGTTGAGTTAGATTTTGTGTTTTTTTTTTTAAATTGTTAATTTTGTGGGGTTTACAAACCTCCTGATCCACATTTTGCGGGAAGGGTTTATAAAATAAAAAAGTCTACCAAGCCCATTTCTATTCATCAGTCTATTGTTTGATTTTCTTAAAGAACATTAAGCTAGTCCAAAGACATCCCATATTAATTCTGAAAATCGTATTAATTCTGCTAGGAGTCACTTCCCCAAGATGATAAAAAGGGGAAAGAGAATGAGCTCAAATGCACACACAAATACTCTGGAGTCAATTCTTTCTTTTAATAATAATAAAGAAACAAACAGAAAACCTGTTTGCTCACCACAACCTAGACCAATACAAACCATAACATAAATATATCAATAATGAACCCGCACAGGGAAAGGGGAACAATCTCCGAAACAATCCGGAATTTCACTGCACATGATTGCGTGCAGTTTGAGCCCGTCAACACAAAATGGTGTCATTCAAAAATAAACAATTCTCCATATAACTCATCTAAATGATATCAGGGTGCTGTCTAACCTACTGTAAAGCAACACTGACTTCCCATCAATGTACATTTGCTTCATTGTGAGTGATCATAAAGCTCATGGACCTGACCTCTCTAATGTGGTGGCTCAAGTTGCATTACATGACCGAATATTGCAGGTCATAGTTCCTCCCAGCTGAACTTTCCGTCGGAGCGGAGACCGTAATCGTACTAAGTAGGCAGGAACTTCTGCTTTCACATTTTCTGGTAGCGTAACTGCCAAAATATAAGGAACAGGTGAAAAATCTACAAAATATGAGATTGGGAGGAGAGACAAAATAAAAGGAACAGAGAAAAACGATGTGAACCCAATAAATTCCCTCCTTTTGGGTAATTATTTGCTACTTAAAGATATAAAGTTCTGCTGGAGAAAGAATGGAACTCTTCAGTGTGATCTGCTGACACAAGAGGCCCCTGAATAGAGCAATCAGTGTAAATCTCTATCAAATATTTCTGAAACCTGAATAAATCTTGCATGTGAATAAAGAGAAAATATCTGTCTTGGGCATTGTCTATGGTAGAAATGGCATTCTAGGTACTAAGTAATATACTTGCTTTTATTATTAACTATTCACTGAAGATTTTACCATTATCATTCAACTACAAAAGAGATATACGAAGAGATATCATCACTAATACTTTGTCTACTTTGAGGAAATTTGTTAAAATCTGATTACAACCAGATACCAGCTACGTACCACCCTTGTGTACTCCGAGCCTTTTTTTACAAATGCGCAGGACATCATACCAATGGGTGGTAAAAATGCATGACTTTCATTGGAGGCACTGACTAATTATGTCTTGATTACTTGTGTAACTCTTTGTGGGTTCTAATTTCTCTCAGTGGGCAATGATTTTGGTGCCAATGCCAGAGGCCTTTTCTCCTTAGAGACATGGAGCAGCTTACACCTTTTCCTTCTGAATTTTCAAGGCGACAGCACTCTTCTGTCAGGGAGATCCCATGAGAGGGAGCAAGTCACGAGAGTTCTTCCTGGGTTTTTTGAGACCTGCTGCGGTCTTAAAGGAAGGAGGATATTGGACTTCTGCCATCTGAAAAGCCCCCTCAGCTGTTGAAAACAGGTCCTCCTCACATTTAGCAATCACTTTTAACAAACGGTGGCTGCCACAGTGACTGAGGAAATCTTCAGGTAGTAATGAATTAGGCAAAGCCCAACTGTTTGATTTTAACATATTGTAGTGAAAACACTTCTCTTCATCCATTACTTTCAATTAAGCCCACACTGAGAGATTAGCAGCCTCTCGTGAGGAAGTGCCACAAATCTCTCTGAGAATTGCAAACAAGAGATTAGAACGTTTCAAAAGGGCAACTAGCATGCACTTTTACTGGATGTGATGTTGACCTTATGGGTCTCCTGAAAGTGATCAAAATACAATTCAGATGTTTTATGATTGCATGTTTGAAAATATGTGTTTCTTGTTAATAACATGGTAATACCATGGTAATTCTCTCTGACATCACACCCACAAAGAACACGAGCAACACGAGTCTAGCCGTAGATACGAACCCGACTGAGCACATTTAAAATTGTAGATGTTATGTGCAAATGCAACTTTGGGGTCACCTCTAAATCAATATTTTTGTGACTGCTCTGAAAACATTGTACTTTTACTAATTGTACAAAATAACTTGACGAAATGAAACCACTTTAATATGACCCTTCATAGCATTTATGAACACATTTAAGTGACACCTTCCAAAGCATAAGTTTGCATCATTTTAGCCTTTTAAAATATTAAAAAGTATAATGACAGACGTAACTAAATAAAAGCAGACATTAATTTTTCATAAAAACATGTCTTTATATGGACTTACAAAGTGATAGTTACCCAAAATATTAACTTATGTAAATGAGATTAGTTACCCCTGGCATCTGCAAGTAAACATAGTTTTTGTGCATATTACATTAAGCCAATGTTGTCTGTGGGACCATACAGAGGAATCCGTATACACGCAAATATGTCGCTATGGTTACGAGCAGGTGCATTCCAGCACTGCAGGACCACTTTACTGCTGTCACCATGCACTTGATCAGCCTGGCAGATGAGCAGATAGAGCATAGCATCTAAGCAATGAAATGCTAATGAGACTGATGCTTTCCTGTTCTCTAACAGATAGAGATCCACAGGTGTGTGTCTGTGCTGGAGTGCACCATTGGAGGAAGCCGACTCTTAATTATGTTTCATTGTGAACAGAGTAGAATTTTCAGCCTGAGCAACTTCTTGGCTGTGTAATTATCGGGAGGAGAAGAGCACGAGGCTCTGTGGTCACTGTACTCTCTCTCTCTCTCTCTGTGTGATTCACACACTCTTGCCAGACAGGGTTACAGGGTCACTATATATAGTCTGCTGTCGGATGCAATAGAAGGAGGTAAAAGATATATTTAAATGACCATAGAGATCATTTTGAGCCATAGAGTGCTTTTAAAGCATTTGAGTCACTAACTGCTACTGATTGATTTTTAGTTGCACAAAGAGTTTTAGTGTACGTAAGCAGCAGAAGTGAGAGGGAAAGTTATTCCCATATGTTTTGTCAAATATTGCATGTAAAAAAACGTTATAAAAGCAGCCTTATTAAAGAGATATTGACATGTTGACTAAAGAACATGATTTTACTTAATTTGTAAGTTCTGTGCCCAGTATTATTTTAGTTTAAACTCTTTTCATTCATTTTTATGCTATCAGTAATAGCCATATAATTTTCTTCATAATTACATTTATTTTTTATAATTTGTCCACATGCTTGTTGCAGTTCCTTAGTGCCAGCCAATACAGCCAAACCTGTAGCCCTTGGCGAGTAACTTATTTAAAAAGAAATGCCACATGATTTCCTGTGGCAGCAACCATTTTGTGTTTGTTAAGTTTGTTAAGCTATTTATGTTTGTCAATTTGTGTTAGTATGGCCTGTGGGCGGAGTCATGTCTTATAAAAAGGCTTCAAGGCATGCTCAGACAGTCTTGATGTTGACTCAGGCGGGCACAGCCTGATGCAAATGGCCCACTCGATGGTTAAGCCAAACCACATCCTTGCAGTTGTCTTTCACTTATCTATGTTTTTAGTTCTTTTTGTTTATGCTCCACTGTAAACATTTTTGGCCAAAAATATTTTTTGTTGAATTCAGTGTATTCTGGTTTACACAGTTATTCTACCTCCTCTTCCATCTGTTTTCTACAGATAAGTTCAATAAGCAAGAAGGTGGATGCAATTAAGTTAAGAGTCATTTTCCCAGTGACAATCTAAGGTGATAAGTAGTGGTGCAACAGATTACAAAACTCACAGTTCGAATCACTTACGGTTTTTGAGTCACGGATCGGATCAGTTTTCGGATCAGCAAAAAGGGAGGAGTCAAATGTAATTTGCTTCTCATTTATTACAAGAACAATATGGCAAGGAACATTTGGTTTGACCAAAAATAACTTAAACATAATACAAAAATAAAATCAAGAGATAACTGAAAAAGCTGAATAAATAACATTTAAAATTGTAAATTAAATTGTTCAAAATAAAATTCTCAATATTTGAATACTTTAGTGCCACCACTAAAAAACAACCTGAGACCTGAAAACAGGCCAAACCTTATAATGATAATTTTATTTTTTTTTTTTCAAAAAGATGAGGATGTCTACATTCTCTGGGGAGAGAGTAGACCTCTTAGCTGTCACTAAGCTAAACTGATTTGCGCTTGTGTGACTCGCATAGAGAGGGCGTGTCTTTAGTACCGGACTTCGCATCTCCCATCCCGCTGCGATGTAGTGGGCAGTCACAGTCACGTAGCTTTCGGTAGCCCTTGATGTCCACCCATCTGTGGTGATCGCAATAGAGGATGCGTCTAATAAGTCTGCTACAATTTTGCTTTTCTCCTGTTCATAAAGTTAAGGCTTGACCTTCGTGCTGAAATGGGTGCGCGGGGGAATTTCGTACCATGGCTCAAGCACATTTAGGAGGTTTTTAAATCCCTTGTTATCAACAACAGAGAATGACCTCAAGTCTGCCGCGATAAATATCCCGATAGGTTTGGTGATAGTTTTAGCTCGCTCTGATTCTGGTGCAAACACAGGCTGCTTAAATGCAGCGGTGAGCAGCCGTTGCTGTGGTTGCTGCGGTTTGTTCCTGTCGGCACACCGGGGTGATGTTGCTTCAGATGCATGGCCATACTCGATGTGTTGCCACTTTCATACGTCTTTCTCGTGCCACAGTGTCTACACGCTGTAACTGTTTTGTCCACCACCCATCTTTCGTCATCATTATATTTTACAGGAAAGCCAAAGTGCTCCCATACAAAAGATTTGAATGATGCGGGAGGCTTTTCGAGTTCTTCTGTACCGCCACTAGCCATCGTTTTTGACTGATTCACATGTTCTGCTGACATAAGTTAAACACGACTTCTGCGTAATTAATTATTTATTATTTAAGCAATATCAGCAGAAAAACACTGTTTATCTGCGGTTGTTTAAAAAATGTATTAATCTTTAAGTTTTAAAATGAGCTAATCCACGGACTACGTGTGTGTGTTCCGAACCGTGGGTCGTGATCCGTCCATATGAGTAAAATAAAAGAACCCCCTCATCTCTATGATTTTCTTAAGCTGAGATAGAGAAATGCAAAGCAGGTTGCTATGGTAACCAATGTCAATACGAGAAAAATATAGCAATACCCAGTGTCTCTGTGACTTTTCTAAGTTGAGATATGCCATATCGGTTGCCAAAGTAACCAGTCTGGTTGCTATGGAAGGATCAATATAATGACTGTTTTTGGCAGTTTTTAGGGAGACTGTGGTTGATAGACAGAGCAACTTGAGTTAGGACAGCTTGGATGATGGTCAAAATCATACAATTCAACGTAATAATGTTGAAGTGAGCCAAGGATCACTCCATCAGAGCTGCAGTGTTTCTCTGTGCAGAGAGAAGAACCTTCCATAAGAACAATCTGCAGCACTTCGACTGTCAGCTTTGTCTTGTAGAATGGCCAGATGGAAGCCACTCCTTGATAAAAACTCATGGCAGTCACCCTGAAGATGTCAAAAATCCTCCGGTCTACAAAGACAAAGATTTAACTTTTTTTGTGAATACTATGTGCCCTGTTTGGAGAAACCAGGTCCTGTTCATCCTCCAACCTAAACTATCCATACAGTTTAGCATTGTGGCAGCATCATGTTGTGGGTATGAGGCAACAAAGTATAGAGTTATTCTCAATGTAAAGTTTCAGACTGTCCATCTTTAAGTAGCACAATTACCCAAAACACCCAGCCAAGATATCAAAGGAATGGCTTCAGGAAATCTCTGATGTCGGAGGGGTTGAGCTAGAAACTTGAATCCTATTGAACATTTCTGGAGAGCTCGGAAAAGTTGAAGAAGTTTAAAAACCACATAAACGTCCTGCCCCGTGGTATAGTGGACGCTGCGCAGGACACGTATGCGTGGTTGCGCAGGGCAATGCAGGACCATCCCACCCCATTCTCTCTCCGCCTTGCTTCCTGTCTCTCTCTACTGTCTTCTCTGTCAATTGAAAAAAAAAACAATAAAGGCTATGGCCGCAAAAATAATCTTAAAAAAAAAGAAACACATAAACTTGGATCCAGAACTTGAAACCTGGCCCTAATGCCCCACCCACCAAGACAGCAATGCATGCTTACAGGCAGATGAATGTAGTGAATTGTGAAAAAAGATTCTGAGGGTTACTGTGGCAACGGGTGTGAGACAACTATTAGCGATTTAGTTCTCTTTGATTGGTGTTTATACTGCACGGTAAAACTTTAATAAAAGTCGCTGATTTCAGCACTTGTTGTGGGTTAATATAGTTCCACAATCCCGAGAGTTAAATTAAGTTCAAATATAACAGTACATGGGGATTACTTTTTTTGATTATTATGTAACTGTGATGACCAGATGAGGAATGATGACCTCAAACAGGAAACACATTTTGGATTTGCATGTGAAGAGTTAATTGAACCGTTTTGACTTTATCATCACAGTTAACTCCAGGTCAAATGTAAGAAATATTGTATAGAAGCTGAATGTGAGCAACTCGGCTATTATTTAAAGTGATACACAGTAAAATCCTAAGAGTTAAATTAACTCTACTCTGAGTATATTTGGTCCCACTCTATATAGAGTTAAACCGACTCTGAGAAAGAGTAATTTAATAATCTATTTTCTATTTTCATGTTTTTCCAAATCTGCATGGAAAATGCAAACTAAATATTAACTATTCAGAGAGGGACCAAGTCCACTCCAGAAAGAGTAAAAACAGACAAAAATAGACTGTTTAGTTCAAATAGACTTATTTAAATAACTGTCCTTCAGAGTTGGTTTAACTCTATATAGAGTGGGACCAAATACACTCTGAGTAGAGTTAATTTAACTCTTAGGATTTTACTGTGTATAAAAGTGTTGTAGACGGAAGAGGGCCTTTACATTATTTCAAAATATAGTATGAATAAGTCATTTTGCTATTAAATGGGTATAAGTTTAAGAGAAAAATAATGAAATAAATCTGTAATTAAGACTTAAAATATGCTAATAAATTGTACAGTTTTACTGTTGCAACGACACATACATGATTCCACATATAAACCCACCCATTTTTTTATATTTGGTTGAGCATTTTCTTTAAATAAGCCCATGTGGTTTAGAGTTTGCACAAATGTGTGAATTCTAGCCGTGGGTGTAATTTTCACACTTTTCCATCCAGGAGATGTGCTTTATCCCGAGGGATCAATTGATTTTTAGCCAGTCCATCCTTACTTACCTTTAGCTGCTTTGCGGTTTTATTCACATAAATTTGGATTTGTTTGAATGTGGAGCTGTAGCTTCCAGAATCCATTTATTGGCTGACTTTCACTTTCCTTCTGTTTATCTTTCTTCTGTTGGAATTTGAATAATGTATCGCCTCATTTGATGTGAAGCGACACAATGAAAACATTCATGCATAAATGTAAGCCGTAGACTTTGAGGCCGTAGTTTTGTGTCACAAGTGAATCATGATTCATTTAGAGATTTCGTTTTTTCTTGAATTATCATCCACATTCTTTGTAGTGGTTCTGAAATCATTAAAGATTTATCTTAGTATTGTATTTTTATGTTCAAACATTTTCTCATGTGCAGCCTGCACTGTACTGTTTGGATAAAAAACAAAGTGAATCCATTTCCCATAATCCTTTGCATTAGCTTCCTGTCAATCTCATTAGTAATTCTTTGTGTGTGCTGTTGCTGTATGTTAAAGTAAATTTGGGGTTTGATCTTAACAATCGGTTGGTTGGAAGTCAGTTCTCAGTTGTGATTTCTCAATTCCCTACACCGCTTTTGAAGAATTCTCTTTTACATCTTTATCTATAACTCAACATCTATCTTTATTTGAACCTAATATTATTAACATTCAGAAAAGTAAAAATAAAAAATGCTTTATTTAATTTTTGTAAGGCATCACCTGCTGTATGTCCTCGACAGCAGAAGAAAAAAAAGAAAGCAGGCTTTTCTAAACGGCTTTCTGCATAAATAAACAGGGTCTCCCTCTGAGGACAGAAGAGAAAGAGGTGTCTGCTGAATTATTACTGACTGAATGCATGAAAGCATGTTGACCGAAATGAGAGTTGAATTGAATATGTTGCTGGAGGGAAAGATATTCAATGAAAGTCTGGGGTATTATGTTATTGGATTGAATGCCAGCAGGCTGCTCTGTTTGTGTACTTTACTATTTATTTGAGTCTCTTTCCCAAAGTAAGTTGCACCTCATGGTGTACATTGTGAACAATTACAAGACGTATTATCAGAAAAGGCGGACAGAGGTTGTTTTCTGTGGAGTGTCTGATGTTGATGCTGATGAGCGGATGGATGGACAGCAGGATTGGCCACGGTTCAAGCACTTGCTGGGTTTCCTGCTACCCATCCAAGCAGAAAATCCTGGTTGCTATGTGACTCACTTCTGTCGCTCGACTTCTCCCAGGGCCTGATGGGAGATTTAGACCCCACTGGATGAGGCATTATTGCACTGCTTTTTTATTTGTTGCTAACTACAGTACACTTGTTTTTCTCAAGCTGGTTTAAGTGTTTGGTTCAGTTGGGGAAACATTATACTAAGTAGTGTAAGGGCTCCACACGAAGAGTTTAGAAAGGTACATGCTGATCAGGCTGAAAACACAAAAACATTTGTTGACTTTTAACAATTTCCAAAACTTATTAGCGTCTATTTTTCTTTTCTTGAAAAGTTTAAAAATAAAAGCATTCATCAAAAAATGCCTACCAAACTGGTGTGGTAGTGTGTTTTTTTAAAGGCAAAAGTAAAAAGGTTAAAGGTAAAGGCAAAATAATTGTAAACATCTTTTCTAAAGTCAGATTCCAACAAGTTATTTGGTTTTTTTAAAAAGTATCCAATGTAAAAGTATTGCACTTACTAGTTACGTCTCCAAATACTGTGAACAAATACATGAATTTTAAACTATTTCGGGTTTTCTGATTGCAGTGTTTCCTGAGCACTCCTGAGCGGCAGCGGGTGAGGGGTTAAGTAATTAAACTGTGAAAAAAATCTGATGCTCCTCTTTCTCATACTCAATTCAAATAGAAAAGATATACAATGCAGTACCTTCACTGTCTTCTGTTTTGAAACACTTGGCTACTCAATCATCTGTCCAGCGTTAATGTTCTTTTTACAGCAAATGCAATGGAAGTATGGTGTAAGAAGAGGGGCGCTCTAATCAACATTTGTGATCGTCCTAAGGCTCTCATTAAATCCTATAGCTCACCAGTGGAATATTGGTTAATGCGACATCCAGACTTTTTAATGCTGAAATTGTAGCTATTGTGTCTGAACAGCTGGGGAACGCCACCACTTCCATTGCACTTTCATTCCATCGCAGGAAACAATGTCGGCTGCAAAAAGGTCTATTGAAAGAGAGAGAAAGAAGTGTGGGGAATGAGTGGTACTTCTGTGTTGTGGTTTGCATCTGTTTAAACATTTAATCTAATCAAGATGCACATAGATCTATTTTATGCACTGTAAAATTTCGTGTGCCCCTTTTTTAAAACGGTAGGGGTAACACTGCATTGTAAGTTTTTGTTTTGTTTTTTAAGTAAATATTTCTTCATTATTTCAGTCAAAAGTGGATTTTTGGACTGTATCTTAAGCATGCTTAAATAATTTAGTTTCTAAATATCAGACTAAATATATATATTATCTGTACAAAGTTGAATAATGGATAAAAAGAAAAGATGCTATTTCCTACCTGATTATATTAGACTGAAGTACAATGATGATAAACTCTTGAGCTAAGCTCTTGAATTAACCCTCAGAAGTCTGGGGCAAAAACAACATCAAAACCAAGTGTGTCTCACATTTCCGACAAAGTGAAGCCATACCACCGTGAGCGCCCGCATGATGCTGGCTGTAGAAGGATTGCCACCCAATACAAGTCTATGGGAAAAAGCTGAACTTGAAAAATTATTTCCTCAGAAAGTGCGGCATTTACAAAAACGGTTTTAAGAAGTTTTCTATTCAGAGAACAAACTTCAATTGTTTTTTTCTTGGCTCAAGTTTATTTTGGTGTGGTTCAGAATGGTCTACTTTTGCCCTAAAAAACTAGACGGGACCATGTGACTGACCGCTATCATCACGTCGTGAGAAAGATCATTTACACTTGCAAATCAATCAAATTCAGAGAAGTTGCTGTCAAATTAAACGTGTGTGAGCCAGACCCGAGGTGGAGCTCTGAAACCACGATGGTTCCATTCTTAACAGTACGTCGCTTGTGTGCATGTGCAGACGTCAATGGCCGCCTCCTCACCAGCTCAAAAATGGCTTCATTCGAGCCCAATGGCAGTAGGCAGTGTCAGGCTGTCCATATTTTTCTACAGTCTATGGTCAAAACCATGTAAACATTTTATGTAAAAAAAAAAGAAAGAAAGAAACAGGCCTTACATCCCGTTTCAAGCACTTTTTGTGGCACTGGTCTTTTTTTTTGCCTGAACTTTGAAAAACACCAGCCATCTCACAGGTCTTGTATTTCAAATGGTTATCCCTTCTTTTCAACACTAGATGGCACCAATTTGGAGTGTGTAAAACGAAACAGACAATCAAGCATTTTCTGGAAATTGAAAGTATTTGTTTTGTATTTTAAATATTTTTTTTTTAATTATTTCAGTCAAAAGTACTGTAAATATCTGAATAAATTATAAATACAACATTATATAAACAATAATATAGTAAAATGACCTGTACATGGTTGAGTGGTGAACAAAAAAGCCAAGCTATTTCCTACCTGGAGAAGTCAGATTAAAGTACAATGACCTAACCTCTTCTTGACCTAAAGTCTTGAAATAAAAACTATGTAAAATATTGGTCTAAGGAAAGTAAAAAACTGCACATTGTCTCTTATTTTTATATATATTTGAATAAGCCCTTGAGTTTCTCACTGATTTTTTATTTTTAAAACAGCTAATTTTGGTCCTATATGGCATTATTGATTGCAAAATGTTTTTTTTTTTATCTTAGCATATTTTACACTTTAGTAATGATTTGGTAAAAAGTAACTCAAAATGTATATTTTTCTGTGTAACATTTATCAAGACAGTGTGATTTTAAGGAAAGGTTTCCTTTTGATCTGCACTAATATTACGTATAATAAAATGACTAAATAGGAAAACTCAGTTAAAAACTCAGTTTTTTCATTGTGTCATTAACTTTCCAAATTCCAAATAACGTCTAAGTAACATGATGCAGATTTTTTGAGGATGACTAACATTTTCTGCTATTAAAATTCTCTTTAATAGGAAGATCATAGATGCTCAAGGGTTTTAACTCAGTTAACTTAGTCTGACGCAGGCGTTAATAAAGCAAATGTTTCATTTCTGTCATTTCAAATTCAAAACAAGTGATTTTGCTGAAACGCTGTGGACTGTAAAACAATGTTGGCTGAATGGCGCATGTCGCTGATCTCACAGTGGTATTTTTGGCTCTGTGATCTGTCACGCCAGCAGGAAGCCGCTCCATTGACCTTTAAGGCCATAAAGATCACATAATGGCTCGCATTGAGGAAAATGAAAAGTGTGTCTGAGTGTATTGAGCAGTGACAGGAAACCCGCTGAGCCTGAGCTCAATGGGCTCCATAAGGAAGACTCAGGGACAGTATTTAATCAATGCACACTTTTTTCACGGGTTACTAGCCAGGAGCTGTTGGAGGGGCAACCTACAGTTTACTTGAACAGCAGGAATGGAGCATTTGAAACAGTTTAGACCTTCTTTGTATGTTTAAGAAAAAGTGAGTGACTGAGGAATTCATTAATAGCCACTTGGTTAATTTAAGTCTAGAGAGGCTGAATTTATGGCCAGTGAATGAGTTGCAATTTACTAAATCGTACCAATTTATTATTATTGAGTCTACGGTGGATCATGGCATGAGATCTTCTTTGTAATGGTAGTCAATGGAGTGTCAGTGAAACTCAGTTTTAAGTACCGTACTATATATACAATATGTGTACAAAACGCCAGTTAGCATTCATCGGGAAGTCTCCTGGACAGCGGCGGCCTGGAGGGTGCCGTGCAGGGTCAGCAGCACTCAGAGATAGTTTAAGAGATGAAGCGGGTCACTGGAATAGAAGTCAGCAGAGTAGTTAAGAACCTTCATAGAGAGTTTGAGTGAAGTAGAGGTTTCCGAGAGACACAGCAGGATCACCAGAAAGCAGGAGTGGAGCCAGGTACATAAAGTCACTCTAGTGAGTCAGCAATTTGGGATGAGTCTTTTAAAGGATGATGAGTCATTAGGAGATTGAACGGTGTGTTTTTGGGAGTGGTGAGCGATTGCTGATCGGGAACTGGCTGTGGGAATGGAATCCCTGACTGGTACACAGTTTACCACTGTGTTTAATCATCTTTTGTTCAGATCGAAATTCTACTTCACTTCTACTTTTTTAGCTTACTTGTTCAGATTTGCTGGTAGAAAATGCTGTGTGATTAATTTCATATAATTATCCCTCGTAAAAAAATGCCTACAAATAATTACAGTCCTGAAACCTTACACTTTAGAATTGATGGACATCAGGATACATCTTGGGGTTGAGGCTGGATTGTTTGCAATTCTTTGTTTTATTTTTGATGTAGTTCCTCTCTTCAGATATCACTTTATATTTGGCCAAATGATTGAATTGAGATGTTTTCATATCTCTCATGGTCACAGGAAAATCAAGCAGCTGCATTACTGAAGCCTAGACTGCATCAGTAAAAAAATAAGCTGCTCTCAGGATTTCTCCGGATTTAAGCATGGTGATGTGATAGGATGCAACCGGTCCAGTAGGAGAATGTCCATGTTGCCAAATATGTTGGTTTGCTTTTCAGGGGCTTAGTTCCAGAGAAAAAAAACAGTGTATATTCAGGAAACCAGTAGCTTGAGGATAGTCATTTCCTATTCTATCATAACTGCACCTTAGTGCACAAAAAATTTAATCCAGAAAAACATAACTCTTAAACTTTGTGGCAAGATAAGAAGTTATTTTTTTTTCTGCAGGGGTAACAGTTCTGGCAAAATAATAGATTTGTACCCAGGGCCGCTGTTGGCCAAATAGGTGGCCTAAGCATAAATGTTCTATGGTGCTCCCCAAAATCTGCAATTGTTGGTGAAACCGGAGTACCTGGAGGACCCCCACACAAGCACGGGAAAATCAGGAAGGTCACCAACGAGCCTCAAACCGACAACCTTCTAACTGGAAGACAACAGTGCTACCCACTGCGCCACCGTGCCTCCCTTATACAAAACAATTTTTATTATTACAAATGGAATAATGGTGCCCCCTCTGGCAGGTGGTACCCTGTGTGTAGGGAGCGGCATTACTGTTTGTACCATGTATGTACAAAAATCTTTTATTATGTAATCATAATATGTACATACAGTAAATAAATAAATGCATTAAATCAAGCAATAGGATGTAGTGAAGGTGGGTGTGTTTCTATTAAAATGAGGCTGTGTGAGGTTTATTCTGAATTAATTTGTCCAACTCGATTTTTAATTTGATACAAACTGAAGCAGCATAATTATAAATCTCTTAAGAACAGTGAAAGGAATGTGTACTGCGGTCAGATATTAATGTTTTCTTTTGTGAGAGATTTGCAGCTTTATTTTGTCAGGGAAACTGTCACTTAACTTGATAAACAAATTCACAAATAACAAACTTTCACATGTCAAACTGGATGCCAGTCGGGCGGTCAGTAGATTGCTGGTTCGATCCAAGCTCTGGCAAGATTTGAAGGTGGCAAGTGACGAAATGTCACTCTCTCAACTTTCCGTGACTGCTCTGTTTGGGTGTGAGTTTGTTCACTGCTGTGTATGTTCACATGAATTGGTGAAATGAAGATATCTCCTCTCAGATTATTACTTTGCTCAGGAAAAAATGTTTACAGACATGCAGATCTGCTTTGGAGTCAATAGAATCTCAAAAATTATACCAATGACTGTGTCACTGAGTTTCTTCTATGTTTGCAAGTCATACCTTTTGCCAGTAACTCCTCTCTCAATACACTTCCTTTTTTAAAACTAGATGAAATATAGTTTATATTTCTCTATTGTAAAGATGAATTGGCTTTGTGTGTGCTATTGAAAGCAATATACTTCTAGTGAGTGCTAGGCTTTCTTATACCACCTGTCTACCACTTGAGTTGAGATTTTCAGAGAAATAATAACCTTGAGATCTTTGATAACAATGTCTCAGCATGCTCTATAAAAAAATCCAGCCAGTCAAGGTTTCTGAGGAAGAATACACATTGTATCTGTGTTTGTCACACTTTTACACTCCTTAAAGTGAAAGTCAGACTGCTTCCTGGTAGGTTTCTCTTGTTTTCTGACTGGAAATGTCCTTAGAGGGGAAAATCAATGAGCACTGAAACTCTTTATGACACATATACAGCACACAGGGGTGGCTCAAACACACTGATGTAGGTGGATCTTGTTTTTCACATCTTTTAATTTTGTTCACATTTATTTATAAACATGGCACATTAACAAGATTCAGGCTGAACAGGATACAATAAAATGAAATAAACATAACATGCATCAGCATAAAAGAGTTTAAGTATGAGCCACCCCATGTCTTTTAATATGTCGAGCAACTTTCGAGCATGAGATGAGGAAACCTCAAATTGCTTCTCAATGACAAACACTTTAACCTTGAAGGTGAATGACTTGCCTTCAGGGGGGAACACAGATGTTGATCTGGCAACCACTTGCTACAAAAAACTGGATAACCTTTCATCAAACAGAAAAGCTACATTTCAAGGTCATACATGCAAAAGGCCCCCAAATTCTTCAATTAAAATCATCACATTCTCCTTAAGCTGCTCCTTGAAGAGCCTCTTGACTATTGATTCATCTTCTCTCTTTTTTTCATTCTGACTCGGATTATCTCTGCTTTTTCTGAGCTTTTCTCATTGCTGTTTGCTGAGAAATTCTGACATTTGAAAGTAGGTGAAATTAAAATGTCACTAAAAATAGGAAATGTCATGTGACGGGGCATTTTTTCTGCCACAAGCATGATTTCTTGCTTGGTTGGTTGGTTTATCAAATCTCATTTTGAGAGGGAAATGCAGCCTAGAATTATTGTTTATTAAAGAACAAAATACTATATTATATGCTATACTATATAGTTTTTAAAAGTTTTTTACTACCTCACAATTTGCTCTAATAATTTTACTTTAAAACTGTTTTTGTGTAAATACCTGATTTTTTTAGTACAACCTCAGCTTCTATATTTTAAAATTTTTTTCATTATATTACACAATAATTCAACAACAAACCTGAAATTGTACAAAAATATATTGAAATACTGCAAAAATCTGTGAAAATGAATAATTTCCCAATTAACAAGAACTTTTTTATGTTTTTTTGTAGAAGAACTTTGAAAAACACAAGCCATATCACATGTCTGTCACATGTACTTCCCAAGGGTTTTCCCTTCTTTTTACCAGTAGATGGCACTGATGGCATCAATTCGAGGTCTGCAAAATAAACTGAAAGACAATTTCCTGAAAGTGCAATTCCTTGCAAATTATGTGTCACAACACTTGTATTGTTTGTTTAAAATGAAAAATATCAAAGCTTGTAACCTTTTTGAATTCTACTCATTATATTGAAATCAAAGTTAACCAATAGGTCGCTCGCATCATTTCTTCTCATTCAAAACAACCAAACGTGTGACAACACAAACATGTGATTGGCACACGAACCGGTGCGTGCAGAGACTTCTAAGGGTTAAAGAGGCATTGACTTTGTTCTGGATTGGCTTCAGATCTTTTGTGGAGGTCTGAAGAGCTTTTGGTTCTATTTTTTAACCTTTGTAGAGGGGATGGCTTTGGACTGTGGCCCTTGTGAGACACAGATTCTGGATTACACTTCTGGAGAGACTGTTTATGAAGTCACCAGTCCTAGACCATATTTCAAGCTCTATAATTCACCTCTGGAAAGACAGCAAATTGTGACTGGAATGCTGGAGAATTGTAACAGAGATGTTAGAATTGTAACTGAGCTGGCATTTGAGAAGCGACTTCTGGAACGTAGTGGAAAAACTCTAAATGGAGAGCGGGTTTGAGTGCAACATCCACGTGCCGTTTCACAAGGGACTAGCAATCTTTTCTACCATTTTCACAAATTCAAGCATTCTGCTCTAGGTTCCATTTAATACTTGGTGTCAGTGTTCTTACAGGTTTCGACATTCACATATAAGGTTCCAGTTAATAACGGAAGAGAGTGTTGTCTGGAATACTGGCTTTACTGTTTTCATTGAGACCCTAGAGGTAAAAGTGTCATGGTGACATTTCATCGCCCAAAGGCCTGTCTGACACCTCAAGGAAGGGGATGGTGTACTCCTCCAGTGATCAATCCTTTGGGCAAACTTGATAGATGCTGAAGGATACTATTTTCTCTCAATCTGTCACAGGCCCAGACAGGCAGGCAGAAATAGACAGGCAGATGAGCAGGAAACTCTATCAGGGATTTATTTACAAACACCAATAATCAATAAACCACAACGGAAAACAATCCACACAGAGAAAAAGTTCAATAATCTACAGGAGGGAGACAGAAGGTCTAAGTAGATGGAGTCGATTGGAGAAGATAAATTGTTTGAAGACGGAGATGCTGTGAATAGATTGACAGAGAAGGAGCTACTGAGGTGAGGATTATACATAAGGGGAGGGCTGGATACAGGCGAACACAGTTAGAGCAAACTACAATCTTGTAGAAACTAATACGGGGCATACACACACATGGGGCAGTCACACTACCCCTGAACAACCGGGAATTTCACCACATACAGATGCATCTGTTATGAGCCTGCTTCATTAAAAAAAATAAACGAGTCACTATATAACTGTCTAAACTATAAGAGGGTGCTCTCTAATCTACTTTAGAGCAATATTGACATCTAAAAAATGCTTCATATTCAGTGATCAAAAAAGCTCATGGATCCGACCTCTCTAATGTGGTGGCTCAAGTTGTTTCACGTGACACTGCATAGCAGGTCAAAGTTCTTCCCAGCTAAAGTTTCTGTTTCTGAAGGAAGGAGCTATAAAAAATGTCTCAAAGACTGAATTACTACACGAAAATGTCCTTTTAATTGTCTTTAACAATAAAACTGATTTTATTAAGCCCACTACATGCTCTTCCTGCTTTGTGAAACAGATTTTATTTGCCGGAGTAAAATAATACCCTTTAAATAAGCAGCCAGCAACAAAAGAGATAAAAACAGCTTGTGGAGCTTTTATCGCCTGTTGTTCTTTGCTCTGATTCATTGCTACTGATTAGAAATGGGTGAAGTACACACTACAAATCCATTTAAATCATCACTGCCACGGCTCATGAATATTAAACAGGGAATTTGCTAATGTGCTGTGGACCAAACAGGGTGTAATTACCTCAAGCATTTATGTTTCATTCTCTACCTTCACTTCACTAAATAGACAGATTATATTCTCACATTACTTAAATATGATGAACCATTCTTGGAGTTATCCAAATGTAAATGAGGTGGATTTTTTATGTGACTTAAAATCCATCAAAACACTTTAAAAAGCCTTACAAGCCAATAGACTCTTAAATGAAATTGAAATGAAATTATGATGAGGAAGTTTAGGGGAGAGGCTGAGTAACAGGTTTTAGGGTCTGCAATGTTCAGTTTGTGCACACATTTCACCTCTTGATACTTTACCACCCCTGCTATAAAATCAAAGTGCAAGGATCGGTAAACAAGTACCATCAAAGTTAAGTTCTGAGCACAGTGTATGTCCAGAGCATGAAAGACTTGGAAGTGGAAGAGGCCTTTAAGCTCAAATCAGGATGTCATATATTAGCTTATTGTAAAAAAACACACACACACACACACGCGCGCACACACACACACACACAATAGAAGCAGGTTTTTAGGTTTAGGTTTTTAGAGTAAATTACAATTTGCACAAATGGTCAGGTCCCACTTTTAAGTAAGCAATACTGAACCTCTAGTTCATTGTGGAGTGTTTGAGTTTGAAACCATTGTGTTTGAGTGTTTCCTCTGTGTCTGCCGCTGGTGAGTTTGTGAAGCGCTGTGAATCTAGTTCATTCAATCTATTCTCTGTGGAGTCATTATCCAGGTCACTCTGCAGGAAAAGAGGGAATCATTCCTTATTCGTCTTGTTCTGCTGTTGTGTTTGTTTGTATCAAACCCCAGGTCAGGTTTCTTCCCTTCTTTGTGCTTTCTGTCATGTCTCTGTCAGTTTTTCTTTGCTCCTCTTGACAGGCCTGTCTCCAGCTATGAAAAGGCTCACAAGGCATAATAACTAAATATATGTATATGTTTGAATATGTGTGTTGTGAGGTTGTGGGTATATATGTTTATTAGAATTTTTGTATGTATGTGTATACATGTGCATCTCTGTGTGTATGTATATCTGTATAGAATTAAAAATGCATTTCACATCTGTAGAATAAATATCTTGTTATTTAGAAATACATGCATTTTAATAGAATAACGTTTCAAGAACAGCATTAATTAAAGCTGCAAGCAGCAATCAAAGGGCTCAAGGACCTCAGGGAATTTGTTGCACCATGACCAATACTATTTTATGTGATATTTTCAAGCGACAGCTGGTAAAAAAAAATGGTGGTCAATTAGTTAAATAATTAAAACCAGAATATAAAATGCCATTGCCACCATGTGGTGCTAGAATGAGAGTTAATATTTTTCTGGTATTGGTTTGAATATTTTTTCTTTTCTCACACATCAAAATTGGCGAAAGAAGTACCTTGTCAATGTTTGATGCTCCATTTCCTGTGGCCACCTGGTGGCACCATAACTGATAATGTAGATTACTATATAGATGTGTTCATGCATTGTATCTTAACACACCTGCCAAGTTTCATCTCAATCAGACATTGTATAAGTGCATTTTAAATATCTGAAGTTGTGGCCTAGTGGATTAGGTGATTGACTGGGGATCAAAAGGTCACTGGTTCAATCCCCAGTTTCACTTGGAGTCGAAGGTGGGATGAGTAATATTCTCTCACATCTGAGACAACTATTACTGTGCCATTGCTATGGTTCACTGCTGTGCGTGTGTGTGCACTTGGATGGTTTAAATGCAAAGCACTAATTCCTCTTTTGGGTCACTCTATGCTTGGTCCTAATGTCACTTTCACTTCACTTCATGGAGAAACATCATAATTCTACAAAGCACAAATTGTTAAACAATTTCAAAAAAGCTTAACAGTTTAACATGGCTAAGGCCTTTAAATGAGACTGGTAGAGTTTGATGGTGATCATAGGCAATCTCTAGTAGAGTTTGTGAAAGTAAAAGGCTTGGAATTGTAAGCAAGAAAATTTCTGTTGATTTTGGAAACTCGCTCCAAATGACTTTTTTGTAGGTGTTTGACCCTTAAAAGAGTGTTTCAAGAGAATTTCAAGCATGTACTTGAAACTTGAAAGCATGTAACACACTCTGAAATAGCACCATGAAACAGCAAAAAATGGGATATTTCATGCTGCAATTAAGTGGCAAATTAACTTATATTATAGGTTGATATGTAGATTTGTTCAAACATGGCCCCCTAACACACATGGCAAATTTGAACCCGATTGGACATAGCATGACTGAATTGTTAACAGCTTCCTGTTTATGGCAAAATTTAGACTTCGACAGCCGTTGAGTGGCGTAGCTTAATGAAGTTAAAAAGCTTCACAATTTAACATCCTATATGTCTTAAGATATGACTGAGGAAGTTTGGAGATTAACAGATACAATCTCTAAAAGAGTTTGTTGAAATATGTGTAGCAAAAGTGGCAGTTTTTAATAGGTTTTTAGCAAAATAGCCGACTTCTATGAAATACAATCTATATTCCATGGTGCATTTTTGTACCAGAACTTTGAAAAACTCAAGCCACATCACAGGTTTTGTACTTCCAAGGGTTATCCCTTCTTTTCAACACTAGATGACGCTGATTTGGGGTCTGTAAAATGTAAAAATAATTGCGCATTTTCTCACATTTTAATTTTAATTACCTCAAATTATAATTATTTTGATAATCGATTAGTTGGGCAGTTATTCTTTTTAATTAATCGCTTCTTTAATTTGATGTTTTACTTTTAACTTCATAAAACTGTAAATCAGGGTATTACTTCGACTGTTCGCATTTTAGCAAACTTTAAATAAAATAACTTTTACACGATGAAGAGACACAGTTTTCTTTTTAAGTGTTTGTGCATGACTGTGCTACTTCCATGTTATGAAAGCTTAGTCTTTTTCTTAGAGGCGATTAATATAAAATGCTCCCACACTTTAAAAAGACTTGGGATGCACACTTTTCCCTGCAGACACTTCTGTAACCTCCATTTCATGAGCAGTTGTGTATCTTTGTTTATTATGTGCATCTTGTGATCATGCTCCTAAGTGACATGAGCAGCCTTCTTAATCGCTAATGGCATTTGTTGCCAATTAATTTAAATTGGATAATTTCATAGATTATATTTGTTGTCGCGCTAGATTGGACATTACATTAAAGAGTATATTGGATGTGCCTCGATGGCGCAGGACTCAGGGTGGGCCTAGCTTTTTGTTGAGTGATTGGAGCTAAACCTCTCTCCCCTAACCTCTTCTTATTTTCAACTTCTATTTCCATTTATATTTGTTTTTATCTTTATCCTTGTTTTCTCCCAATCTCTGTTCATCTTGACTCTCCTTTTCTATTTACCATTCTGTTGGATTTCCTTTTATGTGGTCTCACCCTCTTCCTGTAATGTCTCTTTACTCTTTTATCCTCTTTCACTTGCCCACCCCTTCTTTTCACACAGTCCTTAATATTCTATAATTCCATGCTTTCTCTCTCCAAAGATCTCTTCATCTTTTCTAATTTAGTCTTCCCTTCCTCCATCACACATTGCTCTCTGATGCCAGTAGAAGAGAAAGCCTCATGCTAACCAGTTTTTTCCACTCCTTTTAATTATTGCAAGTATGAATAATAGTTCTGGAGGAGACTTCTCTTTCTCATCCATACTTTGATAGAATTTATTCCTGAGCCCGAACCTGATGACAGCTAGGTGAGGTCCTGAGGGGCTTTGGGAGCCCTTATGTATCACCACGGCAACAGTGTCATAGGGCTAGTCACAGGAGCCAGTCCGCTGTGCTTGTTAAAGCGATGGAAGAAATCTAATCATAGCGAAAACGAGAAGTGAGATATCCATATAATCCAGTCGGAGAGATCTAAATGTTCTTTCAAGAGAGATGGAACAACTGTCAATCACTTCAGATGGAAAGTTGTCAGGTAAACCTCTACACTCTGGTTATTACTGGTTATTACTACAATTTTGTTTCAAACTCACCAGAATCACGTACTATTCACAAAATTCAGTTCAGATGTTCCATTCCATTCAATTCACTTGTAAATCAACATTTAGGCAGCAGATTGTGTCTGTGAAAGAAAGGGCAGCTCTTTGACAACAACTTATTTTCAGTGTGGTACTGTGATAGGATCCTGCTCTTGTAACAAGTCCAGCGAAGAAATGTCCTCACTTCTGAATATTTTACAGTGAACTATCAGTGGTGTTACAACAACATGAAAGTAACTGGCAATGACAGCAACTCAGCTGGGAGCATAAAAGTATCAATAGTCAGTGGTAGCTGAAGTTCAGCGAGTACAGACCCCATATCTTCATTTGGAATTCAGATTAACCCAAGAACAATCTTTTATTTTCACGTTACAGACCACAAATTGGAGCAATTAGTGCCATTTAGTGGTGAAAAGAAGGGATAACTCTCGGAAGTACAATACCGGTGAAACAGCTTCGCTGTAAAAAATTTGAAGTGTGTTAAACTTCCAAATGAAAGTTCACCGGCTGCGTCAAAGACGCATGTCAGCTCAACTTGAGGTTCATTGTTGTTTAAACTCAGAAATTAAAGTTAGTTGTACTACATTGCTGTAGTGGTCTCAACTTTTTCTGAGTTGTGACAGTTGATTTGACTGTTTATCAGTTTATTTGTGCTATTTGTCAACCACCTGTATTACCAGCCTTTACTCTTAGAAAACAAATGAGAATTTTAATGATTAAAAACTCTTATCTAAGCTTGCAATAATTTGTTTACTTTTTCCCACACTCTATCAAATTGTGCCGTATGAGGGCCCTGACCTAATCAATGAACTTGACACCCCTGTGTTACATCACACTTTCCCATCTATTCTCTAGCTTCGTTTCATCTCTGCACCTTTGTGCCATCATACAGTCTGTCACACTTTCTATCTGTTCTTTTTTCCAATCTGTAAAAGGAGACGTGAGGAGACTGAAGCCGGACCAGCGGTCTGTGACTCTTCTTTAATTAAAACCTTGTGCTCTTCTCTGGGTTTTTCAAGAGGCTGTGTGCGTGAGTGGGACACAGCAGAATCCCCCGATGCTCTCCTTGCGTCTTAATCTGTCGAGTGATTAAACTATGATGTCCATCCCTGATGACAAGGACTATATTGTATTTACTCCAAGATCTACCACTGGAACTAGGGTTTCTGGATTAATGAAACAGCAATTTTATCCAGTCAATTGCAAAGAAGCAGGACCATGATACCCATTTCAATCAAGTAAATTCCAATAACTATTTGTTTAGTGTAGTTTTGGCTTCTGCAGGATTTCCAACCACCTTCACTGGCTCCTCTCAGTGTGGGCTCTATTGTGAGTTTATAACACGAAACACCCTCATAGGGGTTGCCCTATGTTATCTCAGATCTATTTTTTCCATCATGACCCAAACCCATGACCAGGAGAGTGGGCATTTGGATGGAGCAGAGGGCTTGTCTTTTCGACTCAAATCTAACCACAACGACAGAAGTGTAAATGGACCACATGGCCTCAGCTGATGCACGGGTCCATATGTCAATCTCATGCTCCATTTTTCACTTACTCATAAGACCCCAAGATACTCACCTACCTCCATATGAGGCAGGAGCTCTTTTCCAACCTGGAGAAATGGAGCACCTTTTTTTGCTGCTTATTTTTTTTTACAGCTGATCTGTTTGTTTTGCAGGCTACACTTGGGTCTGAAAAGTGCGTTGATTCTCTCAATGAGAGAGTTACGAATTTTTGGCTAGTTGTGAAGTAGTTCCAAATATTTATGAATCTGAACAAATATTATATTATAAAATCATATTTTTCAGTAGTAAGCTTGAGGCACAATGTCCCCGTCTTCTCTTCCTTCACATCTGCAGATATCATCTATATCTTTCTTTTTTTTTGCATTCCTGTTTTTCGCCTTGGGTCTAGTTTCCTTAATTCCTGTGAAAATATGATACATCTGAAAGTGTTGCAGTTCTTCAATGTTTTATTTCTTCAAAATTCATACCCTGGACTCTGACCTCTACCCGCATTCCCTTTATTCCCAAACTGATGCTTTTAAGTTGTTTTTTTTTTTTAAATGGCGAAAACATTTTTTGTGTCTGAAATAAAAAAAAGAGAGAAACTGACTTTAAACCAGTGCAGTATGGGTAAACTCTGGCATTGTTTACATTTTGTCTGAGCTGTACCATTAAAGTAGACAAACAGGAGGTTTTTGTCAGAAAGAGAAAGTAGGAGGGTGGGATTTTATTTTTTGTGTTTTTTTTTTAACCGAGGGATTCCTAACATGTTAACAAGCAGCATCTCACCCACACTCTGCCTTGCTCTATTGATGTGTCTCACTCGCTGTAACTACATCAGTGGGTGTGCGTGTGTGAGTGTGTGTCTGCGTGTGTGAGAGCTGTCAGCAGATGAATTAGATGACGATTCCAGAGAGCGCTCTATT
Source organism: Danionella cerebrum (assembly GCA_007224835.1). NCBI lineage: Eukaryota > Metazoa > Chordata > Actinopteri > Cypriniformes > Danionidae > Danionella > Danionella cerebrum. Next base: position 75,597 of record SRMA01027193.1, on the reverse strand, counting down.
ATCATCCTTCTCCTCCATCTCGCCCTGTTATTTACACCCTGAATGGAGTTCACAATGCACTTTTGAGGCCACCCATGAATATCAGGGTTAGAAATTGTTGGCAGGGTCTGTGTGTGTATTGTCAGTTTATTTGGGGAGGATGAAGAAAAAGCCCTCCAGGCAAACATACACAATACCAAGGATTACTTCACAGGAGTTTTTAAAACCCTGCTACGATCTGAAATAATGGATTCTCAGATCATCTGTACTGGCCCATCAGCATCCCTGCTCTTCTTTTGAGCCGTTGCTTTCTCTGCTCTTCTAGCGATCCAATGAGCACTGATTTTCTATTGCCTCTTCTACTGGTATCTCTGCTCTTCTGTCTATCCATCACTAACATAGCCTTCCTCTCATTATGGTCTGTCGTAAAACTATCTTTTTAGCTTTTGACACATCACTAACACTGCTCTTTTATTTTCCCATCACTCTTTCTACTCATCTTTGACTCTTATTCTGTTCTTTTCTGTCCCACAACCTTCAATCTCCCTCCATCAGCTCTTCTTGTCCTTGTGGCCTCTCTCCCTTCTGTCAATTTGCCAGGAATGTTCATCCACCCACTGGAAATAACTGCTGAGAGAAAGAGCTCTTTTTATTCATTTGTCATGCTTTCCATTGGAAACTCCTCGAAGCATGTGCCAATTTTATTAGCTCGTCAGGTGGAAGCCCATATCGAGCTCACTGGACCCAGCAAGAGCTGGAACGTAACATCACGTGATGCCATGAGCCAATCAGTGAGATAACAGAGTATGCAGCTTGTTTCTTACTCCAATTATTTATACTCCAACTACATTATTGTTGCTTGAACACAAACATATTTTGAGGCTTTGCTACATTTTGCTTTTACATTAGTAATATTGGTTGATTAGTTAAGAACATTTAATTTTTGTCTATTTTTCTTAAGAGGGTTGATCTTCCAGATCACAAATCTGTTCTTTTCATGTGTCTTCTAACTTTCATGCTCGTCTATTCATCTGTTGCTGTCTCTTAAGTCACCCTTTTTATTTTGCTTGTCTCTAAGGCCTCGTCTTTTTCAAATTTTCTGCGTAATTTGGCTATTGTTTATTAAGTGATATTGCAAGGTATGAATTGCATAAATTGAGCTTCAATTTACCCCCCACTACTCCCAGTTCTGACCAGAAATATTTAACCACACCTTTCCTCATAGGTAGGGACTTTTATTTGGTGACTAGTTTGCTTGATCTAACTCTAGTAGGGTTGATAATGTTCTACGGAATTAAAAAAAAAAAAAAACAAAAGCATATGAGGATTTGAATATATAAGCATTTCAATCTACACCAAATATTCTTGTTTCATTTTTTTATATATCTTTACTACATTCTAGTACGTTCTACTACGTTTCGTTGTGTTGCTTCTCCTCCTGTTTCATCTTATTAGTGTTTGGACAAGTTTACACTGCGGCTGATTATACTACATTCTTTAGGCTGCCACACGCCTTAGTTTTCACTTGATGGTTGCTTTCTTGTGATTCTGTCGTGACCGCACACTTTAGCATTATCTGCTGACTAAAAAATCTGTGCTCTTCTAACGCCATTACCGGTTATCCCCAGCTTTGTGGTGGAGGTCAAGCAGTGCTTATGACACACTATTTATTGTTAGAATTTTCCTTTTATTGTTTCAATTCTATTTCATTGTGGATATTTTAGTTGTTATTTATTGTCTTATTGTGGAAGAACTTTCTTGCTCCAATGGTGAATGTTTATTTTATAATAAAGACTTTATAAATCTTATCTCGCAGATTAGTTCAGCTCGACTACAAGTATACACTAGAAGGAAGTTTCAGTGTAGTCTGAAATAAAAAATCAGTAGCTTTGGCTTTTTGTGCACTGGTTTGATGACACTATTGGTTTCTTCTTTTTTGCAGAAACCTGCTCGACAGAGACACGTTTTCCAAATCAGACCCAAGTATGTATCTCTTTCTTCAATCCTTTTAAAAAATGATTTTCAAACACACTGGATACATGTTCAACCATGAGAAATACTGAATGAAACCATGATTAAAATTAATTACTGCTTATACTTTTATGATCATTTGTTGATTAATTATTATCATACGCAGCAGTGAAGCTTCAAAGCTTAATTTTCTTTTAATTTTCCACTTTGGCCAAACTTTGGCCATGTTTTTGCATCAGCCAGATACCTCAATGAGTTACGGTACATGATTACACAAAGAGTGAATTCCAGACTTTTGCCATGACTAGCCCAAATCACAGGCAAGTTAAAAATCTGTGCCACACTATGTATAGTATCTGCCACACATAAAATATGCCTTTGCCAAATGAAGACCAAACTTGGCCCAAATATCTTCACTAACTGGCAGATAAAGAAATACAATTTTCATGTGGGGGACATGGGCATACATTTGAGTTTTAGTCAATTCGTAGTTTTAACCAGTTCTTATTATGCATCTGGAGAGGTTGCATGTTGGTTTGACTGTAGGTTTAGATTCATACATGAGAATAAAATCTCAGTGGCTGTCTTCATGCAAGTGGTCACTTGTGCTGAGGGTTGTCTCAGTTCTGCTGAGCTCTGCTGGCTCAGTCTCTTAGCATTAGCATAGCCTTCTGACACAATCACACTAACAAAGAGAGAGAGGGGGGGTATTTACACACACACCACAGGATTTCTATCTCTATTGCATATTACAGCTGTTACATCTTATTGGATTAATGTTGTACTTTAGCACTCAATCAATCTATAGCGACACTTGTTGATTGTTTTGTAGTATGATGTCTAAAAAAACAGACCAATAACTTTATTTATCATCGAGTTTTCACCATTTTATAGATTTATTCACAACCTTTTTACATTGACATTTATGTATTAAAGCTTTTATCCAAAGCGACTTACAGTTTGAGAGTTAACAAAAGCAGTTTGTCGAATTAATCGTAAGACCTTTAGCTGATACTCCGAAAATTGTTTTTATTATTAGTTAGTAAAGGGGGTCTTTAGAACTCAACACAAAAGTTTTGCTAAACCAAGTTGCCCCCCACACTGCACGTAATCAAGCCATCAGCAGCAACATATAAAAGAATGCCTCTCATCAAGCTGAAATAATGATTGAAGCAGCAATCCTGACAACACGCTCTCACCTCTTTTTATTTATTCTATTTATTTATTAAACCTTTGTGCCCAGGTTCCTGGCCAAGACCCTGGCATGGCAACAAACCAGAGTACTTACAGAGCTTACCATGCTCACCAGACCTGCTTGATTAAGGCTAAATAACTGCAAATAATGCAAACAATATATTATAAAAAGTTATTTTTAATGTATGCAATACCAGGAGTTATGCTGAAAAAGTGTCATTTTCCTCTTCAAAAGCAGCCACCTTTGTCTTCGTTGGCAGTGCTACAAACCCTTGGCCTCCCATCAATGAGTTTCATGAAGTAGTCACCTGATGTCTGCTTGTTCTTTTGTTGAATTTCTCGTTTTCTTGATTTGTTTGGGGGCATACGTTGTTTTTGCAAAGAGAATTTGGCACACAGCTAACAGCTAAAAGAACAAGAGTTATGATGTCTGGCCCATGTGTCCGACCACATATCGAATGTCAGGCCTCAATTACTTCCAGATTTACAAGAAAAATGACAAATGATTCTCAAATGCTTTTTTTTATAACTGGGAATCCACAGAATGAAACCACGTACAAAACCAGTTTGCTTTGGAGTTATTTAAATTACTCTCACCAAAAACCACAGAGCAGTGGATCATGCACTACACATTGGGTTAAAGGTGTCACATTTCAAACATTATGTAAGACATAACACCATTTCTTTTTCTTTCCACAGTCTGTGTGCTCTACACGCAAGGCATTGGTAACAAAGAGTGGCGAGAGGTAAGAGACTGATATGCCAATTTGTCCCCCTTTGCCCTCTTTTGAAGACAGCATAAAAATAAATGAGATAAACAAATACTTCTGCCACAAGGTGAAAATTACTTTAAATTTAATCTGAAACCCTATAATTGTCTTATTGTAAATATGTTTTTATGAGTACCTCATAATCCTCCAAACTACTTATTACAAGGTGTTTGAACAGAAATGTGGTTCATTGATGTTTATATACACCTCCATTTTATATCCATGAAGAGTTTTTTTTCTTTTTTAAAGGGTCGGATGAAAAGGATCTAAAAACGATCCTCTAAATTCCTGTAATGACATTTTCTAGCCTATCATGTTTGCAGGAGCATGATCAGCCCCAATGTGTGTGGAACAGCTCTCTGCCCACAAGAACTGAATAATACAATTTGATCAAAATAAAAGCATATGTCATGACTGATTACCACATTACTTCATTACCTCCTTACTCGTTAACACATGTCTTAATTCATTACTTTTAGAGTATTAAAGTACATTCTCAAATAAATTAACTTTTTTTTTTTTTACAATCGGAGTGGGTTAAACTTCTTTTATATATATAAACGGTGACCGCCATTTCTGTTCATTTGTCAAAGCCAGGTAGGGTTTAGCTATGGCTTTAAGTGGCAGAGATTGGCAATAAAATTTTTAATATTCACTTAAACTCTTCTCGAAATGAGTCTTTAAATACTTTGCTGAACAAAACTTTACTTTCTCGACAGTTTGGGCGAACAGAAGTTATCGATAACACTTTGAATCCAGACTTTGTACGGAAATTTATATTGGACTACTTCTTCGAAGAACGACAGAACTTAAGACTTGATCTGTAAGTATCATTGTTTTTTTTTTTTTATGTTTTTTTTTTCACAAAATCTGCATTCTTTTTAGCCAGCATGTTTACCAGCATAGTTTCAAAGCATTAGCTTTTTGGAATAATGTGAAGCTTCTAACTGTCACAAACATAAACATAACAGGGAATGTAAATTATCATACTGGCATGCTTGGGATAATGTAGTTCAGCTTTTAAAACATGTACTTCTTACCAAATCTGCTGGCAGCTTAGCATTACTACTCAAACGTTAATCATAGTGTTGTAGACCACAACAAAGTGAACCAAAGCATGAACCAAAACATGTTTTGGGATGTTTTTAAAAGTTCTTTTAATGACTTTTGCTGTTTGTGATGAACGCCCTGCTTTTTTGCTGCATCCCCCAGATGTTTTACTCTTAATATCATTTGATGAATTCCTCACCGAATCATTCCTCAGCTTTTATACATCATGCTTTCGCTAGCCAGTCAGGAAAAAGTACAATTTTAGCTCAATTTTACTAGTCTCTGTTTAAATGGGTACCAGAACAGTTTGCCTAATCTTGGCTTCAAGTGAAAACTATCAAAACTGAGGACAGCATCAAGTATACTTCCACCGGCTTAGATGAAGATTGAGGGGAGAGAATGCAAAACCAGACATGTTTCAACACACTGCAGAAACAAAAATAATTGCAGTACATGTACAACTTGCTCTTTGTACTAAAGTGGCACATTTATGGATCATGTATAACAAATGCAGGTAAATACTTCTCTTATAATTCATTCATCATTAATCATCTTTACAACATGGAGAATTTTTGTTTATTTTTGTTCATAATTAGTTTCCCCTAATTAATTTCATACACTATATAAGGAATCCATGGTATTAGTGTTGGCACGGTACACACCAGCTGACTCACCTTGAATGGATCACTCCTTCTCGATTCTCATGCTGCTCAACTACCCAACCTTCAGAGACCATCGATTCCAGCTATGCATCAGCTCAATTACCTTGCTTCAGTTCCTTCTTGCGATAACATCGCGGGTTCTACAGGCGTCACTTCCCTTGACGACTTCTGGATTTAGTGACTATACAATGCTAAGTGCTGTTTTGAATATTTTAGAGGAACATTATATTTCTTTAAATCATCTTAATGCTCCTCTATCCTTAGAACCTGTGACACTGTGGCGATTGAAAATTTATGGCTTGTTCCCCTAGGTTTATTTTATACCTTGGCACAACATACGAAAATCCATTGATTTCCATGTTCCAACTGTAAAGTTTTGTTGTTGCTCAATATTCTATTGTCTCTGTGTCTACTTGGGTGCATAGTTCATTTTGTGTCTGTTATCCGAAGTGTGTGAGGGTTTTAATGTGTGTCTTGAGGTCTGAGCATGATTGAGTGTGTCTGTGGGCTGTTTGACTGTGAGTATGTGCCTATCCCTCTCTTAGGCCTGTCACATTGTCTCTGTGGATCTGGCACAAACACGAGAAGGGTCATGAGTGTGTTTGTGGCCACTGATGATGATGACATGGCATGTTTCCATGACTACAAGGCCACTGAGCACCACAAACCAATGCAAGATTGGAAAAGTAGATACATGTGAGATTTATTCAACATGAGAGATGTATTCCATGACTCAGAGATCCTTCGATTTGTTGCTTCTCTTGTCATCCGCTTTGCTCTTGTTCAGCACCTCCCTTTACATCTTGTTCTATCTCTAATAGAGAATGATTTGCGATAGCTAGGACTTAATCATGTTGGTGTTGCTCTGAAATGAGAAACAGAAAAGCTCAAGGGTCACTCAGAAGTCCCGAATCAAATTAACAGCCTCAATTCTAAATCCCTTATCAAATATGTTTTATGTATTCCCTCGTTTTAGTGGGAGCTATTAAGCATTATTGCCACAATGGTAGAGCATTATGACTAGATATATGTTTCAGGGCATGATTAGTTCACTGTAATTACATATTTAGAAATGTGTATTCCTTTAATTCCCAAAGTCTGAAGTGATTTTTCTCTGGACTTAATTTAACTGGAAATCATCTCTACGACCGGAATGAAAAAAAAAGTCATTTACAGGATTTAATTACCTCTGCGTGGTAAGATCATGTGTCTGCGCCCGCTGTTTTATAGGGTGATACAGTTTCTCCTTGATTTCATCACGTATGTTGAGTCCTTTCCTGATTACTCTGGAAATACAGTGAGTGAACTCTGAATGGCCACAACGACAGCATAAAATCCAGAAAATGGCTTTGAGAAATGAACAGATATGCCCTCATGTGAGTGAAATTGAAATGTGCAACCCCTGTGGGGTCAGAAAGTGCCAGCAGGTCTGCACACATAGCAGGACGGGTTTTGTTTCACTCTTTTTTGACTCTCTCCAAATCACCAAGGTTTTGCATACTGACTTGTAGCAACTCAAAGCTTCTCCCCCCCCTAACATTTTCTTTGAGATTAAAGGGCCATGAACCCCCCGGTACCTCAATGCTCAATCTATTCCAGATTATGTGACATACAACGACACTCTAATCATCTCTCCACCTGAATTCGTTCAAGCTTCATTGAGTAGCTAATCATTCAAATCCCAGTTCACATAAACACCACTCTGTTCTGTTCATTTTATGTTCAGTATGGTCGTTTCATGAAGCACTTTAAGCCAGGTTCAGGTTGCATGATTTTCACAGCCCTCGTGTTTCAGATCCTTTCACACTGCATGACCGTCTTAAGGGCAGCAAGCAGTCGTTTCTGAATTCGCACGGCACGATAGTTCAGCAACAGGGGCTTTCATACAGAATTACTTTAGACAAGATTACAGAGATCTTTGTTCACAAGGAATTGTTTTAAAACAGGTCACATGTGACCCGGATTATTATAAAAATGGGAAAGGGCAAGTTTTAATTTCATTTCTTGGTTCCAAATAGAACAGAAAAAGAGGCTCCTTTTGAACCAAAACCATTATTTATATTGTTTTTAAATATGTCAGATTTGCTCCTCTGCAAATATTGTGGAGCATATCTTTGGTAGTTCACACTGTCACACACGTGCATGAGCTTCTACTTGTCTGTGATTCCTCAAAAGTCAAAGTCTGAGCTCGGCTTAACAGACCTCTCGGATCATAAACTCACCCTCCTCTTTAATCCTTTCATATCATCCTTGATCATTTTGATCATCACTATACTCACCTTCTCTATTTCTGGGATTCTCCATCTGCGTGGGATCATCATGGAGATCACCATCTTCCTGAGCAAAGCACTGTACTGTTTTGATGAGTAATCTGTCCTACTTTCTTTTGGAAAGCTTTTTTATATATATATATATATATATATATATATATATATAGACTGAATTTATTATTCTATGGGTATTATTCTATAATCTGACCAATACATTTACCAGTTTTTCCTGAGCTTTTTTTTTGCATGTAATTGAAATGGACCTGTACAGCTGCGAGAACAAAGTGCGAGGCTGACAAAAAGTGAAATGACAGAGTAAGAGAACAAACGTGATCTTTTATGCTCTCGCAGCCCCAGAACATGCAGCCCCGGAATTCTGTAAGAGGAGGACTATCATTCTAAATCTCCAATGGTAAAAATACACACTTAAGGCCTCTACACACCAATCCGAATTGAGATTAACACGAATCTTTAGATGGCTTCTCAGCGGGGTGCTCTTCGTCTGGATCGAGGAAATATTGATGCAATGATGCTTCCTGCCTGAAGTTGCACTCAGAGCCACACAGGGAAAACAAATGCACTCAGGGCCACATGGGGAAACTGGAAAGAAGATGACAACAGACAGGAAATCAAAGAACACGTAGAAATAATCATGGATATCGAGCGGTTTATACTGTTCATTGGTCACCCTCCTTGCAAAAAACTGATCTGATATGGAAATTATTTTTGTTGCCGCATCTCATTCAGTCAGATGTGTGAGCTCACGTGGGTGCCCATGGTTTTGAAACGAGGTACGTTGTCACACAAAAGTCTGGACCGAAAATTCAGATAGGTGTGTTGAGAAATTGGTTCTTCCTTGAAGGCCAAATACAAACTGTGTTGAGCAAGTCCATAGTTCACGTTTCTCTCTCTCTCTCTTTCTCTCTCTCTCTATTTCTCAAATGACAAATGAAAATCATTGAAACACCTATTAACCAAATCTGACTACTACTCATATTTTAAGTTTACTTGAAAGAGTTGTGTTAATCAATGCACAGTGTCTTCTCATAGGATAAGAAGACAAATTGCATGGAAAAGCTGCTTTTCCAACAGTTAAAAGCAACAGACACTTAAATGAAATTATGTTCCACATAAATTGACATGTCCAAATTCAAAAACCTTGACGGTTTTTTGACTCTTTAAAGCTCTGGGGCTGACATGGCCCTCCAAAGATTTTCATGTGCTTTTGCTTGACCAACATTCTTGTACCTTTTTATATTTTGGGTTTTTGTCAAAATCTAACACCCATTCGTAACCTATTTTTACTGTCCTTACAATTGTTCACACACTATTTTGTCAGCTAAAATTATAACTTTAGTCAAATAAATGACGTACAATAAAATGTAACTGATGCAAAAATGCCAAAATTGGTTGTATAACATTTTCATATCGGATACATAAAGTAGTGCTATCGTCTCTGAAAGGTCATGATCAGTAATTCAACAAAATACTTTTTTAGTTCAGCATTAAGCAACAACCCAGAGCCCCTTGCAACTAACAATTACATTTCAGCAACCACCCTCAAAAATAACTATATGCTTTAATTTTTGACTGATTCCAACCACAGAGCTTTTACTTCTATTGCTCAAATGCTAATGCTAGCTGGGCTGCTTGTCATTAATGTGACAGGTTTCTGTGCTGCCTGGTTGAACTGCATGGCAACTGTATGTATGTGTTTGTGTAGAGTGACAGATTTCCATCAGAGCATGCGGTGCTATAAATAGTGCTAAGAGAAAAGCATGGTGTGGTTTAGTCAGAGTGTTTAAATGGGAATGAGTGTGTTTGTGTGTTTATGTGTGTGGTTCCCTTCAGGGTTTAAGTGTGTAGGCAGAGAGCAGACCATTTCACAATCCGCTATGACGGCAGTGTTTACGTATGCAGATATCATTCTGCTTCTTATTTCTTGATACGGGAAAGGACTTTCTTCAGTTGCATGTTTTTATCATTATTATCTTTTTAAGGCTTTTACGCTCAATATTAATATTAATGTTTTCTGGTACAGCCCAGGGGTGTTCCTATTAGTTTTGTGCCCAATATTTTTAGACCCCCTGCCAAATAAACTGAACAAACACCCATGCTCACAAGCAGCCGCGGACGAATAGACATTGCTTATGGTATTTCCTTTTAAGTCAGGCATGTCAAACTGTTGAAGCTTACACAAAACGAAAACAAAGTTACATTAGTGTCTGTGTATTCGGATCAGAAACTTCTGGGATTTTCACACGCAACCATTTGAATGGTCTGAAAAAGAGAAAATATCCAGTGAGTTAGCATCAGTTCCTTGTTGATGCCAGAGGTCAGGGAGAATGGCCAGACTGGTTCAAGCGATAGAAAGGCAGCAGTAACTCAAATAACCACTCGTTACAATCGAGGTATGTGAATGTACAAAAGCAAAACAAAGTGAATATATCGAGGGTATGCGTAATAATTGATCATCAGAAGTCGTAATACCCAAACAGCCCAAAGAAAAAAGTTGTCATACGGAATATACGTGCGTATACCCCGACAACACCACTGCACATAATCATCATAAAGAGATGACCTCGAACCTTGAGTCAGATGGGCTACAGCAGCAGGAGACCACACTAAAATTGGGGAATAGAAGATTGGAAATACGTTGGTCTGATGAGCAGGATGGTATGGTCAGAATTCGGTGTCAACAACATGAAGGCATGGATCATACTGCATTTTATAAATTGGTTATAGGCTGTTAGTGGTGGTCTAATGATGTGGGGATATTTTCTTGGCACATTATGGGTTCATTAGAACCAATTGACCATTGTGACAATGCCACAGCCTACTTAAGTATTGTTGCTTACCATCTCTTTATGACCACAGACTCCCCATGGCTACTTCCAGCAGTAGAATGCTCTATGATATAAAGTAAAGTGCAAATCATCTCAGACTGGTTTCTTGAACATGACAATGAGTTTACTGTATTCAAATTAGGGCTGAACGATATTCTGTTTTGACATCGATATCGCAATGTGCGCATGCGTGATAGTCACATCGCCGGAATATACAATGTGAGTGGTAGAAGCCCATGGTGTATAACAGAACGGTAGCATCATGTAGCAAAACACGAGTTTGTTGTATGGCTTGTTGCTGGGGTGACGTATGTTCCGCGTGCCTCCACAGTGATTGTGTGCTGTGAGCAGCGGCATTGGAACCATTCACTGCTAAAAATGTGCGATGAAGAGGTGCGCGACTTTGCCAGTGTGACACCCCATAGAGGATAACATTTATCGGGATTTCCCGCGGGTCTCGTGATTCCCGTGTGATTCCTGTGGGATGGGATAAACTTTTGTTATTAATCTCGTGATCGGGATGGGACGGGAATAAAAATCAACCGGATCGTGCAGGAGCGGCAACACCATTAATAGATTATAATTTTCTGTATTACACAGAATAACACAGAAGTCCAAAGAGCACGTTTTTTCCAGGTCGGCAACAGAAGTGAATCCTTTAAAACTGAAGCTGAGAGAAACATACCTTTCGCCAGAAGCTCAGTGAAAGATGAGTGATTGATCTCCTGTGATCGCTTTAGCAACATGTTAGCGGAGATTTCACTGTAAATAAAATATTTATACTGTATATAATAATATAAGCATTGTCTTAGTAGTAGTAATAGGTTTATTAGGGTTAGATTAAACTGTTTTACTGTGTTCTGTCCGTGATTATTATTCGGCATTTGCACATGCGTCTTTTTTCCCTTATTTCCTCGCATTCTTCCGCCATTTTTGGCCCACTAAAGTGTTAGATTTCAGTGCCAAAACACTTGTAAATAGTGAAAGAAGATATTTATACCATCATCGAGAGCCCCTGTGAGTTTTGTGAAATTTTCAATCACAGTCACATGTAATAAAAGTTTTTATACACAGGGTTTATTCCAAACAATAATGTTTTTTCAATATATTGTGTCATTTTTGATATTATATAAATTTACTTTATATAATATTGCTTTTAAAACTGCTCATGATCTTGATTTCAACAACGTATTGCTTCATTAATTTATTTTTATCTTTTGTTCATTTTTGTATAGAAACATAAGGGTTTCTTTTGGACAAATCTAATATGATGTAATATATTTATATATTAATGGATTGATGGCTCTCAATATCGCAATATATTTTTTTCCAATATCGTTTAGCCCTAATTCAAATGGCCTCCACAGTCACCAGATCTCAATCCAATAGAGCACCTTTGTTATGTGGTGGAATGAAGGTTTGCATGATGGATGTGAAGGTGACAAATCCACATGCCATCATGTCAACATGGGGCAATCACTCTGAGGAATTACCTTGTAAATTCTATGTTTTAAAGATTAAGGCAGTTCTGAATGGAAAAGGGGATCCTGTACAAGGTGTATCCAATAAAGTGGTCCTTAAGTGTTGATTTAACACTGAAATTTGCTGAGAATCAGAAGCAGAAATAGAATCTCATCTCAACCAGAATTAGCCTTGTCAATCCAGCAAAATCTGTCATGACTGTGAGATGAATGATGTACTGCCAAGGCAGCAGTATGTCCATAGTTTTACTTAATTGAGCAATTTGATGGAAGAACTGGTGGATTTTTAATGGATTTTCCTTGTTGGCCGTTCCAAACCTACATAACACAATCATTATGTTTGTGTTTCTTGAAAGTTTCTCGGGTGTTTTTTTGTTGTTGTATGATGCACTCGTTTTCTTGCATTAAAATCAAAATCTTAGACACCTCCTATTTACATCAGCTCTCAGAAAAAGTTACGTGAGGTGGAATTTAGTGACACTGGGAAACTTTAAGCCTCATCCAATATTTAGTTAGCATCTAAATGAATGAGCATTTGTGCGCGACAGTAGGGAACAAGAAGCCTTTCAGTGCCTGTCTTCACTGGAAATTTCCAGTCTTACTTCAGCCCTTAAGTGATGAAATTATGGCCTAACTGAATAAAAGAACAGAACATTTTAAACATTTACAACTTCACTTCGACAGATGCACTTTTTAATTATTCACTTATTCTCCAAGTCTCATTAACAGCTGGAATCAACTCCATTCGAATGCAGCATTATCGAAGGAGAATATACCTACTTTACTCTAAATTAAAACAATTCTTTAAGGCCAAAGTGTGGATGAAGACAAAGGTTTGCCATCAAAACATCTGCTGTAAATAATGCTCAATGGTTTCAGATCGCCCAAAGGCTTACTGTACAAGAGTCCCAGTAAGAGAGAAGATTAGATAAGAGAGAGGAGTGTATTCATATATTTTGAAAGCTTTTGAGCCTCAGTTGGGCAGATTCCTAAAGTAGCACATCAAACCAAGGGAAGAACAGCACGCTAGAGTGAACATGCCAGCTTCACGCTTTAGGGATTTTCCTTGGTGGCTTGGAAAACTCCAGGATTGGATGCAAGAGAAAAAATAGCGCTAAGTGAGGGAACCTCCTGAGGCGAAAACCTGCTGCATGGATGAAAGAGGACGCTGAGTTCACTTCGGTTGCCCATGGGACAATGACCTCAGACATACTGGAACATCCTGAAGAACTTCAATGATGCCTTAAAGAGAGGCTCACACTCAAATAAAAATGTGTTCAGTAATTCCTCACCCTCATGTTGCTGGAGCATGTAAGAAAGAAACAATGACAGAAACAATGTTTAAACGAATAAAATAGAGTAAAATAAGTATTTCAACAACTTTACAGTCCCCAAGGTAAAACTGAACCAAATTAGTGTTTGGGTTTACATTCAGTCCAATTGGCTAAACATCTGGATAAAGAAGAAATATTTTGTAATAGTCATATTGCATTTAGCAAGGAATTGGTGAATGGTATGGAACGCCAAGCACACTGGTGACATCTGTGGTCTGTGTGGCAGCAGTATTTAGGCAGGACTAGTGTTCACAGCGCACTACAGTTCAAAGTTCAGGATACACTCTCTCAATGGTGACATCTGCTTTTCAATGAATGCAGATGGCTTTTGAGTAAAGCTAGCTTCCACACAGCAAGCTTTTCACAGTGAGCGTTTGGTAACATCCTCAAAACAATGTCTAGCAAACATTTGCTTGGCTTGGCAACTTGCAAGACTTCACTCTGGCATAACACTAGGCCACTAGGCGTTTGACACACACAACAAACACACTGTATTTCTCTCTTTTGAATCGTCTCCATCTCCATGCATGATTCTCTGCAGTGATGGGAAGGAGACTGTCTACTTGGTGTCCAGCTTTTGCTCAACATGCATGCTTCAACGTGTTCACAACAGAAATATACTCACAGGAATTGGGATTAATCCGTATCTATATACATTGTCCCGAAGAGTCTGCAAAAGTAACATTAATGTAGGATATACTTTCGTAAAAAAATTATTTAGGTAAGCTTTCCTGTTAACAATTAGCTGGTTAGGTCATTCTGAATCTGATCTGTTATCACACAATGGATTTGATTCGAAGTAGGTATGTTTCCTACTTTTAGGTTTATTGGCATCAGCCTTTTTAAGCACATTTTGGATTTTCGTTAAAAAAAAACCCTGGATGGAAATGCCAAGATTCTAACACATTTGGAAAATGTGCATTAAATGTTTGCAGAAAAAAAATGCAAAACTTGGAAGGAAACGCATTTATTGAATAAACCCTAATGCAATGGATATTTTTGTCTGAACTGAGGGGCGATGGGGCAGCATTAAACCAACAGACCAATTTAATCGCACAACAGCTGAAATGTTTTGGTCATTCTTAAATTCTTTAGCCAAAGTCTGTCATCAAAGTGGTTTGGGATCGTCATTTCCCTGAACCGTCTCGACCGGCTGTGTTCCCAAAGAACAGTCTTACGTCTCCAAATGCAAGATGAGAAGACTGCGCATATTGCGCTTCGTCTACGGTTTCTAAGATGCAAAAAGTTATTTTATATGAAAAAACGCCTTCCCCTAATGCAGCAACTTTCATTTATATTTTGATATTTGGCACCAGTTTATCAGGAAGTGACAATTTTGTTCTCTTGGACTTGTTGGATGGAAACGGTGCTTCTTTCGCAAAATAGTTCCAGTTTTGCATATAAATTTAATTAAAATCTTTGGATGGAAACATGGCTAAAGATTGGCCTGCTTGCCATATGGTTTCCACTCAACAGTACTCACCTGTTTTATGCATGTAAAATAGTCAGAAATATTCATATACTATATATATACTATACATATACTACAATTTTCATAGTCATTTTTTCCATATGATTTCGATGCACTTTGCTAAAAAATATGATGGAGCTTTTGATCAAAATATATCTAATGGGTTGCTTACTCTTTTTTCAGGTATGATGTTGACTCCAAGAGCAGTAACCTCTCAAAGCACGTAAGTCTCTGAAGATGTTTCCACGCTCTCACCCATCACCAACACTCTCACACTGCTCGAAATTCACCTCCCAGTGCTTGCAATCAGGAGATCTGTGAACAGTACACTTGGATAGAGAGGTGGATTGTAGGTTAATAGAGACATGTGATTAGAGAAGAGTGGAGGGATGGGCGAATGGCATGATTGAAGTACTGTTTGGACTTGAGCAGGTTCCTAGGGAGCCATTGCATACTTTCATGCAGAAAGAATTGATGCAAACCAACCCATGTGACCTCATCTAATTGCTAATTTTGCTCTAATTTAGGTGCTTTCAGTCAATCCATAATTCCACCTTACCATAAAATAATCAATTAGTGAAGTCTACTTCAAAGTCCTGGCCCTCATCTATTGGTTACTGTATGGGGTTGTAAAAAGATCACCAGTTCACCAGTTCTACACAGCTCTTCCTGAATTAGCCTGGATATGCTATCAAGATCATGTCAGTCCATCACTTGGTCAGTCAAACAATCGCTGTGGGGGAGAGAGCCAGCACCACTGGGGATTGTGGAACAGCATGTGAGGGACCTGAGACAAAGTAAAGTATTATTTTTAGTAGTTTAAAGTAGCTTAAAGTTTATTCATTGGCGCTCAAACTTAGCCCTGGAATGCTGGTGTGCTTGTTTAAAAAAAAATGCATGCTTGTTTTAAAAAAAAAGCTAACAAAAAACAATGAGGCAAAGAGACAAATCATGACCGTTCTTTTTGACATGGCGGCTTGCTGGGTCGCAATATTTTAATAGTAATGTCTAATGTGTCATTCCCACAAAGATTGTGTTATAACTTTACCTGAGCTTTTCACATTTGACTTGTTGTCTTTTTTTAAATAACCTTGAATTCGAAATAACTTAACTACAGAATTCAAACTAAAATGCACCAATTGCAACAAATTAAGCAGCAAGTAAAAAAAAAACCTTTAAAAGCTTTTTAAAGTGTTTAAATGGGAGAATAAAAGTAAATTGGAGAAGTCTAATCAGCAAAACAAAGTGAATGTATCGAGCGTATGCGTTCATGATATTGATCATCAGAAGTCGTAACATTGGCCTGCAAGTATCGTTCAAGTAATTGCCTCATTAACCACCAATCAGGCTCTTATCTGATTAATGTTCTATTGAAGAGGACTGTATTTAAAGGAGAAAGATCCCACAAAAGATGTTGTATCGTCTTCCCCGCTAATAGCTTAACTGATGGCATTTGGCATTGACTTAGTGTTTGTTGGCCAAGTGTCTGGCAGTGGAGGAATAATTTTTAAGTGGCACTCAATAAATGGGTTAGAAATGATAGGTAGGGTGGCGCATGTTTTAACTTGGTCGAGTTTTAAAGCGTTTTTGTCTATAATTTTTTTAAGAGACTTTCTTAATAGTTAGATAATCAACATATTCACCATAATTCACAAATGTGCGCGTAAATGTAATTATTGTCATTATTTCAGCTCCTGGACATTCATCCGTTTCTTCTTGAGTCACTTATTTGTTTTAGGTCTTTGTTATGTATCCATTACAATATTTCAATGCCCTGGCCATTTTTCTCCTACAACATCTCAGAAGCATGGCCTCTCCTTTGATGTGGTGCAGTTGCCCTGTCATATTGTAATAAAAACACCCATGAAACCCAATGTTTCCAGTTCTATGTTTGATGGTGGGAGTGGTGTTTTTCGTTGCAATGGTACCATTTCTCATTCTACAAACTCAGTAGCTTAGAGCTTGTTTTTGGTCTCATTCTTTCACTAAATCAATCAGATGGCATGTGGCACACTGAAGAGCGGCTATAAATGTGATATCTTTCATGAAATTATGTGTTACCAATTGTTTTCTTTGTAACTATGGTCTCAGCTGGATTAAACACATTAACAAGATCCTTGTGCGTCAAAGTCAGTCAAAGTCACAATTATTGTCAATTCTACCACGTGAGGTACATACAGAGCATCTCAATGACCGTTTTTTTACTCTTAATAAAACAAAAACAACAGAAAATAAAGACACTATTCCAAAACTGCAAATAAGAGAAGGAGAAAGAAAGAAGAAGTCTAACAAATAATAATTAAATATAATAAAGTACAATTAAGGACCCTGGAAATATAACAATAATCTAGTAAAGTACAGTATAAACAGTTATTTTTATATGTGACTGGATAAAGCAGGGGTGCTCATTATGTCGATCACGATCGAGCGGTCGACCGCAGAGGTGCTACTGATTGATCGCGGCCGTGAAATTTAAACAATATCAGCCGATCATCCATCCCGTCACAGTTCAGTAAAGTTAGCTGCAGATTCACAGATTCGGTTTTCTCTGCTCAATAGCTCAAGACCAGAATGTTCTTAGTAAACAAATAATACCTATTTTTAATCTGTTATCTAGCGGACAAAATACAAAACATTTTTTAATCAAAACAAGTTTCCCTCTGCATTCGCAGAAACACATTACCGTCTATGAGCAACCCGCTGACATGGAATCGCTTAGGGACCGTCTGCAAATTACCAGATCCAAAATATGTTTTACCCAGAATATGCTTCATAACTTCATTCTAAATTGTTCTATTACAACCAAAATCAAGCAACACGCCACTCCTCACCTGCATATTGTACTGTACAGCTCAGTTTCAATAAATATTGAAATATTTATTAGAGCATCATTTTTATTCTTGATTATTTGGATCAAAGCTCAATTGCTCACATAAAAATCACTCTATTACCATCAATTCAGGTCACACACAACTGTTCTAATGATTCAATTCAGTGCAAGTCATCAAATTAAACTCACGTTATTACAAAAAATGTAAATAATTAATTATTATGTGTGTTTTGTCAATTCTCAATAAAGTTGAAAATAATTGTTTGTTGATTGATGTTTTACATTTTTGTAGCGGGTAGATCACTTGGACTCTGTCATTTTAAAAGTAGCTCGCAAGCTGAAAAAGTGTGAGCACCCCTGGGATAAAATATATAGTTATGTATATTTTATACCATTGTATAGTTATGGAAAAGTTCCTGATCTTTTTCGTGATGATCGCAACTCCACTAGCTGAGAACTTACTTGGGGAGAAATTGAACATTACTTTATTTTAACCTGGTGGATTGATTAATTGACAGAAGACCCATAAAAGACAAATAAAATCCAAAAATCAATCTTGCCTATTGATAGGGGTCAATTATATTTTATATAGAACAGGTGATTCATCAGGGTTGCAAATGGGAGCTGCTTGGAACACACCACTAAATAAGTTAATCCAGACATTCAACAGCACCATTGATCAAACCTTCCAAACATTTCCCAGGCGGAGCTCCCAAGCATCTGTCACTGCCATTGTTTCCTCCAGCAGGTAGAGAAAACACTGGCAGCAAAGAACCCAAACAATCTCTCCATACACCATGGTAATTGAAAACAACCTCAGTGTACACACACAGGTTCCATCACCTCAAATTATTCCTCAACTCCCATAAACAATGGCTTCTGTTTCTGTAATCCCTCCTGTATTCACCGAGAAATCAATACCCCCCTACCTCCATGAACATGGAAAGGCAAACACAGCTTGTCCACTCCTGAAGGGAATTGGGTGCTGTGTAAAACTATTACAGGATGTGTTGACATCCGAAGGGCAACTGTGTCTCGTTTGTCAGGTGAAAATTAAGAGAACCAGTTGCAGGAAGAAAATCACTTATGAAGAGGAAAAGGCTGTGTATTGAGTGGGAATGGGAAGAAGGGAGTTTATTTGTCATAAAATAGCTACACTTGTCTCTAATAGAAATTGAGAGGTCAGTCATGAGAGATGTGACACACAGGAATATGTGTGTCATTTTGAACACTCAGTGAGAAATAGTAGTGATCAGATTAGTGACTTATCATTTAATCTAAATATATTAATAATAATATATTCTTGAGCATAATAATTTTTTTTCAGAATTCTAGCAATTGTTTATAACCATACTCACAGAGATGGCTCTTAAGAGTAGCATGCCATCATCTTTATCGGGAAATAAACTGTTGTATACAGTATTGTCTTATTCAGGAGCTCCATCATTAGCTGCCTAAAAATAATATGGAGCCTTGATTTTTGACATAAATAGCTAAAAATATATTGAATGCATTGTTTATGAATTTAGCAATTTATTCAAGCTAGATTATTTCAACTTTTAAAATGTTTGATACTCTTTTCAACATATTGTGTATACTGGTGTGAGGGATCCTGTGTCCACAAAAGAGAGACCTACAGATAATCACCCCACTAAATCATCCAATCAGAACACGCCTCATAATCCATCCCACTTTCAAGAGGCTCCTCCTCAGTTGTCAGATCTACAGTTCACACACCTTGACTCTCCATGACAGCTTCTAACCTTCCTGGATATCCACATCAGCTCTATGTCTCTACTGGGTTCAACCGTCTGGTCCATTGCTCCACCCCAACTCTGACTACTCATCCTCTGCTCTCCTCCACTCCAGTCGTCCAGTGTGATTTGATAACGCTGCCTACTGTTCTCGTGACGTGATTCTTCTCTAGAGCTTTGTAGATACTTTGCTATTTATACTTTCATTTAAAACTTCAGAAAGTATTGTTTCTGGTTCCATTTTCCTTTCTGCTTCCTCCAACTGGTGAATAGCTTTGAGACCATTTAAAAAAAATTGTTTTTGTCATTTTCATCATCTGGACAAAAATATTTTAAAAAAAGAAGCTATTTTAAAGGTCAGTGGTGCAGAAACTCCATAGTTCTCACAACAAAGTTCACGTCAGATCATTTATTACATAGATGAAAACATTCTATAACAGAACCCATGTTTTTATTCTGTAGCCTTTTCAAAGCTTAATTTCTCTGCTTGATATGTTTATAACTATAAATTGCTGATCGGGTTTCTTTAAAATAAATAGACATAATTCATTTAAAGTGAGGGGAAAAAAGGATTTGACACTCCTGTTCATTAATCTTTGCCACAAACAACGAAAACATTTGCCCATGCATTTACTTCAACAGTGAGAGAAATGAAATAAAATCTCAGACTTCCACTGAGATTATAATAATTTTATAGTATTATACAGGCTTTCTATTTTCCTGCTTCAGCTTGGCTGTGCTTCAGTGGATAAAGCTTATGTCCATAAAGCTGCCTCAACTGTGAAAGAACTGCACCATTCCTGGTGCATCCCAGGGACAAATTAAACAACAAACTCTCATCCAGAGCTCATCCCACAGCATCAGTGCTCTAGAGTTTGAATGGTGAAATCCACAGAGTCGTGTTACAATAACAAACATCCTTCTCAGAATATATTGAAAAATTATATCACCCACGATGAAATCAGGTTGTATTGTCTATAAAACTCTACATAACAACTTTGGATAGGACTTTTTTGTTAAAAACACAATGAGCAGCTCCTACAGCTTGTCCAATTCAGTCAACAAAGAGTGTTGAACAAAACATAATTTTATGTTAATACTTGATTAATATTCTCAAAAAACAAAAAAAACAAAACAAATATATCTCTTATTTCATTACATCTGGTCGTCTGTATTTAAACTGAGAACGAAACAAAAAAGGAATTGCCACAGCCTGAAAGAGAGAAGGAGGTGGCATCACAATATGTTATGGTTAGTGTTACAGAAGTGTAACATTCCTTTGAGGAAAACAAAGTAAATTCATCAGATTTGCGGAGAAGTTGGAATCCATCATGGCGACAATCTGAGACAGGAGTTTCAGAAGGAGTGGGTCACTGGAATTAAAGACGGTGGCATGAAACCCAGAGAAATGAAACCTGGGTCCAGCATGAATAATAGCATATATTTAGGTTAATTTTAAGTTTGTTGTTCCGATATACAACAGGAAGTTACTTCACAAACAGAAAGTTTATAGACTTTAAGTCAGGCTGTTGTTTATCCCGCTCCCTTTCTTCTTTTCTGAACCTTAAAAGAGCTGCTGCACTTATTCAGACTCACTTTTCCCCTCCCCATTTCTCTCTCCTTTGTTCTCTGTTAGCTGTTTAGCTGTGTTTTACAGCTAATAAGGCTGTATTTTCTATTATACCTGCTTAAACCTTACTTTCAGCATTTTCATAATAGTGGATTATCACAATATTAGGCACATATTGATTTTTCAATTCCATTTAGTATTCTTTCTCTGTTTTTTCTATCAGTTTTTATTGATTTTGAAACAAAAAACTAGCCGTATCAAACTTTGAGCAAAGAACAGAACGGAGCGGGTTTTTCAACTGGATAGTTAACGTCTTGACTGGATCAGGGACAGCGTGTGAAGCCTCTGAAAGGTGTCAACTTCCTCAAATCAGACCAGTGGAGGAAGTGGTTTTTGTTGGTGTTTATTTATATGAGTTGACGGTGGAGGCTTATGCGTTAAGCACTTAGATCAGTTAATAAAACGTTGAATTTGAGATATTGAGATATTCTCAAGGTAAGTATCTGAAGGAATGGAGAAATATTTCCTACCCAATTTGAAGGAGGATGCAATACTTTGAGTCTTTCCATTTATTCAAAGGTTTGACTGAAGCTTTTGTCAAGTTTGGTGCTGCTTAGCAATAAGTTAACTGCCTTTAAACCAATCACTGGCTTTCAGCCTTATTTTTATTTTTAGAACTTCAAACCTAGAAAGTGTGTCCCCTCCTGGCATATATTATGTATTTCAGTGGATATTTGATGTACCCTTTCAAAGTGCCGGTGGCAGAATATTATCGTCTCCCAATGCAACGTGCTAAAAGCAGCAAAGACCATTTTACCACACGTTATCTTTATAAACCATACTCTCCCTAATTAATTCATTTTTTTTGTTTTGTGTCTACGGTGGTTAATATTATGAAAGGGTTCAGACTCTTTGGGATCATTGTGCTTTTCATTTTCTTGGAAGTTCATTCCTCCCTACTGTTGAACATGAAGGATTAATTAAAAGTTTAGCACATAAAACTGAGATTGAGGATGAGCCCATCTTGCAGTCTACTAACAACCCAAGACCCACCCTGTCAGATCTGCAATAGACTCCAGCAGACCCGAGTTTAAGTATATGTCTTTAAATAGTGCATGGATGGAAAACTACAATTTTAAGATTGACTGATTCAAGCACACATCCTTTGGGATTTTGTTTCAGATTAAACTATGTTAAATAAACCTTAATTCGTTCTAATAATAGATTTCCTACACTGTTGAAACATAATATAAATAACAGAATTTTTTCATGACTGCAGGATTTTCTTGGCCAGGCCTGCTGTACGCTAGGGGAGGTGGTGGGCTCGTTGGGAAGCCGTCTGGAGAAGCCTCTTGGGTAAGATTCCAGTATTTGATTGGGTTGTTTAAAATCTGCAAACATTCCCTATTGTGTGTTAGATTCCCATGTAATTTAGTCTGGCTAAGTCAGGAAGTTTTCCTAGGATAACTGTTCTTTACATGTTACTGCACGTTTCCTGTGGGCTTTTTGGTTGTAAGTGATGCATCCTGTGACCCATACCATAGGCAAATAAATTGTTGTTTAGTTTGTGAGTGCTCAAGTATCAAAGGAGCATAGAACCCAAAGGAGAGAAGAGGGTCTAAATATGAATTTCACACTCATGTGTACTGGTGAAAATTTACGTCTGATTGGGGTTTGAAGTGGGTGCAGCAAAATAGCTAACCCACCTAACCCATTTCAGCATATGATGAACAGTTTGTCGTAGGCGAACTAAATTTGGCATGCGTGCAGAGTACCAAGCCTTAAATTTAAGTAATATGGATTATGTTTAAACAGGAAGCTGGCTTTTTTTTTTGCAAAAAAACTCTAAAAATGGCCACTCAATTTTGATTGAGTCGTAATTTAACAAGAATTTATTTGTTCACTCTACCAGCCTTATCAAAAAGGCATATGGAATGTTAAAAATGCAAAGCTTTTTTTTTTTTTTTATAAAAAAGTTTTAAATAAACTATGTGTGCACGATATCCGTCAAAATCCACATTTCACCAAATACAGGAAGTTGCTATAACTATAATATCTTTCAGTTATACCAGGTGGCCATGGAAAATACTACATTTAACATAGATAAACAAACTTAATTTTACCAATTTTGACAAATGGGAAAAGAATATTGGGCAAAACAAAGCCAATTCATCAGATTTGCGAAGATGTTAGAATCCATCATGGCGACGATCTGAGACAGGAGTTTTAGAAGGAGTGGGTTACTGGAATTGAAGATGGTGGATAGTGGTACAATGTCTATGCGACTGGTTTTGCTGCGGTGGTTTCCAAAAGACATAGCAGGCGCAAAGGGAAGCAGGACTGGAGCCAAATACACAAAGTTTATCTGGTGAGTCAGTCAATGTGAACTGTAGTTCTGACAATTTGGGAGGTGCAGGGAAAAGTCTTTTAAGGGAAGGTGAGTGATTGATAGATGGCTGTGATTGGTTGTTTGGTGGCCGGGTTGTCTGGAAAGGTCTTGAGATATAACTTAAGTGACATTTTATGATATGGTTTTCATTCATTTATTTGCTTGTATTGTTCTATAATTTTACAATACTCATTTAATTAGATCTCCTAAATAAAGATTGCCAATAGTGCAACAAACTGGCCACAGATGGAGCCAGAGGTGCTTGAGCTCTTTGATTGCTAATTGAAGCTTTTTTGTGCAGTTTTTGTCTGTTTTCTGTTTGTTTTGCATTGCAAGTTTGTTTTTTCTGATTTGTTCTTGTTTCTTTTTTTGTTAAGTATGCTGGATTTATTTGTTTTACTTTGTGTGTGCGTGCATGTGTGCGTGTGTGTATGGCCACATTTAGTTTAACCTGATTTGTTTGGTCACGACTACTTGTTTGGAATGCTTTCCTCATGTCGTTACTGTTGACTGTTTCATGTTTACATCTGTTTCATTTGTGGCTAACTATGCTGACAGTTTTCATTGGTTGGTACAGAAAATTGAGAAATTGAGAAATTAGCGTTGCTTAATATGATGCTGTTTGAAGAATCAAAGACAAATTTCTTTCACATTACAAATCTGCTCAAACACGATGAAAAGAATCCCAGGAAATTGTCAGAGGATTGCAGCTAAGCAGACTGTGACATTGTTAGAAGTTTGTGTGTTTAGTTGAGGGTGTAAAGTTCATACAGACTAATGAGCTGCTGTTCGCTGGTGCTGCTCTTTAGTCTGACTCTGCTCATTAAAGCCCCGATTCCACCTCCGCTTCACAAACAAACCTTTGAGCTTCCTGTGTCCTCCTCATGAAGTTTGGATTGTGAGGAATAAAAAAGCAGAACCACAAATTATGTTCAGATGCACACAGATCAAAATTTCAATCCCTCATGGTCAAATCCCTCATAAATCAAATAGTTTTTCTATCTATTGAGCTTTTTTAACATTTTTTTTATTTCAATGCACAGTATGATGCAATGGCCAAATGTGCTTTAATGTTAGAAAATATGAGGCTTTCCTGTGGCTCAGTCAGTAGAGAATGACTCTAAAAATTGTGATCTAATGAGTTCTTTGGATAAAAGTATCTGCAAAAAGCACATTTATATGTAACATTCAAGAAAAAAACACTAAACAGCAAATTCAGAAATCTTGCCTGCAGTGATTCAACCATATTTTTGTGATGCAAAACTAAAAGAGAATAAATATAAAGGTTTATAGTAAGTGCTCAGAAAACTTAAATGTTAGGAATTATTCTCCATTTATTTTCTTGAGCACCGCAGCTCAGATTGGCCGGAAAGGAAACCCAAGTGTCAGATAAAGCCCACACAAACATGGAAAAACATGCAAAATCTACTCTAGCTCTTGCTTGGCTGCATGTTATATTTTTAAAATCAGTTGTCTGGCATATATTTAAAACATAAATAACCTTCTGAATCATATTTTGCGAGCAGTTGGATTATGAAAGCTGCTCATTAGATTGTCAGTGGGAGCTCGGGTCTGAAGTCGCTTTTCTCTTGCTCTATATTGTCTCTGAAGAGCTGTAAATTAGATTTAAAGACAAACCACTGCTGATGAAACAAGGACTCCTGTGCTTGAATATTCATATAATTAGAAATTGAAGTGGCAATGCTCACTGTGTGATTGAGAATGAACTAGAAGTTACGATGAATAAGGGACTGTGGGCAATGCAGTATAATAAAGAAAGCTCTCTGTTTGTAGTTGCTAGCTGGAAAGCTGGTGAAACCCCACACCTGTGATTGATGCCTGACAGGGGGACCTTCAACGACCCTAATGACTGTTAATTACAGCTAATTACACCCTTCAGTCACCCGCCATTCGCCTCTGAGCCACGCTGCATGAAGGGAGAAATGTTTCTATTCTGAGCAAAGCAGGAGCTTTTGCACTCTTCTGTTGGTAAAGTGGGTTTGAATGGAGTGATAAATGACTTTGGTTGAACCATATGACACTCTGCATGAGGTGTACGTGTGTGAATGACTTTTAATATAGTAATTTAGTCACTTTTTTCAGTTAGTAATTTTTGTAATTTGACTTGTTATGCAACAGATATGTGTATTATTCACAATAATATTCTAGGTAACAAGGTGGTGGAGTTGTCAGTTGAAGGTCAACCGGGGTTGTCCTTTATAGAGTTTGTGTGGTCAGTTTCTCTGGCTAATATGGTTTGTGTGAATAGTGAGAAGAGTGCTGAATCAATATGGCCCTGCAGTGGACTGGTGGTATCCCATCATGAGCTGAAGCAGAAGCTCATAACTCTAGCCAAGTTAAAAGCAGGTGTGAGTTGAAAAACTGTATTTATTGGATTCTTTTGCCAATCCATTTGCATTTGCAAAAAATATGGCACAAATACAAACAAAAAACTATTGAAGACCTGACTTGCTTGTCTATATTTATAGCTTTAAATAGATGTCAAATGACCAGATTTTGAAATGGGTTTCTGCTTGGAATGAATATCTGTAGACATATAGTAGAAACGCTCTTTGTAACGACTCAACACCTTGTTTAGAGTGGATGTAAATATGAAAGCTTTTACTTGTATTAACTTGCTTTGGTTGATTATTTGTAGTTCTGCAATAGTGTCTTAAATGTCTTCTTTTACTTTCGGCTGTTCCCAGTTTAGGGGTCGCCACAGCGAATCATCCTTTTCCACCTAACTCTGTCCTCAGTATCCTCTACTCTTGCACCAACTACCTTCATGTCCTCTTTCAGCACATCCATATATCTCCTCTTTGGTCTTCCTCTTGACCTCTTGCCTGGCATCTCCATCTCCAGCATCCTTCTTCCAATATAACCACTATCCCTCCTCTGCACATGTCCAAATCATCTCAACCTGGCCTCTCTGACTTTGTCTCCAAAACAACCAACCTGAGCTGTCCCTCTGATGTGCTCGTTCCTAATCTTGTCCATCCTAGTCACTCCTAAACTGAACCTCAACATCCTCATCTCTGCTACTTCCAGCTCTGCCTCTTGTCTCTTCTTTACTGCCACAGTCTCCAACCCATACATCATAGCTGCTCTCACTACTGTTCTCTACACCTTTCCTTTGATTCTTGCTGACACTCTTCTGTCACACAACACCCTTGACACTTTTCTCCACCCACTCCAACCTGCCTGCACTCGTCTCTTCACCTCTTTTCCACACTCCCCGTCACACTGGACTGTTGACCCCAAATACCTAAACTCCAGCACCTTCTTGACCTCAGCCCCCCTGTAACCTCACTGTTCTATTTCCCTCCCTCTCGTTCAAACACATGTATTCTGTCTTGCTGCGACTGACTTTCATTCCTCTTCTTTCTAGAGCTGACCTCCAACTTTCCCGGTTTTCCTCCACCTGCTCTCTGCTCTCACTACAAATCACAATGTCATCTGCAAACATCATTGTCCACGGAGATTTCTGTCTGACCTCATCTGTCAACCTGTCCATCACCATAGCAAATAAGAAGGGATTCAAAGCTGATCCTTGATGTAGCCCCACCTCCACCTTGAACTCCTTTGTCTGACCTACAGCACATCTCACTGCTGTCTTACTCCTCTCATACATATCCTGAACTATTCTGACGTACTTCTCTGCCACTCCTGACCTCCTCATACAGGACCATAGCTCCTCTCTCGGCACCCTGTCATACGCTTTTTCTAAATCCACAAAGACGCAGTGCAGCTCCTTCTGACCATCTCTGTACTTCTCCATTAACAATCTCAGAGCAAAAATTGCATCAGTAGTGCTCTTCCTGGGCATGAAGCCATACTGCTGTTCACAAATATCCACTTCTCTTCTTAGCCTAGCTTCCACTACTCTTTCCCAAAGGTTCATTGTGTGGCTCATCAACTTTATACCTCTGTAGTTGTTACAACTCTGCACATCACCCTTGTTCTTAAAGATTGGTACTAGGACACTTCTCCATTCCTCAGGCATCTTTTCACTCTCTAAAATCTTGTTGAATAACCTAGACAGGAACTCCACTGCTGTCTCTCCTAGACACTTCCACACCTCCACTGGTATGTCATCTGGACCAACAACCTTTCCACTCTTCATTCTCCCCAGAGCCTTCCTCACCTCATCCTTTCTAATCTTTTCAACTTCCTGCTCTACAATATTCACATCTTCCTCCCTTCTTTCCCTTTCATTCTCCTCATTCATCAACTCCTCAAAATACTCCTTCCATCTTCTCAGCACACTCTCCTCACTTGTTAGCACCTTTCCATCTCTATCTTTAATCACCCTTATCTGTTGCACATCCTTCCCATCTCTGTCTCTCTGTCTCGCTAATCTATACAATTCCTTCTCGCCTTCCCTCGTGTCTAACCTGGCATACAACTCATCATATGCTTTCTGTTTGGCCTTTGATACCTCCCTCTTCACTCTGCGCTGCGATTCCTTGTAGTCCTGTCTACTTTCTTCAGTCCTTTCAATGTCCCACTTCTTTTTTAGCTAGCCTCTTCCTCTGGATGATGTCCTGTACTTCCTCATTCCACCACCATGTTTCTTTATCTTCTTTCCTCCTTCCAGCTGACACCCCTAGCACCTTTCTTCCTGTCTCCCTGATCACTTCTGCTGTAGTTTCCCAGTCATCTGGAAGCTCTTCCTGATCACCCAAAGCCTGTCTCAGCTTCTGTCTAAATTCCTCACAATCTTCTTCCTTTTTCAACTTCCACCACTTGGTCTTCTTTTCAATCTTTCCTCTTCTCTTCTTCCTGACCACCAGAAACATCCTACACATCACCATCCGATGCTGTCTGGCTACACTCTCCTACCACTACTTTACAGTCTCTGATCTCTCTCAGATTGGCTCGTCTACAAAGGATGTAGCCTACCTGCGTACTCCTTCCTCCACTCTTGTAGGTAACTCTATGTTCCTCCCTCTTCTGGAAATAAGTATTAACTACAGCCATTTCCATCCTCTTGGCAAAGTCCACCACCATCTGTCCTTCTAGGTTCCTTTCCTTAACACCGAACCTGCCCATCACCTCCTCATCACCTCTGTTGCCCTCGCCAACATGCCCATTGAAATCTGCTCCCACTACTACTCTCTCTCCTCATCCAACTCACTCCAAAATCTCTCCTTCTCTTCCAACTTACAGCCTACTTGTGGAGCATAACCACTCACTACATTCAACATCACCCCTTCAATCTCTAACTTCAAACTGATCACCCTGTCTGACACTCTTTTCACCTCTAAAACATTCCTCACAAACTCCTCCTTCAGGATCACTCCTACTCCATTTCTCTTCCTATCCACACCATAGTAAATCAGTTTGTATCCCCCTCCAATACTACGCGCTTTGCTACCCTTCCACCTGGTCTCCTACACACACAGAATATCTACCTTCCTTCTCTCCATCATGTCCGCCAGCTCCCTACCCTTCCCTGTCATTGTACCAACGTTAAGAGTCCCTATTCTCAGATCTATACTCCTGCCTTTCCTCTTCTCTTTCTGTCGACGAATCCTTCTCCCTCCTCTCCTTCTTAGACAAACAGTAGTCCAATTTCCACCGGCACCCTGTAAGTCAACAGCACCGGAGGCGGTCGTTGTTAACCCGGGCCTCGACCGATCCGGTATGGAAATCGATTTGGTGACTCGCATATTTGGTTTTGGCATATTTTACGCCGGATGCCCTTCCTGACGCAACCCTCTCTATTTATCCGGGCTTGGGACCGGCACAGAAGTCACTGGCTTGCAACCCCTGTGGTTAGATTTTGGATAAAATCATCCAAATGCATAAATGTAAATGTAGATTTAGGAAAACAAGGGATTTCTGAATTTAGTATATTCAGTTTGTTTAACATTAGAGATTTTTGATTATTATAAACCCTAGATACATTTTGATAATCTAAGGGTCATTCCAAAAAGTTCTCTTAAAAACTTGCAAAATGTCCTGTAGGATCGAGATTTTTAGCCCAAAATAAATGTATTTTACCTGAAAATTAGGCTGCAGGACCCTTTTTATACTTAAAATAAGCCAAGAACCAGAAGCCATTTAACCAGAACATTGACCAAAAATGATCAGAAAGCTCCAAGACTCACAAAAATTAATACCTTAAAGCCTGAAAGTTCTGAAACGTTCACAGGAACCATGTTGCAAAACATAACTGTAGAGGACGGGGAGGTCCTGAAAAAGCAAAAAGAGACCAACCACCAACCTACGGGCTTCCAACCACAGTGCTTTTAATGGGTGACTAAAAAATACATACAAAATAACAAACACTGAAGATAAATACAGAACCTAAATGAGGCTTAACAGCCAAAACCGGACTCCTTGGCTTTTTGCAGCTTAAGTTGAAATACTTGGGTGTTTTGTTTGTACCTCAAGCCTTCCTGGTTTTTGCCATTTATTTCCAATCACCTTCTGATTCATTTCTCTCCCTTTGACACAGTTGGAACAGCACCTTTTTTACCTCTTTAAAACACTTTGATAAGTACATTTTGTAATATAGGCTACAGAGATTTATTATGTATTATTAATATTATTAATATTATTATTAATATTATTATTAATATTATTATTATTATTATTATTATTATTATTTATGCAAATGTAAAATGTATCTTGGTTGAAAACACTGGTCTATGCAATAATATAAAAAAGATTATCAAAGAATTCAATAATTACGAACTTATTCTGAGTGCATGAACAGATCATTCAACAAATTAAAAAAAGAGAGGCTGGATTCTAATCTACCCCTTCAGACTTCAGTTTTTACTCAAAAGGTCTGTTCATTTATATTTTATGTAAAAATGATGTGAATAATTATAAATATGCAAAAATAATAGTCTGACTCGCTGAGAGCAAGGTCAACAGTAATTTGATTCTTCACAAAGTGAAATGACTATAAATTAATATTCACATGCTTTAAATTGTCTGTGTATGAATTTAATAACTTCGACCAATGTATTTGAAGGAAGATTATACTTCAAAAACATCCAAATCCAATTCATCTCAGGACTGAAACATTGAGCAAAAATAGACAGCTTCAAAGTGTTTCTGTCTGACCACCTTGTGAATACATAAAAAGAAAAAAAAAATCAATCACATCATTTATTAATATATTCATTTCACTAT
Source organism: Danionella cerebrum (assembly GCA_007224835.1). Lineage (NCBI taxonomy): Eukaryota > Metazoa > Chordata > Actinopteri > Cypriniformes > Danionidae > Danionella > Danionella cerebrum. The sequence goes on along the minus strand of SRMA01027193.1, from coordinate 44,874 downwards.
TTCAAAGCATCAGAGTCATAAAAGCACTCTTGCGATGTTTCTATTCTGGAATCGGTGTAATCTTTGCATCTTATTTTCTTATTTATTATAAACTCTTCAAAGATGTTGGATGACTATCAACTGCTAAGTTTTTTTGTGCTGTAGTAGGAAAATAAATGGCATTATCTCCCAGGACCTCATAGAAAGGAAATAGGGGTTTGATGCCTTAGGGGTTGTAGTTTCCACCAAAAACTGAGAGGGAAGTCAACTGAAAATAATCGCATTCATTTATTCAATCCGTGAGTATTGGAGTTTTAAAATCAACCAATTCAGTAGGTGTCTACTCCACCCTCTTTAGGTGCGTAAGCCTTTATACTCAGGTTTTAAAGACAACATCATAGACTACCTCTAGAAGCACTGGTCTGAATGCTAAATAAAAAGCTAGATTTACTTGATGCGTTCCTTTTTAAATTAATTGGTCTAACAACCCAGTAGACTAATGATCTAGACAATTTAGGACTAGTTTTTAGACAATCGCAGGCCATTTAAGGCGTCAGTCTGTTTGTGGCAGTTCTGCATCAAGTGCTTAGTTATTGATCCATTGAAACAGGTCTGCTGCTCATAACTCATAATTGCCTTTCTGCTCTAAAGAGGGTTTTAATCACACGTTTCATAGCTCATGTTTGTTTACAGCTCAGAAAAGAATGCAAGTCATTTGTTCTGATGGCTTCGCTCAAATGCTCTCGAACATTATACAATTTATATCTAGCCTTGAATATCGCGAAGCTTCTTTGATTCAATGTGTTTTATAAATGGCTATAAAAATAAAAAGTGACTTGTCCTGACATTTCAGACATGGATGCCCATTACTTTTCTTATCAACACAACAGATATAGTGATGCAAACTCCAGTGACTTGTGGCATGTGTCTTTTTGTGAGTGTTGCACTCCATCTTTTTAGATGCTTCTCTGGAGCACATCAGGCTTTGGATGGCATTGTAGACCCTCACTCAAACTATGCTAATGAAGCAATCATAACAAGGTTCATTTTATCAAAGCTTCAAGTGCCCATTTTTGGATGTGGTGTGAAATGTGACAGTATCTCAGGTATTGAAAAAGTTTAAAATTCTGTGCAGAACATAAAGACTGAAGGGAACTGATATTATCAGATTTTAACCAATAATATAAATGTTACTTTTGGTAACTAACTAGGTTATATGTGGAGCACAATGAAGATCTTTAAGACGTTGTTTACCAATGCTCAAAGGAATATTGATGAACTCTGGGTGGTATGCAAGACTGCTTTTTTGCTTTTACTGATGACTTCATCAATAAGTCCTTCATGCTCATGGAAGTCATACAAGATATTAAATGTATCACTGCCTAAATTTTGCCCCTCTCAAAACTGTTAACTTCACACAGCATAGACACAGAACTTAAGCTTTGTTGGTTTGGTAACAGAGCATTTCTGGAGAGATATATCCAAGCGTCTCTGACCATGAGCACAGCAAACATTAACACTATTTGAGAAGTTTAAACCATCTTTATGGCCATTCTTTCAGAGGAGTAAAAAAGATTGTCAGATGGCAAGATACTTTATAACAGGAAATCAAAACACAGGCAAGAAGTCATTAATTGTAGCACTGCTTGAAGAAGTATAAAATGGACTTAAATGGATAACAAAAGCCCACCGATGAGCAAAAACAAAACAGTTGTCATAAAACACTCACAAAAATTACTTTTGAATGTTTTCATCAGCTTTGTTAAATAGAATGATGTCTGGACGCTGAAGTCTAATATCTTGGTCTTGATGATAGCAAATATTTCAAGCTCTTCTGCGTAATATATGGGTCACACGCAGCATAATTATGTATGCATTATTAGTAGAATGATTCATTATAAATAGCATCTAATAAGCTACAATACAATTTCCTTCCATTCATAAATTCATTTTTTGGGTCTAACTAATATCACAAGGTTGGTCTGCAGGAATTCTAAAAAATGGGTCTGGCAATGGAAGGCAATCAAGAATTGAAATTCCCCCAAAATGTGGCGAAGGGGTGGAAGGGGTAAATCAAACGTCAAATCTCCAATTGTGTTTAGTCCTCCCTTCCTTGGCCCACCTGAATTTTATGGATCAGAACCATGCGATGACAAACTAAATGTTATGTTCATAAATGTATTTAAATATGGTAATATTTAAATATACTTATTTTGAATACTTCAATTTCAAAATCTTCCATAACCATTTTTTTTTTCTCCTATGGTTTGTGGTTTTCAGAACTGAAGTGAAAATGTTTGCAAAGGCTGCTTCAGTTGGCCTTCTGACTGATGAGATTTAATTAAATTGAAACATAACCTCAAGGTAATGTCAGTCACAGCAGTCCAATCAATAAAACATCACCTGCATCACAGAACAGCAGCTAGACTCCTCGTCCTGAGCCAATGGCTCTGCGTACCACATGCAATTTCTGCTCAATAATGTATCTTGTTAATATGTTAATTGAGAGACAGCGATCATGCATAATATTTTCTGACAATGTCCTTATACTTAAAAAGCTTGATTGTGTAACTGCTGGCAGAAATATTAGCAATGCTTATTAGGATGCCCTTGAGTGATGTTCTGAAAGCGTATATATGTGAAACATTAGACTGTTGTTCTTAACAAAAATGTAGTCTGTTGTGTATTTAACACCAAATTTCAGAGTTTTGTTTTTGGTGTATTTTGTTTTTATTGAATATACTAGGAATGAACATGCACACTGTGATAATTGAACAACAGATTAAGTCAATCAGCCACTAAATAGGAATAAAGAAAGTCCACTCTAACAAATGTTGTGCTCTTTCAATGTTTTCTAGAAAACATTACGCATTTTAGGCAGATGAAAACTATTGTACCTTTCCATGTTTTATAATGGCACATTTCTTTTCCATAAACAGCTTTGATGCCTGCCGCTGTTTTCAATAAGCAATTTATCAAACTGTATGTGTTCGATTTGCACAATCTTTAGCTCAAAAGCCCAATCAACTTGAAGTGTTCATACTGTGAGTATAAAAGAACACATTTAGCCCCTCACAGGTTTAATGTTTGAGTGGAATGACACTGTGTTGTGCAACTGTTTTTTTTAGGGTACAGGTGCATCTCAAGGTAGCCTTCTGCAGTAGATTTTTTAGTAAACCAAAACGATTGGTTCAGATAATTAATATTGTTTGAAATGCAGCTGTTTAAATTCGAAATTTTCTAATATAAAGAAAGGTAGTTGCATTTTTCTTTTTCAAATTGTATTACTCTCATTCTCTTCTGTCTTTCTTTCATCTCTCCAGGGTTCATGGGTAATCTCCAGTCACCACGGTAACAACCGTTCATTCTCACACTTCAGCTCAATGGCACTCAATCCACAAACAGAATGTGGCTAAATGGATTTAGAACTACGTCAAAATAAATTCAGATTGAACTTTAACAAATTGAACTTGGCCTTCAAACCAATTTTCAATGTATTTACTATTGTTTATTATTTTATTTAGATTTTTTTAATTCTCATCTAATTAAAACAGTATAGTTTCTGTCTGTTCTATTAATATAGTTACAGAAAGTTGAAAAAAACGCCACAGAGACAGAACATTGAACTCTAGATAGATTGAACTTTTCATGTACATTTACATCATCAGAGTTTCCTCTTCAAAAGATTTGTATAAAAAGTATGATTATAATTAAATTATGATTAAAATAAGTATAACATTTGTCATAAAGCTCTCTGTATTTAGATAGAAACGAGACAAGCTGTTTGTATTCTTTCAGCTTCTCTGACTAACGCTAGTCAATTTTTGCTTTTGAGCAGCACTAACTGCACACAATCTAAGAGCCTTTGAGTGGCTTGTGAAAAAAAAACTTTTTATGGTGTACATTTGGCAATCTGGTCGAACAGTCTATTTAGCGACGATAGTAACATTATCGTGACAAAAGTATATGTGGATAACATTTGTGAACATTAGGTGTGTGTAGGCCTTTTTTTGAATGTTTTTCTTTTTCTGTCACCTTGCTGTTAAAGTTATATTTTAATCAATCATTTGTAGTTCATTTATGCTGACAAATATCCTTTTAATATTTATTAACTACAAATTAAGAAAAAAAAATTCAGTTTAATGTTCATATTACTGCTGAAAGATAAAATTTGATCCATAAAGCTTATACATACAAACTTATTTATACATTTAAGCAGATAACCAAAACACCTAACATCAACTTTGAATACACATTCAAATTTCAAAATTCACATTCAAAATCTAACCTGGAATACAGGGACCACTGGGATGCTTTTAAAAATGGTTTGGATATATGAAGTTTCATAAAGATTCGTAAACAAATTTCGGGAGGAGCTAGATTGATATCTTGAGGTCTGCTCACAATTAAACTCTGCATATATAAGCTTTTATCTCTCCCTGCTTCATTGATGGCAGGCATGCTTTGTGCCATGCTCACCAAACCTGTTTGCTTACCATAGATTTTTGATAGCAATCAAAGCAAATTTGGGAAATCTATTTTAACATTTTTCATAGTGTACAAAGTGTGTAGATCAGTGAGTTACTTGTCTATGTTGGGCATGCTAGCTTTGTTTGATTCTTTATAGTGTGAGTCTATCATACAAAATGTTCTAGGTTTACAGGTTTACAGCGATGCAAATGACATTTTATAAACCATATATTCAGAAACTTACAAACTTTGGAAACTTAGAAAAAGTGTACAAAAATGTTGAAAAAAAAACTGTACTTCAACGTAAATGTACTCAAGATCAAACTGTAGGTCCTCAGGTAAAAGTTATTCATTAAATATTTACTCAGGTGACGAATCAAATCGGGGAGAATTTCTTTACATTAGTGAAAATAAAAGAAGAGATTTAAAACTTCAAAAAGTAGAACAAAAAAATATTATTGACGTGTGTTAGTCATTAAAGGTCCTTCTCTACTTTCCACCTCTACAAATTTATTTTTTAAGACTTTGGCAATAAAGTACAATATAACTGATAACCAATGAGTCACTTGCAATATAATAGTGGAAAATAGTGGCACTTGCAATAGTGCTAAAAACATTGCAGTTTCATCACTATTGCAGTGTAATGCACAGGACACACTCATATAGAGTAATCTGTCAAGCTAAAAAAAATCTTACTGTGCCTTTATAGTGTTTGTTTTCATTTTTCGCTTTGCCACAGGTTGCATTTCAGCTCTGGTTTAGATGTCTGTCTCTGTAGGTTGCACTAACATTTCCTTTAATGTCTCCACTCTTGTCCCTACTTCTCTCCACCTTTGATTCACTTCTCTTTTAACTCTGTTTTTCACCTTGGCAGCTTTTTTTGACTGTTGAGATTCACCTAAGCTTTTCTTTCCCATGTTCTGTACATCTGCATTAAAATAGGATTCAGTCTGTGGAAACCCAGTCTTTACATTTCAGTCTTTACTATTATGGTTTTTATTATGGTTGGAAAGTAATTATTAGTGATTGTTTCACCTGAATGTCATCGTTCAAGCCTCAATTTATTAATGTTGCTTCTTTATTTCTTGAACTTTAGTGCTCACCTGCACATACAACAGTTAAGATGAACATATTTGTAGTGAGTCCAAATATTTGTATCTTTCTAATTCATTTTTTAATTGTATCTATTTGATATAAAACACATAAAACTTGCCTTGTTTTTCTTATTTAATATTTGATTTCATAATCTTGAATACTGAGCTTGTTTGAAGAGGTGTTGTAGCATCTGATCATATCTGATCAAATTTAGTTCATTTATAGCCTTAGTCACCAATTACTCACCACTCCTGCCAGCCCTTGTGATGATGTAGCCTTTCTTCCTGTTCTGAACTCATCATCCCCTTTTTTCCAAACACAATCATGTATTTATTTGTTTTCTGTATGATGTGTGAATTGTGTATTTGAAATGACACAAATGCATTATACCTGATTTTGTATGTGTTTTAATGTGCAAGCTTCTGTCTGAGATTTGCCTGAGCAGATGTGCAATCTGATTGGTCACTCAGGATTAGTCCACCTTCTGGGGAAAAGGGGAATTTCTTTAAAGAATTTGATGAGGCATTCCATAATGTTGCTTGATGTATGTAAAGTGTATTTATTTTTTTTCTAATACTGTATTGACTTGATGATTGTGTTCTACATTTATGTTCATTTGGTTGTAGCCCTTTGGTTATGTAACCCCCATGATTGGTTTCACCCAATCATAGTAAAGTTATAAAATGGCTGCCATTAGGTTGTAAGCAAAAGAGAGGTGGACACGATGTAGCCATACAAGAGCTCTGGTAGCTAAGAGCTTTGAAAAGACTGAAAGAAAGAGTTGCCCTCTGGAATACCTAAAACTGTACTCATGGACAACATTAAGGCTCAATAGGAAGCTCATAGGCTTGGGTTGCTTGTTCTCAAGTGAGTTATTTGAGATTTTTTTCTACATTGTATTTTGTTTTTGCTAGGCCAGTATTTGTTTCATTAGCTAATTTTTTGTTCTTGGAGGGTGGTGTGGATGAGTTAATTTGACAGTCAAGAACACTGGGTAAGAGTAAATGATGTTGAATTGGCCAAAAAATTAAAACGTTTCCTCTAATATCTCCTTATTTTACTTGTAAACAAGCAAATAAGAGCCAAAATGGAGTTTCCGCGAAGCTATAGACCGGATAAAACAATAAACGGACTTTTATCGCTATGGAAATAACTTTTGTTGAAAAAACGGCAGAGGTAAGTTAAGATTTACATGCTTGCTTTGTTTTTGCTGGTGTTTTTTTTCGGGGAACTTTCGCTCCCTGCTCTAAAAGACTTCATGCAATGTAAATGAGTTGCATATCGCTGGATTCTGCTGGTTGTTAGCTTTCATTTGATGGCATGGTTTTGGTGTTTCCGTTTATATTGTGGATACATATTGCTCAGAAACAAAAACTTGGTCATGAATTAAACTCCGAACATGTTGTTTATTTGCATGGGGCTAGAGCTGTGGTTGGCGGATATGAAATTGAACTAGACACTTTTTGAGAGGAGTTTCCGCTGAGCACAACGGTATGTAATATGTGTGGGTCACTCTCAGGTTTAGTGAGCTATGAGCGAAAATGTAATGCACAATGGGGCAAGTCCCCGGTACTGGGTACTCTCTGGCTTAAGAGGTTGAAAAAACACTCTGCACTGCAAACTCCTTATCCTCGGTAAAGTTTCCACTAAATGACAACACTCCAATTCAAGAATCCACTGCCCAATGTCAGCAACTCCCAGTCAGGGCACCTTTAGATTCTTCTTTTTGCACCTCTCATATTGTCAGATCCACAGTTCACACTGACTGACTCCCCAGTGTAACCAGCATGAGTGGATCTGCTCTTGCTTCCTGTTTCTACTGCTGTGCCTCTTGAAAACCTGTTATACTCTCCTCCCTTCACTACTCCTCTGGTTACCTGGAACACTTTGTCGAATTTGTGCAATAGATCTTCCATGGATTTTTCTATGTTGAGGCAGCCCGAGAAATTCTGTGCAATTCCGAAAAGCCTCCTTTCTTCCTTTAAAGGACAGACAAAATTCTGAGCATATTGAATATTTATAAATAAACCTTAGTAGCGCTGACGTCGCCTCCTCTCTCCTTCCCAGATTGTGACACAAATTTGTGTATTAATGACCCAGCAATTCTCCAATCATGAAACTAAATTAGAGCCCGTCACATGTGGAGGCCTTTTTTTTGATTGAGGCTTGAAAATGATAAACATTTTAAAAATGTATTGAAGTAAAAAGAGTTTTAAACAACATTAAAATTTTACATTTTTCAATTTGCTAGTACAAAAAAATCCTTTTCAAATCCTTTTCATGTTACTTTTCAATCTTTTGAAAGCATCATGCAGAATCATTAATAAATGGATAATGCATGGAGCCACATGATAGCTTTAAATCATCCTTCAAAATGTATTAAGCAGAAAATGAATAAATTACCAAACCGCAGCTCACAAAACCTCTTGAAGGATTTATTCATGAATCAGAGCTGTGCAGTGGTCAATTGAAGGAGAAAAACTACATTGTTCGAAGCAAAGAGGTTTTCTTTAAGGGTCTGAACTGAGATGTAAGATATTGTTTGTTCTGATTGACACGATGGAGACCAGAGTCTACAATGGCTTCAATTCACAAGCCACCGTTTTCTTTTCTCAAGGTTCACTAGCATGATTACCAAAGCTTAAAGTTTCAGAATGTGTATCTATAGTAGCTTTAGTGTGTGATTGTGCAGAAGTGGGTTTATATTCTGTTTTGAACGGGACCACTGTACATTAGACAGATACAAATCCTTAGGTTCCTTGAGTTTGAGTCCGTCCATGTATGCCTTCATCACACTGTATGGCCAAAGTATTCACTGACCTTTCCTTAGACGCATAAGAACTCAAGTGAAACCACATTCTTATTGACATCTCAAATAGCTACTTAAGTATAAATAAATAAATGTAGAAAATACATGTATAGATAAATAATGAATACAATAATTGATTAATATATGCTTAAATAAATCGATTTATAACCATTTTGCAAAATGTACTGAAGGCTGTAATTAAAGATTTTAGTAAATAGATAAATGTCAGTAACATTAATATGCTTGTATTTATTTCTTTTCATGTGTATTTACTTCTGTCTGTATGCTTATTACCAGTGTTCTTAAATTCAGTCAAAGCCAGGGTTTGCTAGCGCCTAGTGTTTTGTCTGGTTTCATTACGTCTCAAGAGGCTTGAGGTTAGCTTCATGTGGGAAAAATTAACCTCACGCTGGTCCACAAGTGGAGCTAATGCAAGTGATTAAACGTCTTCTTGGAAAATGGTACAATCAACAATATGCTGTTTTACTTTACAGAACATAAATAAAAATTTCACTGCGATGGACTGGCTACCAGTCAAAGGTGTACCCCTGCCTCTCGCCCAATGTGCACTGGAGATGCATGTGCACTGGCAGACCCCCGTGACCCTGAAAGGGAATAATAGGATTGGAAAATGAATGAATGGAAAATAAAAAAATTCAGTAAGCTTAATGCCAGAATTGAAATGGAAGCTGACCCTAAAAGTGCTTGATACCAAATGAATAACAGTTTATTTTGTCAACAAATGTGATATGGTGGTCAACCCCTTGCAACTGCAATTCATCCCAAAGTATTTGATTGGGTTTGAGGTTATGGTTTCCAACTATTCCCAGTTAGGTGCATTGATTTGTTCGAAATCCATTAAAAAGAGGAAGCAAACTCCTGAACAACAACCCCATGCCAAAAACCCCTTTACCAGATCTGACAATTAATGCATTCTAACAATCCCATTTGGTAAAACATGGCATAAAGACATGTACAATTATCATCACCGTTGTTGTTGTTTAGTGTACTGAGGCATCAAAGACTGAATAAAACCTTTTAAAAATATAAATCAGTCCTTTTGTCTCATGCTGAAATAATGCTAACTGCAGTGATTATATTTCTGGCAAAGAGCTTCTGCTTTTGCGAGATTTTGGGAAATAATTCAACCCTGAATATCCATAAAAGACTGGCATCAGTGCTTAATGGCAACAATGTTTGGCACATTGGCTGGCAAATGACTTTGAGCTTTGATCTCTGGTAGATATTCAAAGCATTTCTCCTCTTTATTTCAGTTTGCTGGATGACAGGATCATTGGTTTTATGCAGAAGTGAAAATACAAACCGACGTCAATTTAATTCACCCTTTATGTGTTTAAATTTAATTGAGACACTTTATTCACCTTTTTTGTTCTTTATCTCATATCCAAGCCCTTTTTACTTTCCCTTATATTTTTGTGGAGTTATATTTGCCTAGCTCTGAGCTTTTTATGAATATCATTTTGATTCTGGAGCACCTTGCTGACATCTATCTCTGCCTGATTAACCCTGCTTATCAGTCTCTATAGCTATCGCTACACTAAATTAATAGCTGTATTTGCATTTAGGTCTGTAAGTCTAGACCAGGGGTGCTCATTACGTTGATCGCGTTCGACAGTGCTACCGGTCGATCGCAGCGTGAAATTGAAACAATATCAGCCGATCGTCCATCCCGTCACAGTTCAGTAAAGTTAGCTGCAGATTTCTCTGCTCAATAGCTCAAGACCAGAATGTTCTTAGTAAACAAATAATACCTATTTTTAATCTGTGTGATGTAGCGGACAAACTACAAAACGTTTTTAATCAAAACAAGTTTCCCTCGGCATTCGCAGAAACACATTACCGTCTATGAGCAACCCGCTGACATGGAATCACTTAGGGACCGTCTGCAAATTACCAGATCCAAAATATGTTTTACCCAGAATATGGTTCATAACTTCATTCTAAATTGCTCTGTAACAACCAAAAATCAAGCAACATGCCACTCCTCACCTGCATATTGTACTGCACGACTCAGTTTCAATAAAAAAAAATGAAAAATTTATTAGAGCATCATTTTTATTCTTGATTATTTGGATCAAAGCTCAATTGCTCCAATAAAAATCACTCTATTACCACCCAACTCAGGTCACACACAACTGTTCTAATGATTCAATTCAGTGCAAGTAATCAAATTAAACTCATGTTATTACAAAAAATTAAATAATAAATTATTATGTGTGTTTTTTTTTCAATTCTCAATAAAGTTGAAAATAATTGTTTGTTGATTGATGTTTTACTTTTTTGTAGCGGGTAGATCACTTTGACTTGGTCATTTTAAAAGTAGCTCGCAAGCTGAAAAAGTGTGAGCACCCCTGGTCTAGACCATACACATTATTTTAAGGTGGTTACATATTTTTACCAGATTAAATATTATGTACTATTTTACATTTTGATTTCCTGTCCCTTTGATATACTTGGACATGGTACTATGTGTGTTATTTGCACGCATTAATAACACAAAGGCTGTTAGTGTTGTGATCAGGTTTAATACAGACTGAATATTTAAAGTTTAAACCAGAGGAGCACTCTGCTTTGACCCATGCCTTCAAAACACACTGCCAGAAAGGTGGAAGGCAGTGGCTTTCTGTTTGCTGAAACAAAAAAAAAAAAAAATAAATAAAAAAATTTGAATATAGCCAGAGAAACGTGTTACATTCAGAAAGCGTAGTCTAAATATAATTTTGTTTAGCTCTAGAATTGTTTTTTTACTAACAAATTATGCATAACTGGTTTGCAAAAGTACACATTGTGCTATTGCATCATCCTTTAAGGAGATCAAATCAGTTTAAAAAGAAACTGTATGGATTTTTTTGCCATAGAACAGAAACACAGCAGGTGCTGTCTAACATTGGATGAGAAATGGTGTGTGGAAAGGTTTGTGACTCAAGTTGTTTGTGGGAATGTAATGGAGGGAAAGGTAAAATTGATTCTTGCATTTTTTTCTTGGATGCATGTTTCAATGTGTGATTTCTTATAAAAGATAAAAGGAACCAAAAAACAACAAACCGGAGTCCATGAAATAATGTTGTTCTTGAGATTACGTTTATGTTTGGTGGCAAACCCCTTTATTATTATTTTGAACAAAAGAAATGAAGAAGAAGAAAATTAAAAAATCCTGTGAATCAAACCCAGGTATATTTTATATGGATTCAGTAGAGTTTTCTAGTTGGATTTCTTTGTTTGTGTAATTTATGGCTAAACAGCTCAATAGTGTCGAAACACATTTTGAATATCAGACATACAGTTTTTTTGTTAACAATTATAATATAAAAACTGGCTTTTGAAGGCTTTTATTTGACATAAAGCTGTTTCTTTCCAAAATACTTAATTAAAAAAATCTTTTTAAATTAAAAGTATTTTAGATGGAAAATCAATTTTAAGTTTCTCAGTGACCTTCTGCTCCTGTTTTTAATTGTTAATACAAGCAGGTATAGCACACTACATGAGTTAATCAACAAAATAAAAAAGGGAAGTAATATAAGCCTTTCATAGCTTTCCTAGTGAAAAGAAGATAAGAAAGAAAAGATGCTACTGGATGTCCAGCATTCATTTTGATCTTGTCTCTTTAAAACCGATTCCACAGCAGATAAACAGGCCTAAAGATAAAGGCTTTAAAAGTACCAACGATATTCAATCACAAGGAGTTTAAATGCAGCTGGATTATGAGTGAAAAGCTTGGTTTGGCATCCTCAACGCTTGGTGGTGATGTCTATGATCAGATAAAAGTGTTTATTAGCTTGTCTGGGCATTTTACTGGGTATATCGCACTGATGTAACATCAACTGATTGTATTTTTACATTGTAAAAATAGTAGCTGAGTTAAAAAAAAAAAACAGTTAAAACAACATGAAAAGATTTTTATAGTTCCATTGCTCAAACAGGTTTCTTCAACTCATGGAAATAATCCGGCATATCAACAACTAAAGATGGGCACACTCCAAATGTGTTTGCCGCTGGTTACCTAAAATTATATTTTTATTACATTTTAAATGTAACTTTTTTACGGTGTATAAAACACTTGGTTAATCATATTTGGACAGCTATGTCAATAAGTTACAACTCCTTGCACCAAAAGCTCTCTCTATAGATTAAAGTCAGCATCCAGCAGCTCCAGAGACATCATCGATTTCCCTCGCTTGCTTTTTCTGGTTTTCTTCCACCACCAAAAGGTTGAAGACTATTTACATAGAACAATGGGTCAAGATAACAGAGCTGAGAACTTTGCATCCACTGTGTGCACCTTGCAGTAATGGATTGTTCTTTTTCTGCAAATAGCCAGTTTCTCTTAAGACCACTTCATTCATCTGAAATAGAACAGACTGCTTCTCCTGGTCAGTGCTGTTTAGTCTTTTCCTTTAGGTTTGGTTTGATCATTACAGAAGCTGTGCACTGATTAAAAGGTCTAGAACAGTTTTCTGATTCTGTCCTTAAATGCACTGCTACATATTAATGGACTCTTTGAAAGAGTGCCAAGCAATATTAGAGGAACCTGTAGCTTTTGTTAAGCCGTAATGAGTATGCGCTCTATAGAAGAAGGTTGCCTTCAGTGGAGCTTTCCTTTCAGACACGACTGGAGCATCCACAAGTGAGTGAGGACGATAAAAAACAAGAAGGTGAAAGCAATATTAATTCAGCAGTCACTCGTTTCTTGCATCAATTAGCAGCACTCTGAAACTTCACAGCCTGAATTCAACCTAAAGTCTGTAATCAAAACCTTGAAATGCAACTCACTGCTGCAACACACTTGTACATCAAATATTGAAAATATGAGCGCATGCAACAAAACACTTGTGCATTTCATTTCATGCACTTTAAAATCTTTGATCAGTTAACCATGTAGCTGTGGTCATTTAACCAGTATCAACCAAGTCCTCTGCAGAGGTTCTTTCTGGTTTCTTTTTTTTAACTTGTCCTGTCCTGCTCAAAAGCCACCACATGGGAGAGTAGGTGCTTCGTTTGAGCTGGAGAGTTTTGTTATATATAAACATATGATGTGGTGTTTCCTCCCTTGTATGGGAGCCATGAATTTATGTAATTATTTTTATTTTTTTTTTCCCACGGATCAGTTGCATTAGTTACATCAGGACAGGAGGGTGTTAAAAGTAATAGGCGGCGTGGATGAGAGATGTAGGTGAGGGGGAAATATTCAGGAGTGTGAAAAATACCTACCCGAACTTCATGCAGTACAGTTTTTGCATCTTGTACATACCTACACACATGTATGCATGCAGGTTTCTTTTTACTTTTCATTTTTGAGCATAACTTGGTTATACCTTGATATATTCGCATATTTTGTTGTTTTAAAAGTAAAGTAAACTGAAGGGACAGTATACTGTCAGGATTGAAGAAAGTTGAAGGGTACATTTCCACTATTGTGGAAGGAGCACACCCAGACATCAAACAGTAATCGACCATGAGACACAAGGAGTAAAGAGGTTATACACAAAAGGGGAATTAAGACTAATTAAAGCTGCAGGAAGTGATCAAAAGAGTCTCACATCACAGTGGCTAATTGTTTGTACCATGCACTCTGACCAGTCCTTATTTAGGAGATGTGTCCAGTGTTAAGATTTCAGGAATAAATGGGCAGATTAAATAATGAATATCCGAAAGGTCACCAGGTGGTGCTATGAATGAGAATGAACATTGTTATGATATTTTACTGGAAACAAATATCACAACTGTCAAAAACAGTGAAAGAAGTTTTTAATCAATGTAATATTTAGTGTGTCCACTTGGTGGCGCTATAACTGATATTGTAGGTTGCATGTTCAGACATGGACTCTTAACATACAAGTTTGATCCTAATCGGACATCGTTTGGCTGAGTTCAAACTATTTTCTGTTTGTGAGTGAACAGAACCACGGGAAACACAGGCTGCTGACGGTACCCTAGCTAAAAAACAAAATACAATGACTTGAGATTGCATGATTTTTCCAGGTGTAATAATAGTTCACTAATATCACATAATGACAATAGTTGTAGGCTGTGACACTTGTAAACTTTATAGCAAGCTATTACAGAGTTACAAGAATTACACTTGAACACCAAGTCTACTCATCAAACAAGCTCACAGTAGCTATAGTGACCTCCTCCTCCTCCGAATCTTTATGGATAGTTACTTCTCTGTGTAATTATTCTTCGCTCAGAAAGCTTGTGAACTCTGGGCTGCTTCTGCGCTGTCTCTAGATGTCGAGTTTGTTGATGGCTCTGCTTCTACAGTTGAACTTAATGTGATGACAAGCTTCTGCAATATTTCTGTAATATTACCACCTTTTGCTACATCTACTAGTGACTTTTTTTTAAGGTTTATTTTTGTTGGCCAACAGAACCAGTTCAAACAGCCAATGCCTCTATACATTTTATGCACTGGGGGTCTGCTGGTGCCTATCTTTCAAGATTATTCAATTGACCTAACACATGTTTTTGGGAATATGCGCAGGAAACCCATGCAAGCACGGGGAGAACATGCAAACTCCTTTCAGATCGACAACCTTCTAACAGAAAGGCCACAGTGCTACCCACTGCGCCACCGTGCCGCCCGATATTTCATTCGGGTTGAACCAGTGACCTAAGGATTGCCAGTTACCTGCTGCAGTCCTCCGCTCTACCAAATGAGCTATTGAAGGCCTCTTAGTAAATTTAGTAGTGTCAATCCAACACTTAAAGTGTTAATTTTAACACTGCCTAGATCAAACATGGTCCCATGGGGTTTAAAATGTAAACTGGTTGAAGTGTTGAAGTGCTAAATTGCTACTTCAAAGTGGTAAAAAATGACACTTATAGGTAGATGCACTTCTCCATCACCAGACAAAAAGGCATCGTCTCTCCTCGAAGCAGAGGTTGTTGTGGGCGGAGTCGTGATTTTGAGGCACGTTTATTTCGCACTTTCAGGTGTTTATGGAATACCAGTTAATCTACCTCTCTACCTCATTGAGGATGAACGTGCGTCTAGTTTTTTTCTGCCTGGAGCCTTTTTAGTTGGACATTGCCTCTTTGACATTAGCTTGCGAGCACAGTTTTTAATTACATTTAGCTTCTGGGTTCAGTTTCTTTTTTTTTTTTTTGGTCTTGTTCTCTTTTTGCTTCGCTAACAGAATCTCTTATTAGCTTTGAGCATGTACCACATAATAGACTCATCCACTCCCACTCTCCTTCAAAGCACCAAACAAATTTGCAAGTTCTCTTTTGCAGTTAAACACACCGATGCGCCTCATCAATTCTAGAGACATTTCAAAGCTCATTTCATATTCTTCACTACGTTCACATCCCTGAAACCTGGCAGGAAACTAAATGGATGATCGAACCACTTTACAAAAAGCATATTTTAATTATGATGTTGAAGATAAAATATGAGAGAACGTTTGTGTCTAAAATATTATATTTAACTCACTGTGCAGAACATCTGGCAAAAGGAACTGGTGAAGGCTACGGAAAAAAACGGTTAATAAAGTTAAGGAGCATCTGGTGTGCCATCGCATACTAAAACATGGACCTCAAGCAGGGCCATTAAAAAAAATATTACTATGAGGTTTGTTTTTAAGTTATTGTTTTTTACATTGCTTTGATGGATAAACAAATGAAGACTGTTGTATAAATGAATAACACCGCCACTCAGCAACTTTAAAAACTATTCATAGAGCGACCAAATGTTATCTAAATAGAGTTACTTTTACTCTTTTCCTGTGTAGTCAAAATTTGCTGTTTAGAACCATAAGTACCAACTGAGCCACAGTGCCACAGTATTGTTGCTGACCATGTCCTTCTCTTTATGACCACAGTGTACCCAATTTACCCAAGAATGACTGGTTTCTTGAACATGACAATGAGTTCACTGTACTCAATTGGTCTCCAAAGTCACCAGATCTCATCATGGAACTGCTTGCTCTATCATTTCAATATCGACCAAACTTTCTGAGGAATGTTTCCATGAACCTTTATAGAATCAATACCACGAAGGATTAAGGCCATAGTGAAGGCCAAAGAGTGTTCAACCTGGTACTAGCAAGGTGTACTTAATAAAGTGGCTGGTAAGTGTACTTAGAAGAATATTGTACTATTCACCCAGTCTGAAACCCCTGAAAACTGGATTACAGCTGGAAAGCAGGCTAGAAGAGGTCCCTGTTCCATTAGCATCACAATTGTTTTATGGTGGGCCGTGCACCCCCTTTCCACACAGTAAAATCCTAAGAGTTAAATTAACTATACTCAGAGTGTATTTGGTCCCACTCTATATAGAGTTAAACCAACTCTGAAGGAGAGTTATTTAAATAAGTCTATTTGAACTAAACAGTCTATTTTGTCTGTTTTTACTCTTTCTGGAGTGGACTTGGTCCCTCTCTAAATAGTTAATATTTAGTTTGCATTTTCCAAGCAGATTTGGAAAAACATGAAGAAAATAGATTATTAAATTACTCTCTCAGAGTCGGTTTAACTCTATATAGAGTGGGACCAAATATACTCCAAATAGAGTTAATTTAACTCTTAGGATTTTACTGTGCAGTAACTGAGGCTGTTATCAAAGGAGTTTGCATGTCATCCCAATTATTGCCGGAGGTCCCTCCAGATTTTTCTCACAGTGTACACAGCATGAATCTTGTAGAGTATAGGTGAGGGGAAAGGCTACTGAAAGAACTTTAGCATGCTCTACATTCAGTTTTGTATATGCATTACATTGTTAATAACCTAATTGTGCTTTGTATTCGCAGCTGCGATGAGTATCCGAACCAGTTTAATTACATTGATCTGTGCCAACATTTTCCTCAGAGCAGGCATTAAAACAATACTTAGGCATCCAAAATAATCATGGAGTAGCACCAACTCAGATCCCTTTCAAATCAGGATCATTCAAATGAGTTTGGCAAGCCACGCAATCCATGCAGCTCTTATTGCGCTGTTATTATGCACTCATCACTCGCCAACACAAACAGTCACCCACCATCACAGGAAGGGTTTTGGGCTCTGCAGCTCATGCGCTGATCTTCTATGACAATGTGAGAGCGACAGTAATTTGTTTGGTCCAGATATGAAGCTACAACACCCTCAGTGCCTGTTTAATTTAACACTTCAGTGGTGTTCATGGATGGAACAGTGCCTCGGTTCAATTTAAAATACACAGACAAGAACCAAGAAGATTTACTTGGCAAGGTTTAAAAGCAAACTTCATTCTGGAGCTGCTTCATTTTGACTATCACAGTTCTGAATCACGACTCATTATAACTCATTTGTCTTTTAACATGTATTAATCAAACAAAGTGTTTGGGTCTTGAACTAACACTACTAGGATTTGTTAAATGGCATGAATAGATTTCTTATGTAGGAGTTGGTGTCTGTTTAAAACCTTAACTTCAAGTCAAGTCCAAAGCAGTGTTATTTTTTTACTCTGCATTAGTGTTGGCCTTGTCTGAATTGGTGTAACAATCTAACACTTGGTGTTCATGATTTTACTCTGGCTTAGTGTTTGGAATAAAATGTTTTGATGTTACACTAATCTCTTGTTCATTTCCACATTTGGATTGTACAGCAAAATCAACAGTGTTAAATCAACACTATCGGTACTAATGCTGCGGAACTATATTTAACTCGCACTATTTTACATGTAACACGAAGGCATTCTTTACATAGGTCCAGTGACATCAGCAGTGGTGATTTAACACTGGGAATTGTGTTCTATGTCGAGTCATTTTCTATGTCATCTCTGATTTAGGAAGAAGTCCATTCAGAAAGGTGTTTTAGACTTCAAGCAGGATGTTTTTCGGTGAGCTGGCTTTACTAACCAATATAAAAGATTAAAGAAAGCACTGAACAGTAATGCTGGCTTCAAAATGACTTTGCAAGAGGTTTATTTAGATCAGATGCACATTGATTTACATAAGTCGTCTTTGGTCTGGCAAAAGCATTTGATTTTCCGCTGCTGCTAGTTGCACACGTATTGGTAGTTAATTTAGCTGGGGAACTCTATTATAGGCCTTCTTGCCCCATATAGTCAGACATTAATCACAATAGAGCCACAGGATCCAGACACTGCCACAATAACACTGGGAAGCATACACAGGCACAGATGAGTAGATAGATGAATGGACTCACAAATGCAATAAAAATATATTGCTGAAATATGTGGAAATGTATCATAAAAAGAATGTTTCAAAGGCTGTTTTTATTTTCTTTCTGAAGAGAAGTAAGTGTTGCTGTGTGTAGACATAAACCTACCAACTTGTCTGTGAGGGATAGAGGCGTTTAAACCCCAGCTTTGATTATCTGTCTGCAGACAAAGATTATCATCAGTCCATACATTGTTTTTTTTCATCTGCGAGAATCCGAAACACACACGTTATAAATATTGATTTTTTTTTTACTCAAAAGCTGGGTTGAGATCTGTTGGACCACATCAATTAAACGTAAAAATTTGATTGCTTTACGGCATAAACTCACTTATATTTGCATGTTTGAGCATTCACTAAAATGACTTGGCAATGAAAACACCCGTACTTTGTCTCACAGGGTCTGGCTGACCTTTTAACGGTTTTGGAGTGCTCTCTGCGGGGCTGTGACTCCCATACGTGACGACTCACTTCAGCGCGCCTCTGGTTCAGGGAGTGGGAGACCGCGTTTGACATCTTCACTGAGGGGAAAAGGTAGAGGTTTGCAATGCTGCTTTTGTTTAAAAATCTTATAATGAAACAATTTTATTATTTATGGATAAATATCTGAGTTCGGATAGCATTAGCATGCTCGCGTAAAGACTTACTTGAACTTAAATGTTTTATATGAAACTAAATTACCAGAGAAATATTTGGGGAAATTTATATTATCAAGAATTAAATCCAATTGTAGTTTTGAAACTTATTCAAATGAAAAACTAGGATAACATGAAATACGAGAAAAGGGGAAGATGTTACATAGAATCTCATTCTGATTTTGCTGTTATTGTTTTTAGTAAAAATAAACAAAAATATATTTGTTTTTATCACGATAATGTAAATGTGATGTCACGCAGCCACTATCACTGGCTGAGTTGTAGTGATCTGTATATGGGTATAGCGGAGCTACAAGCCATTTTGTGGTAAGGGGTGGTTGTTTTGGTGATTTAAAATTGAGTTCCAGCTCCAGAAATCTCCTAGGCAGTCTTTAAATTGAGGTCTGCTTATAGTTTCATAGCCTTGAACGGTTAGTTAACTTTTAAATGTAATTTGTGTCATCAGAAACCTATGTAAATTCAAACAGATGACATCTTGGTCTGTGGACATCTATGAAATCAAAGAACAGATTGATCCCTACTTTTTCAATATGCTTTCCAAAAAGGGCACTAGCTTTACCTTTGGGGAGAAGAGTTGTTGGGCAAATTAGTTTAGCTGTCTTTGAACAGAAAAACACATTTCTTTAGAGTTGTGAAACTGGCAAGTCAAGACTGGTAAACCGAGCCACCAATATCACACAGGACTCTTTTACTATGAACTGGAGACATCCCAGTTGCACTGTGTATTGTGCATCAGAAAAGGCTCCTATTTCATCAAATAATCAGATTTTTTTAGGGTGGAAGCTAACTATGATGTTCTACATATTCTATACTTTGATTAAATGTATCAGGTTATTCAACATATCCTAAATGTAGCTCTAAAGTTTTAAACTGATGATACATACTGGATTTTGTATTCCTCTTTTTGGACTGAATTAAGCTGAAAATCTCCATGGACTTCCATTACATTCTCATGTTTTTGGGACTTCTCTTAAAGAGAAGTAGCTTTCTATTTAATGCAGTGGCACAGAATTTTAAACATTAAGATGCTGGGTCATTCCCTTTTGACTGACAATTAAAAAAGGGTTGTTTTTAACCCGGCAGTTTTAGAATGCACAGGCAATGCAAAAATAAGAGTCACCTGAAGAAGCACATAGAGTCAGGACAGAACTGACCAGTATTCAGACCTTGATTCTATTTAAATAAATACATAAATATCTTAATTTTTTCATTCTTTCACTGTTAAAATAAATTCATGTTGTGCATGTGCACTAATACTTACACCCCTCACTATATGTAGTCATAGACTATATGTTTTGACTATATCATATATTCTGATTACGTTTGCTTATTTATTTTCATTTCTTTAAAACCATGTTTTTGTTATTAGACATTCATCAAATTGCTAGTGTTGTCTAGTGTTCAATCCAAAATTGAGATTTCATCCAAAGTCGGTTGCGTTAAATTGGATGATAAGCTTTCCCCAAAGATTCACAACTTTGCCAGTGGCACTTTAATAACTGAGCCGCTGGAATTATTCCCATCATACACATTTGGAGTCACATTATTTTTTTATGTTAATTATTATGTAACTACAATTTAAAGGACTGAGGTGCATGTGATTACCATCAGGAAGTAACAGAACAAACAGATGAAGTGGTATTGTTCATGCTTTTCAGAAATCGTGTTCTTATCAGACATTTCTTAGGAAAGCTTCTAAAACATGAAATCACATCAGGAAAGCACTGTTTACAAAGTTTAATTGGAGCTTGATTCCTATATGCAGACACATACATGAAAGAGAGTCGTTTGTAATTCTGCTGGTGACCGACAGAGAGCACAGGGAGCTGTCCACCGTAGCGGGGTGCTGAAAGGCATCACATATACTTATCCAAACAATTAAAAGACATTTCTGTTCTCATAGTCAACCGCAAGAAATATCCTTTAATTGTAAGAGTAAGAATAGAACATTCCTTCTTTCCAGATGAGGTCTTCAATGATGTAAAAGAGTAAAGTCCAGTCAGCGATGCACTGGCTGTGTTCAGCTCTCAAATGTTTTCATCTTTCTTTAAAAAGAACACAGGGTCAGGGTGTACTGATGCATATATAACGAGCATTTAAACACTTAAAACATGCATGGATCGCTTTAAACATGGACACTTGTGGATTACATTTGCCAAAACGCACACAAGACTCGCAAGCAGTGTATAAATGAACTGTAAAGAGGCATACCTACACTGCATCTGCTCTGCTTTCATCTAGTATGTGTCATTTTGACCAGTCAACGTGGATACAAGTCTGATTTAGTCATGCATTATTTTTCAATTTGATGTGTTTTAAAGAAAAGATTATTTGACATCTGCACATACAAATGGAATGAAGTCCAGGATTTGACGTATCCAGTCTATAACGGTGCAATCGTCCCCCAGCATGTCCTCAAACAACAAAGAGAGTCTATGAAAGACCCCGAGCGCGTTAAGAGAATCTCTGCAGACTTCTAACAGCGGTACTCCGTCTCACACCGCGGGGAAGTCGATCCTCTTCGATTCACTGCAGGGATTCCAAGTACTTCATAATCCCATGAATTTAACCAGAAAAACGAGCAAAGCGCGTCTTTAAGTGTGACGCCAAATCTACATCCTAGCCGCGTGGATCCTTTTTCCAGCCTTACAACGACGATTAAACGCGTAAAATGACAGCACAGCGCCGCCGAACACTCGAAGTTGCGCTATGCGGTCGATGACTTGGTGAACCACCGGCTTTTCGCGATTCTCACCGCTAACATTCGCTTTTCCCGCCGTTTCACTGAGTCTTTTTGGTGACTAAAACGCGACCAAACACAACTAAAGAAGGTGCCTCGTGAAAGTTCTGCGTCGGAAACGAGACGCTGCTCTACGAAATAAACCCCGGCGGCAACACTCAACGGCACTAAGTTCTTAGTGTTTGGAGAGAACGACCATACTAGAAGTGGTGGAACGGAAAAGAAACGTCGTCTAAGACAGCGGTTTGTAGACTGTTTGGCTTTCTCCGGCTTCGCGCCGAATTCCATCTCCCCGCGCGCGCGCTTTCGCTCGCTCTCTCTCGAACCAGCCCGCGAGCGCGCGCGCGTGCGTGGGGGTGTCCCTCCTCCGCAGTTTGGAGTTTGTGATGTGTCTCAGACTCCGCGAGCGCCGCGCGAGAGCGAGACCTGCGGAGAGAACACGCCGGATCCCGAAGACACCGTTACCATCCACCTGGCGACGTGCCTTTCCTTCCCGGTATCGCTCACAGTGTTCCTCACATTCACGCGCTCTCCTCCAGCGCAGCCGCACTTTTTGCTTGATAACAGGTGCATTGGCGCTCCTTTGACGTACTTTTGTCACTCATTGGGAATTAACGGACATCTGACGATCGCGTTGATGCGAGGCTTTGGAGGGTCGCGGAGATGGAATTGCTGATTTTATGTCTTTCTGTTGGAATATTGCAGCGCGGTTCGGTGGCTGCCGACTCCATCATTCACATCGGTAAGGAGTCAACTGTTCAAATGCTTTATTTGTTGCAGATGACCATGTACGCGACATTCGAAGAGTGTTGGGGGGGGGGGGGGGGCGGCGTCCAATATCCATTGTAAATAAGCATTGCAAATGTGTCCAGCTCGTCGAGCTGCATATCAATTGAGCAGGGCACTTGTGTTGATAACGTCTCTCTTGTTCAGATTGGCGTTTGATCCCCTGCACTAAGGAGAACACTATAATGTAGTCTAATTCAAGTGTTGTGCTCAAGGAAAATGTGTAAAGCAAAGATTTCAGGTAAGTTGGGAAACAGGAGGCGTCTGTCATAAGCCAATGTGTGGGTTGCTCTCCCCCTCCCATCTATAGGATTGAACTTTGTATGGAACGTGAGGGAAATCTTAATACAGGTTACTGGAGTAAATAAACGACAAGAGGACAAACGCTAATTCTTGGCTATACCAGGCTGTAAATGTCATCTCAGCCAATCCCCTTTGCATGTGCTGGACACCCTGTGCATTCTGATGATCTCACCAAACGTGAGGAAAGAAAGATTTTGGCTCTCGAAGAGCAACAGAGACAGGAAGCCGGGGTGCTGGGGAGGGCAGCTTTGGCTTCATTCAGTTGTCAAGAACTCGCTTTCCAAACCTTTGGATCTTTTACACACTGCACTCCAAACAAATCAAGCATTTACGTTGCAAAAAAAAAAAAAATTGGAGTCCAGAAAGTTCAAGTAAACAACTGTGTCTGCCTTTCTGCAGTAGGACCATTGCATTCTGCACAGCTTTCACACAAACTACTGCAGCAGCATGATACCACAGATTTCAGTGGAGCTCTATACCATTGTATTCTGAATTTTGATGAAGACCTTGGGAATTTCTCTGAAAATATGCTCACTGATTTTGAAATGTGTGTTATCATGCAACATAAATACCACACCTCAAACTACACTGTAATCAAACAAATGAATATGTAAAGAAAAGGGTCTTATGAGAACCTTAGGTAACATTGGGAATTTATCTAAATAATTTTTTCAATAACAGTAATTTATTGATATCAATCCTGGAAGTCAGTAGTTTCTCATTTCCAGTATTCAACAGGAGTCGAGTTGAAACTACTTGACATTTGTTCTGTGAGCCACTGCTTTACAGATGAGGTCATCCAACATTTATATTCCAAGCTTTCGGCTTTAAGTGCAGTTCTGGTCCTATCTGTGGCAGTGTAATAGGTGCACAACACAGGTGAAATAACAAATTCCAGCCTCTCCAGTGCCCAATACTTCCACTTTGTCGCATCCGCTCATGTTATCATCTTGACCAAATTTGGTTCTGGAGGGCAAAAGAAAAACCGTCGGTTCTTTGAATGAAGAGGGTGACATGAAGTGATTTCCAGGGCACTGTGGTGATTTACAGATGCAATGGGCATGCTGGTAATTGGAAAGGTAGTGTAGGCAGCGTGGATCAAGGCTGCTCTTGCTGGCAACTGGAATGAACAGATGCGACACCCCTATTTCTGCTAAATAAGATAAAACACAGTAGTGATGAATCAGGCAGATTTTACCTGTCTACCTGCCCATCCTGGTGGTCTCCTCTTACACAGAGCAGACAGGTGCAATTTGATCCACTTGGGTCCATGCGATCTATCAAAATAAGCACAATGCTCTAGGTTTCCACAAATCAATTCCTGTGATGCAACTTGTTCTGCAAGTTTGGGATGTAGT
Organism: Danionella cerebrum; assembly: GCA_007224835.1. Taxonomy (NCBI): domain Eukaryota; kingdom Metazoa; phylum Chordata; class Actinopteri; order Cypriniformes; family Danionidae; genus Danionella; species Danionella cerebrum. The sequence continues at coordinate 20,518 of SRMA01027193.1, read as the reverse complement.
ATCTGTATTACGTGTAATGTTTACAAGCTTAAAAAATTCAAGATAATTGAACAATTGTACGGAAAATGGAGCCATTGCTTTCCATTGCTTTCCATTGCATCAATCATAGTCAAACCACAAATAATTATGTTTCATCAAGAGAAACCGAGAATGCAACTATTTATATTGGATTCATTCTTGACAGTTGAATGAACTCTTAACTGGCATGCATTTTCAACTTTAATTACCTAATTACGGTTTTAAAATCATATTCTGCAATGAAATCATTCATCTGTTAATTTGCTGATTTGATTATTTATGATTAAAGAAACAGTGAGAACTTTTGACCCTCTGCTCATTCTGAACTTTTCCCCAAAGATAGAAGCATTCATTCTCTGAATATAGAATAGAATAGAATAGAATCAAATGCCTTTTATTGGCACTATACACATGTACAATTTGCATTATAACATGTACAATGAGATTAAGTGTGGGTTTCCTCTGGGTTTTTCTCCCAAAAACATGCATCAGGTTAATTGCATAATTTCAATTGGACTGGTGACCTGTTCAGGATGTAGCCCCACCTTTCGCTTTAGGTTAGCCAGAGATAGGCAACCACAGATCCTTTTGACCTTGAAAGATAACAAGTGGGTATTAAGGTTTTGATGCTGATGTGTGGCTACTCAAACAAGTTGTGCTAGCCACTCCAGGACCTTTGCGTGATTAACATTCTGGGATAACTTTTCATGATTGAGGGTCTCCAGTACTTGACTCAATACAGTTGTGTTGTTTTGGTAAAAAGGCCCCCAAAGGGTAATGTTTCTACCCCTTTGTTTAGTAGCAGGGTAGTGATGGGTGATGTTTTATAGTTGGAAAGATACCAGTATGTATTTTAACCGTACCTCGTATATTTCTGATGAATTGTTTAAGTGTGACACAAATACATAAGCTACTGGGATCCTTAAGCAACAGCTCCAGTAAACTCTGTATGACTGCCACTCATATGCTTATGATGGACTTGCATAAACATCAGATACAGCATGAAAATACACATAGAATCATGAGTCCAAGTAAGAGATGATCCTAATAAACACATTCTGAAAGAATGCTGTTTATCATCGTCCTTGTATCTAGTGACTGAGAAAGAGAGCTGACAGTTCCTAGAGAAGAGCAAACTAGAAATGTTCATGTTCTCTGCTTAGTAGTTTTAGTACATTTAAAGATAATTAATTTGATAAAAAAATTATTTGGTTTATTGGCTTTTTTTACATTAAAAATATAATGTAGCAATGTTATTTGCTATAGATTGTTTTTAGACAGTTAGCCAACATAATAACATATAACATAATTTGATTTAGTATTTATTCCATAGTGTAATTCGGCAATTTAAATTGGGTGCATAGGATTAGGAACATTGGGAAATTACATTACATTTGACCTCTTCAGAAATGCATATTGTTATAGAAATGAATACTAGGGATTGAGGCGGTTTCTTCCATCCCTACTGTGGGTATAGTGTTTTGCATTCATTGGCAGCAATCCACCTCCTTCAAACATCTGACCATTTTACAGTCAGTTCTCCTCTGAATCATTCTTTGCAGAACTTTGCAGGACATTCACCAATTGTTTTCTTAGTGACTATCTTCCGAGATTTTTGTGAAACGATAGATCCTTTGATGTTGTTGTGTTTTGAGACTTATAGAAAAGTTAGTTTTTGGTTCTTGGAATAAAAGGCAACAAGGTGTCCTTGTTTCATATCCATGTCCTGTAAACAATCAACAGTTCCTATTTACACCCAGAGATGAATTCCTGTTGCTCAGCAGGTTGTGCTTGAAAAGTCAAGGTCATGTGTTTGATCCAAGAAACACACACAGATAAGAAATAACGAAGTACCTTTGGATGAAATCCTCCACCAAATATTTGTAAAATAATACCCTTTTCGCTCAGGATGTCACTTGCCCTCTGTATGCAAATGAGCAGTAGCTTCAGTTTCATTGTTCTCCACACTGCGGCTCTGATGACTATCTCTAATGCCCCCAGGTGCCATTTTTGAGGAGAATGGCGCACGGGATGATGAGGTGTTTCAGTTGGCGATCTCTGACCTCAGCCTCAACGATGACATTTTGCAGAGTGAGAAAATCACCCACTCCATAAAATACATAGAACCCAACAATCCCTTTCAGGCAGTGCAGGAAGGTAAGTGAGCCACACTGTTATTCATTGTCAAACGGTGACAGCTGTGTATGCCAAAATATTGCATGATATTTGTTGAGTACTTGTTTTGAACAAAGCTAAATAGGGTATGTCACCAAAGCTACGGATATTGACAGGGTTTGCATTTTTAAGGATTGTGTTTTTTCAAAAATGAGATATGTTTGATTATGTACACGTGACCTGTCACCAAGCCCCATCCCACTCGGTAACTTTTTGTAACAGACAATGGCATGCACAGTTTATTAAATATACAACATATTGGAAAAACATAGGAGAAATATACAAGGAAAAGAGTTCCTCTAGGATAGAAATGGAATGTAAATAGGAACAGGTTTTGCGGTGACACTTTACAATTCCAAGCTAAGACTGTGTTAATAGTTAAAAATGAATCTCATAAAAAGACAGATTTTTTTTTTTAACATAAACTTACACAAACACAAATACTATTAGATGCTGCAGTTAGATTTTTTTAGCTAAATTAAGAGACTTTAACTACTTTATAAAACAAATTTTGTTGTTGACCTGGATATTAAGTCGATTGTGTGGACTACCACACAACTTCCACATCAGATGTCCATTCCAGATGACCCAGAACAACTTGAGCAAACCATTCATTCATATGCACTACCCACTAGCAGAAGTAGTGGGTTGATGTAGTAAAAGTTTAATAGCATATGCATTGTACACGTTCTGACCAGAAATCAACACATCTGTTAAGGGAATAGCTCTTCTAGTGGATGCACATGCCGTTTTCTGCATTTAAAGTGAATGATAAGAAACCATTGCGGTTGAGAAGGCTCTGAACTATTTGAATGGTCTTAAAACCCAATAAATACTTTTAATTCACAGTAAATTTGTCAATTCAAAACCGCTTCAGATCACATATGGTCCCAATCTATCGGGTGTAAAATCACCAGTGTGAAAAAGGTTGTATAAAATGTAATTAACTCTAAAAGTATTGGATTAACAATACACGGTGTAAAAAGTACACTTTGCCAGTATAGATTATGGTTTCCAATAATTTTCTATGTAATTGTACCGTAAAATCTGGGACCTTTTATGATCTGAGCGATATTAGATCGACACTGCTAAATTTACATAAGAGTACCCCTTAGAACGGCATGGTTACATCAGAACTGACATAAGCATTTAGGTTTTTCTTTTAGAGTTGAATGTAATTGTTGAACATAAAAGTGAATAAATTCAATAGCAAATTCTTGGATATCTTTGGATCATCATCACACAAAATCCCATAATATATACATGTATTCAATGCTTATAATGTCCAACTTTCAGTTTCAAGCAAGTGATTCTCTATGGTGATTGGCTGTTTTCACCTATTGGGTTGGGGCTTAGCATTTGGTCAATTGCTTACAAATGCAGACATACATAAAAAACTGAAACCTTTAACATTAGTCTAGTTGTTTAACCTCTTAAGCCCGAGAGTCCCCGGTTCCGGGGTCTTGCCCCCTTGTGCGTTACATTTTCACTCATAGCTCACTAACCCTGAGAATAACCCACAAATATTAAATACTGTTGTGTTCAGCGGAAACTCCTCTAAAAACGTATCTAATTCAATTTCATATTCGTGAACCACAGCTCGAACGCCATGCAAATAAACAACAACATATCCGGAGTATAATTCATGACCACGTTTTTGTTTATGTGCGATATGTATCCACAATATAAACGGAAACACCAAAACCATGGCATCAAATGAAAGCTAACAACCAGCTGAATCCAGCGATATGCAACTCATTTACATTGCATGAAGTCTTTTAGAGCAGGGAGCGAAAGTTCCCCGAAAAAACGCCAGCGAAAACCAAGCAAGCATGTAAATCTTGTCTTACCTTTGCCTTTTTTTCAACAAAAAGTTATTTCCATAGCGATAAAAGTCCGTTTGTTGTTATGTCCGGTCGATAGCTTCGCGAAAACTCCATTTTGGATTTTTTTCTGTTGCTCCGTGGTCTCATGACGTCACCAAATATGGAATGACTCCCCGTGCGTAAGAGGTGGTCTCTCCACGCTGCGCGTCGTGTGATTTGTCGGCGATCCCGTCAGTCTCAAAATGGTTGTCATCATTGGCTGCCTCAGAATCAGAGCTTTCCAGCGATATATAGAGCTCCCGGATTGGACAGATGGTCGGGGGGTAGGGACACGCAGAAGCTCGAACGTCGAAAGCGTTTGTGAATGAAAGGTTCCCAAAAGCGCAGCAAGATGGGGTAAATGAGCTTCCACCCCCCTTTTACAGCGTTTTTTTTAGGAGTTTTTTTGCTGAAATCATGTCCCGTAAGCAAGAAAAGAAGACTATGAACGTAGCTGAAGCTTTGGACAAGATTTTTTCCATATTTCAATTATTGTGCCAAATTGTACCAAACTGTGCCAACATGGATTACGCCTGAACTTTGTTCAATCAAAACCTGTACTGAATATTAGTTTCTTGTAGTATGGACACCAAACTTGCTACAGATGTCCTTGACATGTAGTGGTTACAATTGATTGTGTTTATTTGCTTCGTTATAAGTAAAATAAGGAGATATTGGAGGAAACATGTGTTTTTTTTGTAGGCGGAGTTCATTTTTTGGCCATTCCAACATCAATTACTCTTACCCAGTGTTCTTGACTGTCAAATTAACTCATCCACACCACTCCCCAAGAACCTATCTTCATTTTGCTACCAAGATTTGCAGTTTAGGCCTTGTAAAAGCTGAGAAATGCCTTAAAAAGTAAAAGTATAGGATTTTCGGAAAATAGGCCTCTGGGCTTAAGAGGTTAACCACTCTCTCTCAGCCAGAGTTTGAGTGATATCCAGCCAACTTTCTGAGTGAAGCTTTCATGTTTTTGCCTGTTTTTCCTCTGTTTATTATGATGTACTCTCTTAATTATACAGCAAAAATTTTGAGAATGATCAGTGTCTCTAAGCTACCCACAAGTGCGAATACTGAGTGAATAGTTACAATAACTTTAAGGAAATACTTGGGGTAGGCACCAGCACATTTCTGCCATCCTTTTTATGGTTTGGTAGTGTGTAGACAAGGCGAAGAAAGAACAGAATAAAAGTGTTTTCTGTTTATGGAGTTTGCATTGTTCAAACATATTTATTTGAAAAGAATAAGTGCACTTTTAAATGTTTTTGAACAAAATCAGTGAGAATATATTAAACATTTTTTGAGCTTTGGTTGATTTACTCCTTTAAAGATGTTTTAGATATTTCTAAATGGCTTTACATTTTCAGAACTCAGAACCTGAAGCTTCCCATAGTCCTCTGTTCTTGTGTGCAGGAAGAGCTAGGTGGAGGTATTGAGTCAAGCTGGACTCAATAACAATTTTCCACATAATTGCAGTTGAGGATGAGTACTTAGAAACCAGAGCTTTCCAAAAGATCATTTTTGAAAAGTGAGGCGAAAGAGAACGTCTTCTTGTGAATGGGGTAATGGCAGTTAATGATGCTAGGTTTAAAGACGCAGATGATGGCCAGGATTGTTTCCGGGTGAAATCCAAGGTTTTGAAAGATGTATCTTGTGGATCAATCTAAGTGAGGTATTGACGTTGATGTAGTGTGGTACTAGCTAAGGTTTTGTATTTGTCATTTCTCTTCCTCTGCTATCACTGGGGCCTTTATCAGCTGGTCTCTGTCATCAACTGCTCACTTGCTTTGTCAATCTGTGCACGGTTCCTCTGCAGTTCTTTGCTTTCAGAGTAATAGATGTCTTTCAGATTGGCTTTCTGAGGTGTTTTATTTCCCAGATGTCATCATGTCAGACTGACGAACAACACTAGCACGCATGGATAACGTCTTTACTCTGACAATGTAATCACAAGGCACTTTTTAATAGCCTGTGCTAATGTCTAAAATTAAACTTCCTTTGTATGTGTTGATTTCTGCAAGTTTCAAAGAGTCCGCATGGACTATTTAAAGAATAAGGGAAGCTTTTTAAGGAAAATGTATTTACACATCTGATGCTTTTGAAGCTGGTTTATAAAAAAAATAAATACTTTTGATTCCCCACTTTGGTTAAATCACTTGTAATCCAGATAAAGCATACATTTGTGGCAGACGGAATAAAGGTTTGCACACTTTTTTGTTAATCTAAAAAATTATAATTGAAATGCCATATAATTTAAATATAATTCAGGTTATTTTTTTGTATTTGTTTGTTTATTGATTCTATCTATCTATCTATCTATCTATCTATCTATCTATCTATCTATCTATCTATCTATCTATCTATCTATCTATCTATCTATCTATCTATCTATCTATCTATCTATCTATCTATCTATCTATCTATCTATCTATCTATCTATCTATCTATCTATCTATCTATCTATCTATCTATCTATCTATCTATCTATCTATCTATCTATCTATCTATCTATATATATATATATATATATATATATATATATATTTGTAAATTGATATGTGGATAGATTTAAATACATACATTTACTGTGTATTTAACTCATTCTTTAATTTATTTGTGTTATATTAATGTATCGTCAACCAAGTTATGGATCATCCGCAGCAATTCCTCTTTATTCTATATGTAACTGCATAATTCTTTGCTCAAGTACATGTTAGATTAACACTTTAACCTCTTTTTGAATTTGCATTACTTGCTGAGTTATTTAATATTGACAAATGTGTTCTACTTTAATGTTATATCCTGAGGGTATTCTTTTAAACTCCACATTAAGAGCTACGGAAACAAATGTAGGTGTAAATAGCTCTGCAAGATGAATCCCACATAGTTATTTCATTTTAATTTATTTTAATTATGCACTGCATAAAATATAAGACAGATGAATTAAAAATAATAAAAATAAAAAAAAAAACACACACGCACGCACACACACAATCAAACCGTGTCTGTCCATCACCAGCAGCTATAAACAAATACTTATATACTTAAATTTGGTTATTGTAAGTTTTATTTTATACACATAATTTGTAAAGTTTAGAAAAAAAAGCCTATTTTTTTATTTCTTTGTTGCAGCTGAAATGTGGTTTTAAAAATAGTAAAATACATTTAATCAATTTATTCTCTCAAATGGTATTACCTTTTTTAATCTTCTGGTTCCTGAGATAACTCTCACCGACACTAAGGCCAAGCACTTTGACGTCTCCTTCAATTAAATAATGCTAATGTTGATGTTTTGAAAATCACCTGCAAATATATTTTTGGCCGGCGTTTCTAATTTTTAACTGTGGACAGTGCAGACTTTGGCATGAGTGTGTGGGTTGCATAAAATTAAGTTTATCTTCATTTAAACGAACACATACACACCAACAGCCCACACATACTTGAAACACACTAACATATGGACCCTTATGCTGGGCTGCGGGGGCTGAGCATCAATCCATACTGACCATAGACTCTTGCTACTCACCTCTCTTAGCTAAGGACTCAGATTCTGTGATTGGCTGTTGATCTAAATGGCTCAGTATGGGAGCTAAAGACTTTCAACACAAAATAAATGAGGTTAATTACCTCGTTACCAAGGCTCTAGCTGGGTGATTGCCAAATTGCATGGTGTTTTTGTTCAAATAACACATTTGTCCACCCTGGGTTGCACCCTACTTGCTTTCCTTGTTGAATGCTTTCATGCTTAGCTGCCTTCTTCATGCAGAAGCATCATTTGAATATGCCTCTGATGTTGTTCATGCTATGCAGCAGCTCTGTGTTAGTTAATATTTACTCATGGATAAATTCAGCTCTCAAACTGACCGAAAAAAGTTATTTCATCATTATAATGTACAGTAATTGTATTTTTTTTAATCTAACATTTTTATAATCTAAGGTCTAAGCACTGTGAACCTTTCAGATTCAATTACACTGATTTAAGTGAGTCTTTAGAGTACCATCACTTCTCAGAGAACATCTCTGCATTTTATGTTCCAAACTCCAAGAAAGAGAGTACCACAACTTCTTGTTCTACACTTAAAGCACTGATCAATGACAAAACATATTGAGTTTATTTAAATATCTAACTATATTATTTAAATAAAATATGAGTATGTTTATTATTTAGAATATCCTAATCCACACATTGATTTAAAAAATAAATTAAAGCTGCAAGCAGCGATCAAGGGCTCGAGCACCTACGTCGCCATCGCCTCGGGTGGCCAATTGGTTACAATGCGCTCTACGACCGTTCCTTAGTTAGAATACGTATTCAAGCGAGAACTGTTCAAATTACCTAATGACACAGGCAACTCAAGTAAAAAAATCCCTTCTCAAAGCGTCATGACCCCCAGGTGGTGCTAACGAGTCTAAATATTTATGAGTTGAAATATTTTTTGGGACTGTTTTGGCCAATATTCTGGGAACCTGTCAAAATTGGTAAAAATGCTGTTCCACCTGTGATCACTTGGTGGCTATAACCGATGATTAATGTTGTAGATGTGTTAGACAGGGACTTTTAGTATACTTGGTACATTTGGGATCGATCAGACATTGTATGGCTGAGTTATAATAACTTCCTGTTTATGGCGATACGTCAAATTTCGATGACTTGTGTACGTACATCGTTTATCAAAGTAATAAAAGCTTCGGAATTTAACATCCCACATACCTTAAGAGAAGATTTCTGGAGTTTGAAAGTGAGCAGATAAAATATCTTAGGAGGAGTTAGTTGATTTAATAATAAGACTAAATAAAACTATCTTGCTTGGAAGTAATTATAATATATATAATATAATATAATATGCGTGATTGGACTGGTGTTGTGTCATGAGAAAGAAGCTTCGTGACATGGATTTTATTTGAAGGTTGACTCCATTTTTTATTTGAAAACAAGAACATAACATGAATCATGGAAATCACGAGAGTTCGAAACAAGGCTTTAATGAAACCATCAGCTGGGCTCTAGAGAAACCCTTTAATATATTCGTCCAGTGCTTCCAGGCAGAGCAGGACCTCAAAAGAGACTCCTATTCTCACAACCTTCAGTAATGGACCTTCGTTCATCAGTGAAGTGCACAGCCATGAACACCTCCACCAAACAGTTCCATGCTACAACAGTCCCAGTATCCGAGACACTCTTGGAATCTCAGGAAATACCAGCAATGAAGCTGCTGCTGCTGCTGATGATGATGATGACCAGGTTGGAGTCTCCACCGTCAATCTCAAAGGAGAGAAGACAAACATTTAGTTGCAGAACTGATTGCAGATCCATGACAGCAAATGTGTTTGTACTACACTGGTGTCTTCAACATCATTACTGTTTAAACTTTCTAACTTTACCTGTATTTAGCATTTGCTCTGATTTACTTGTTTCACCATCAGTATTACATTCAATCCACTGTTTAACAAGTTTTATTATTCAAACTCTAGCAATAAAAAACCCTAACATTTACATATGCACTGTTTAACTGTACTACAGTGAAGAAGGTTAACATTTCTTTGTAATTCTGATATTGCTGTGGAATATATATTCCCCACAAGTACAACTATAAGTTATATTTTACTTTAATATATGAGTATACTGTAATAAAACTTCACTAGAACCAAGTTAATCTATAGTTAATTTAAGATTACTTAGAAATACAACAATATACTGTATAAATCTGAAATTTCTAAATTAAACAAATACAGTAATTACATTATATGATTACAGCATTTTTAACATATTGCTTTAATTGTTAAAAACGAAAGTTATTTATCTTTTTATTAAAGTCCCGTCCGTTAGTTAGGTTAGGAGGTTCTTGGTCATTATTTACACAGAATTTATCATGAATACTGACCAGAGACAGACACGCGGGTTTCCTGCTGGAGCTGCCCGTGCAACAGGTCAGGGAGGTGGGGTTGGATCAGTCGAAGCTCCCGCTGAACGCGACTGGGGTTCAAGCTGAAGCTCCTGTGGAAATGTAGGTGAACCACGCCGAGCAGGGTTCCTCTTTGTAGGATTCTAAGCTCCTAGCCACAGCCCTGAACACGTTTTTGATGTTGTGGAGCAATTTAAAGCTTGGTGGTGCAGATAGAAACTTAACAATCCCGTCCGCCATTTTCCAAACCAATGCTGCGCCTCTGTAGCTTCTCCCACAAATCGGCGCATTCCAGTCAACACCTGAATGTCTTGCGTGCATTCAGCGGCTCTGCCGATCAAACACAAAGTAAACACGCGTGCATTCACTCGCGAGTTGCGCTTTATTTCCGCGCGAACCGCGTTCGATGTGAACGTACCTTTAAGCCCGAGAATCCCAGGTACCGGGGACTTGCCCCCTTGTGCAATACATTTCCGCTCATAGTTCACTAACCCTGAGAATGACCCTACACATATCACATACCGTTGTGCTCAGCGAAAACTCCTCTAAAAATCTAATTCAATTTCATATCCGTTCACCACAGCTCTAACGCCATGCAAATAAACAACAACATGTCCGGAGTATAATTCATGACCAAGTTTTTGTTGTGTGCTCTCTTAAAGCCACAGTATTCCCTGGCCCCTGCGGGGTTTCCCCTTAAAGCAGGGTTGCCGGGTCCCAGAAATATTTCCAGCCCAATGACAACTCAAAATCCGCCCAAATGGAATGAAAACTAGCCCAATTTTTCAGTGTCCAATCAGATTAGACAACGGCTGGATTCCCACAAAAAGACATAAAAAATTTATATAAGTTTAAGTTTAAAGTATTGGCCTTTTGTCTAACCCAAATTCTTAATATCACACATTGTGCTTTTTTAAAACACAATCTCATACAATAAAGGTCAAATAAGAACATGTGCTCTCTGAATTTTTTTTGACCCTAGTCAGAAGTGCCTACTTGTAATTGTTCATCCACAGACAACCGAACCGACGCTTCTGACTACAACGCTCTCAAGGAGTGACGTGATGATGATGATGCTTGATTGGTTATGTCAAAAGCACATGTGGCGCGCGCGCCTATTTGCGTCTCGCAAGAAGCAGCGGTTGTTGCCAAGTATTCATTCCCGGGGATCAACACCCACTAATAAAGGGTTCCCTTTTATCTTTGTCCACAATTATTATTTATTATTATTATTTATTTTTTTGCGGCCGCGGTACATTATAAATGTGGCCCCAAAAACCGCAACCCGCAACTCCGTATTTTTTCCCGCAACTCCTTTTCTAAAATAGCCCAATTGTGCGGGAAAACCGCTACCCTAGCAACCATGCCTTAAAGCGACAGAACCCTACAGCCATTTTAAGGGTTTTTTGCAAAATAATTAACTTCCTTTTGATTTTGGAAAATGGCTGCAATTGACTTTTTTGTTTGTCTTGATCTGTAACATAAGTGTGGCAATTTTCAAGCATGTCCTTTAAACACAGTCTGAAATAGCAGTAAAAAACAGAAGAAATGCTATATTGCATGCTGCCATTAGGTGGCGCTATAACTGACACTGTATTTCGCTCTATGAAATCCTTCAGACGTACACTCTTAACACGCTTGACAAATTTTAACCCGATAAGAAATTGCATTGCTGAGTTATTAACCACTTCCTGTTCATATAAAAAGTTTGACTTTCGAGGACTGCCATTCGCGCATCGTAAAATGAAGTCAAAAAATCTTAGCAATTTAACATCCCATATGCCTTGAGAGAATACTGAACAACTTTGGAGATGAACAGATGAATTCTCTAGGAGGAGTTTGTAAAAGTATGAGACATGGAAAAGTGCCATTTTAAGGGTTTTTTGCAAAATATTTAACTTCCTGTTGATTTTGGAAAATCGATGCAATTGACTTTTTTGTTTGTCTTGGTCTGCAACATAAGTGTGGCAATTTTCAAGGATGTCCTTTAAACACAGTCTGAAATAGCAGTAAAAACAGCAGAAATTGCTATATTGCATGCTGCCATTAGGTAGCGCCATAACTGACACTGTATTTCGCTCTATGAAATCCTTCAGACATGGACTCTTAACACGCATGACAAATTTTAACCTGATCAGACATTGCATTGCTGAGTTATTAACCACTTCCTGTTCAAAGAAAAAGTTCGACTTTCGGGGACTGCCATTCGCGCATCGTAAAATGAAGTCAAAAAAGCTTCGCAATTTAACATCCCATATGCCTTGAGAGAATACTGAACAACTTTGAAGATGAACAGATGAATTCTCTAGGAGGAGTTCGTTAAAGTACAAAGCCTGAAACTGTGCTCAATTTCATACAATAGTAAAAAATAACCGACTTCCTGTCGGTTTTGGAAACTGAATCCTATTGACTTTTTTGTTGGTCCTGATCCCTTCCATAAGTGTACTGATTTTCAAACATGTACTCGCAATACAGCCTGAAATACAGGTATAAAACAACAGAAAAGGGTCTATTACATGTTGCCACTAGGTGGCGCTATAATTGACACTGTATATCGCTATTTGCATTTGTTAAGATATTCACTCTTAACCTACATAGCGAATTTGAACTGGATCGGACATTGCTTGGCCGAGTTATAACAACTTCCTGTTTACGACAAAAATTTGACTTTGGATGACCGCTGTGCGCACATAGTTTATCGAAGTCAAAAAAGCTTCGCAATTTAACATCCCATATGCCTTAAGATAGTGCTGAGCGAGTTTTGAGACGAACAGATGAAATCTCTAGGAGGAGTTCGTTAAAGTACGACGTGAGCAAAAATGGCTATTTTTAGAGGTTTTTGGGAAACAGCTGACTTCCTGTCGATTTTGGAAATGAGATCCCATTTACTTATATTTAAGTTTTAGTACCCTACACATGCGTGGCGAATTTCATTTGCCTACGACAAACTCATAGCGCATCATAAGCTACAACGCGTTAGGTGGCGCTCTAGAGTCATTTTACCACACCCGCTTTTCGAAACACAATTAGGCGTAAATTTTCACCGGTTCTGATGTGTGTGCAAAATTTGGTGACTTTTCACGCATGTTTAGGCCCTCAAAAGTGCCCGCAAAAACACGTTAGAAGAAAAAAAAAATAATTAAAGCTGCAAGCAGCGATCAAGGGCTCGAGCACCTACGTCGCCATCGCCTCCCGGTGGCCAATTCGTTACAATGCACTCTACGACCGATCTTTAGTTAGAAGACGTATTCAAGCGAGATCTGTTCCAATTACCAAACGATACAGGCAACTAAAAAACAAAAAAAATCTCTTCTCAAAGCGTCATGACTCCCAGGCGGCGCTAATGAGTCTAAAAATTTACAAGTTCAAATATTTTTTGTGACTGTTTTGGCCAATATTCTGGTAACCTGTCAAAATTGGTAAAAATGCTGTTCCACCTGTGATCACTTGGTGGCGCTATAACCGATGATTAATGTTGTAGATGTGTTTAGACAGGGACTTTTAGTATACTTGTTACATTTACATGGCTGAGTTATAATAACTTCCTGTTTATGGCGAAACGTCAAATTTCGATGACTGGTGTACATACATCGTTTATCAAAGTAATAAAAGCTTCGCAATTTAACATCCCACATACCTTATAAGCAGATTTCTGTAGGTTGAAGGTGAGCAGATAAAATCTCTAGGACGAGTTCGTTGAAGTATGAGACATGGAAAAGTGCCATTTAAGGGTTTTTTGCTAAATAATTAACTTCCTGTTGATTTTGGAAACTCGCTCCAATTGAATTTTTTGTTTGTCTTGATCTGTAACATGAGTGTGGCAATTTTCAAGCATGTCCTTTAAACACAGTCTGAAATAGCAGTAAAAAACAGCTGAAAATACTATATTGCATGCTGCCATTAGGTGGCGCTATAACTGACACTGTATATCGCTTTATGAAATCCTTCAGACATGGACTCTTAACACGCATGACGAATTTTAACCCGTTTAGACATTGCATCGCTGAGTTATTAACCGCTTCCTGTTCATGGAAAAAGTTCAACTTTCGAGGACTGCCATTCGCGCATCGTAAAATGAAGTCAAAAAAGCTTCGCAATTTAACATCCCATATGCCTTGAGAGAATACTGAACAACTTTGGAGATGAACAGATGAATTCTCTAGGAGTTCGTTAAAGTACAAACCCTGAAACTATGCTCAATTACATAAAATAATAAAAAATAACCGACTTCCTGTCGGTTTTGGAAACTGAATCCTATTGACTTTTTGTTGGTCCTGATCCCTTACATAAGTGTACTGATTTTCAAACATGTACTCGCAATACAGCCTGAAATACAAGTATAAAACAACAGAAAATGGTCTATTACAAGTTGCCACTAGGTGGCGCTATAACTGTCACTGTATATCGCTATTTGGATTTGTTAAGATATGGACTCTTAACATACATAGCGAATTTCAACTGGATCGGACATTGCTTGGCCGAGTTATAACAACTTCCTGTTTACGACAAAATTTCGACTTTGGATGACCGCTGTGCGCACATAGTTTATCGAAGTCAAAAAAGCTTAGCAATTTAACATCCCATATGCCTTAAGATAGTGCTGAACGAGTTTTGAGACGAACAGATGAAATCTCTAGGAGGAGTTCGTTAAAGTACGACGTGAGCAAAAATGGCTATTTTTAGAGGTTTTTGGGAAATAGCTGACTTCCTGTCGATTTTGGAAATGAGATGCCATTTACTTATATTTAAGTTTTAGTACCCTACACATGCGTGGCGAATTTCATTCGCCTACGACAAACTCATAGCGCATCATAAGCTACAACGCGTTAGGTGGCGCTGTAGAGTCATTTTACCACATCTGCTTTTCGAAACACAATTAGACGTAAATTTTCGCAGGTTCTGGTGTGTGTGCAAAATTTGGTGACTTTTTACGCATGTTTAGGCCCTCAAAAGTGCCAGCAAAAACACGTTAGAAAAATAATAATAATAATAATAATAAGAATAATAATAATAATAATCCTAACAGAAACAATAGGGTTCTTGCACCTACGGTGCTCGAGCCCGTTGGGCCCGAGCTCCTTCGGTGCTCGAGCCCTAATTAAAGCTGCAAGCAGCGATCAAGGGC
The DNA here is from genome assembly GCA_007224835.1 of Danionella cerebrum. NCBI lineage: Eukaryota > Metazoa > Chordata > Actinopteri > Cypriniformes > Danionidae > Danionella > Danionella cerebrum. Next base: position 5,429 of record SRMA01027193.1, on the reverse strand, counting down.
TCGAGCACCTACGTCGCCATCGCCTCCCAGTGGCCAAATCGTTACAATGCGCTCTACGACTGATCCTTAGTTTTAAATGCTGTTCCACCTGTGATCACTTGGTGGCGCAATAACTGATGATTGGGTAAAGCTCATTTTTACAGCTTTAAGAGTCAAAAATAGAATTAAAATGAAAACATACACCAAAGTGTTTCTTTATCACTGCATTCATTATCTTATGCTGATACTAAAATTATCTTTATTTGTTTCTTACATTTTGAAATGTTGCCAGATTATCCAAGAATTGTTAGATTATCACCCTTCAAATATCTAGTTTCATAACTGTGTATTTCCCTGGGATATTATTTTTGATGAACTAAAACGAGTGGTAAACCAACAATTATTACCCATAAATAATAGTAAAGCACACCCGATATTAACTGTTAACCAGATGATCATCGTAAGAGCTAGTTTGATATAAGCATTGCAGCATCAATCTGTAGCTCTGTTCTGAACAATCTGCAGCTTTCTAAGCTGTTTTATTTGTCGCAGTCCAAACAACTGAACAATACTCCATGCATTCATTTTTTTAAAGTAAGAGGTAAAAGAAAGAGCATTTTCTGGATACTGCAGTACCATTTGGCATGTCCTTGGTAATGCAGTTGATATGTTGTTACCATCCCTGCACATTATAGTGTTTAGAAACACACTGATAAAAACCTTGTATGGAGCTGCTGGTGTATAATTTGAAACAGGGTTGGAACCAGTACATGACACTGCCACTATATAAACAGGGACAGAAACATTATTCCATTGTGGAAATGATAGAACAATGATGGAACTGAGTCACTCTGAATAAAACTAAATGTTTACCTGCTTTTCCTTTGCATTATTGACACCTTGTTATACTGATATATTGTTATGCTGAAATAATGGACTTTATGTTATTGATATCACTGGTTGAGCATGATCAGAATGTGCACATCTAACATGAATTTAGGTTCAATGGACATTTTAAACATGACAAAATTGTATTATGTTGTCAAATTCTGATCACGCGGAACTGATATTCACAATAAAAATCACATAGATCCATAAATAGATTTACAGGGCAAAACAAGCTGTTTCAGTTTCATTGTCTATTAGGCCCTTTATGCTTCATCACAATTATTATGTGGTATTTATCCTATAAGTTACACACAAACCCTCAAAATAGGCATTGTGATTTCATTACAGTCTTTCTGCTTTGCTTTTTTTGCACATGGACTAAAAAGCAGCACCAGGGAGTTTATTACAAATGAATGCAAACATTTCACAAACAAATATCTTTTAAGTAGTAACTCTAATGCAAATAAAATATAAACATCTAAAGCTTTTTACATTATATCACATCAACACATTTTTACTTTGTTTTATCCTTCTTTTTATGTTAAATGTTAATTATTCTAATGATTACGCAAATAAAATATGAACATCTGAAGTTTGTATAATGCTGCACATTTGCTGTAATGCTGTACAATATTCACTGCTGTAAGCAACTTGCATTGGACGATTGCATTCTTTTAAACTTATATTTATAATCAAACAATGTGTTACAAGTATATTTGACATCTACGCGGCATATAAGCAAAATAAAAATGAAAACGTCTTCACGAGAAAACATTTTATATGAACTCCATTGGCTTAGTCTGTGTAATCACGTGATTGAATGCGCGTTCACGTAGAGGGGAGCCTAAACTGCAGTCATAGAGGCAGTGGGTCTCAGCGAAGCACGGGAGATCAACTACTTTCAAACTCTCAGAGAGAGAGCGTGAGAGATGACAGCACCGAACTGGACGATCGCGAACGAGACACAGTCACTGTGCGCTAGTAGAGGTTGGCCACAAACTCGGAGAGAGAGTGAAACCGGAGCAGACGCGCATGTTAAATAGTCCGTCCCCGGACTCTGACGGGGAGTCAAATCACTCTCAACACGCGAAACGCCAATCACTCTCAACATGCACGCACATAAAAATAGTATAAACATAAATACAATATAAGCTCTTAAGCCCGAGAGTCCCAGGTACCGGGGACTTGCCCCCTTGTGCATTACATTTTCGCCCATAGCTCATTAACCCTGAGAATGATCCCACACATATCACATACCGTTGTGCTCAGCGGAAACTCCTCTAAAAATCTAATTCAATTTCATATCCGTTAACCACAGCTATAAGGCCATGCAAATAAACAACAACATGTCCGAGTATAATTCATGACCAAGTTTTTGCTCTGCCAGACTGCCACTGTTTCCCATTTTACAGCCATTCTCTTAAAGCCACAGTGACAGAACCCTACAGCCATTTTGAGGGTTTTGTGCAAAATAATTAACTTCCTTTTGATTTTGGAAAATCGCTGCAATTGACTTTTTTGTTCGTCTTGATCTGCAACATAAGTGTGGCAATTTTCAAGCATGTCCTTTAAACACAGTCTGAGATAGCAGTAAAAAACAGAAGAAAATGCTATATTGCATGCTGCCATTAGGTGGCGCTATAACTGACACTGTATTTCGCTCTATGAAATCCTTCAGACGTGGACTCTCAACACGCTTGACAAATTTTAACCCGATCAGAAATTGCATTGCTGAGTTATTAACCACTTCCTGTTCATATAAAAGTTTGACTTTCGAGGACTGCCATTCGCGCATCGTAAAATGAAGTCAAAAAAGCTTCGCAATTTAACATCCCATATGCCTTGAGAGAATACTGAACAACTTTGAAGATGAACAGATGAATTTTCTAGGAGGAGTTCGTTAAAGTACAAAGCCTGAAACTGTGCTCAATTTCATACAATAGTAAAATAACCGACTTCCTGTCGGTTTTGGAAACTGAATCCTATTGACTTTTTGTTGGTCCTGATCCCTTACATAAGTGTACTGATTTTCAAACATGTACTCGCAATACAGCCTGAAATACAAGTATAAAACAACAGAAAAGGTTCTATTACATGTTGCCACTAGGTGGCGCTATAACTGACACTGTATATCGCTATTTGGATTTGTTAAGATATTCACTCTTACCATACATAGCGAATTTGAACTGGATCGGACATTGCTTGGCCGAGTTATAACAACTTCCTGTTTACGACAAAATTTCGATTTTGGATGACCGCTGTGCGCACATAGTTTATCGAAGTCAAAAAAGCTTCGCAATTTAACATCCCATATGCCTTAAGATAGTGTTGAACGAGTTTTGAGACGAACAGATGAAATCTCTAGGAGGAGTTCGTTAAAGTACGACGTGAGCAAAAATGGCTATTTTAGAGGTTTTTGGGAAATAGCTGACTTCCTGTCGATTTTGGAAATGAGATCCCATTTACTTATATTTAAGTTTAGTACCCTACACATGCGTGGCGAATTTCATTCGCCTACGACAAACTCATAGCGCATCATAAGCTACAACGCGTTAGGTGGCGCTCTAGAGTCATTTTACCACACCCGCTTTTCGAAACACAATTAGACGTAAATTTTCACCGGTTCTGATCTGTGTGTAAAAATCTAGGCGTTTTCACGCATGTTTAGGCCCTCAAAAGTGCCCGCAAAAACACGTTAGAAGAAAAAGAATAATAATAATTAAAGCTGCAAGCAGCGATCAAGGGCTCGAGCACCTACGTCGCCATCGCCTCCCGGTGGCCAATTCGTTACAATGCACTCTACGACCGATCCTTAGTTAGAAGACGTATTCAAGCGAGATCTGTTCCAATTAGCAAACGATACAGGCAACTAAAAAACAAAAAAAATCTCATCTCAAAGCGTCATGACTCCCAGGCGGCGCTAATGAGTCTAAAAATCTACAAGTTCAAATATTTTTTGTGACTGTTTTGGCCAATATTCTGGTAACCTGTCAAAATTGGTAAAATTGCAGTTTTAAATGCTGTTCCACCTGTGATCACTTGGTGGCGCTATAACCGATGACTAATGTTGTAGATGTGTTCAGACATGGACTTTTAGTACAGTTGGTACATTTGGGATTGATCAGACATTGTATGGCTGAGTTATAATAACTTCCTGTTTATGGCGAAACGTCAAATTTAAATGACTGGTGTGCGTACATCGCTTATCAAAGTAATAAAAGCTTCGCAATTTAACATCCCACATACCTTATAAGCAGATTTCTGTAGTTTGAAGGTGAGCAGATAAAATCTCTAGGACGAGTTCGTTGAAGTATGAGACATGAAAAAGTGCCATTTTAAGGGTTTTTTGCTAAATAATTAACTTCCTGTTGATTTTGGAATCTCGCTCCAATTGACTTTTGTGTTTGTCTTGATCTGCAACATAAGTGTGGCAATTTTCAAGGATGTCCTTTAAACACAGTATGAAATAGCAGCAAAAAACAGCTGAAATTGCTATATTGCATGCTGCCATTAGGTGGCGCTATAACTGACACTGTATTTCCCTCTATGAAATCCTTCCGACATGGACTCTTAACACGCGTGACGAATTTTAACCTGATCGGACATTGCATTGCTGAGTTATTAACCACTTCCTGTTCATAGAAAAAGTTCGACTTTCGAGGACTGCCATTCGCGCATCGTAACATGAAGTCAAAAGAGCTTCGCAATTTAACATCCCATATGCCTTGATAGCATACCGAACAACTTTGAAGATGAACAGATGAATTCTCTAGGAGGAGTTCGTTAAAGTACAAAGCCTGAAACTATGTTCAATTTCATACAATAGTAAAAAATAGCCGACTTCCTGTCGGTTTTGGAAACTGAATCCTATTGACTTTTTTGTTGGTCCTGATCCCTTACATAAGTGTACCGATTTTCAAACATGTACTCGCAATACAGCCTGAAATACAAGTATAAAACAACAGAAAATGGTCTATTACATGTTCCCACTAGGTGGCGCTATAACTGACACTGTATATCGCTATTTGCATTTGTTAAGTTATTCACTCTTAACCTACATAGCGAATTTGAACTGGATCGGACATTGCTTGGCCGAGTTATAACAACTTCCTGTTTACTACAAAATTTCGACTTTGGATGACCGCTGTGCGCACATAGTTTATCGAAGTCAAAAAAGCTTCGCATTTTAACATCCCATATGCCTTAAGATATTGCTGAACGAGTTTTGAGACGAACAGATGAAATCTCTAGGAGGAGTTCGTTAAAGTACGACGTGAGCAAAAAGGGCCATTTTTAGAGGTTTTGGCAAAATAGCTGACTTCCTGTCAATTTTGGAAATGAGATCCCATTTACTAATATTTAAGTTTTAGTACCCTTCACATGCGTGACGAATTTCATTCGCCTACGACAAACTCACAGCGCATCATAAGCTACAACGCGTTAGGTGGCGCTGTAGAGTCATTTTACCACACCCGCTTTTCGGAACACAATTAGACGTAAATTTTCGCAGGTTCTGGTGTGTGTGCAAAATTTGGTGACTTTTTACGCATGTTTAGGCCCCC